>CM045925.1:11071531-11644031 GCA_025177825.1 Aechmea fasciata
ATGTGCTAGCTTGTCTAAAGCCTAGGCCTTCATTCATAAATTTATTTTCGAAAATGTTACACATACCGCTCCAACTAAACACCATTAGTAAAGAGGACCCTTTTGTTTTGACGCCCTTTAGAAATTTTAACTTTTATTTAAATTTTACTAGTTAAGGTGAGAATTTAGTTAAATTTAATATCTACATCTATTTGGCTATTAACTAATATTTCAATTTGCTAAAAAATTATTATAATTATTAAATTTTATAAAATTATCAATAAATTTAATAAAATTCTCAATTTAATATACTAAAGTCACTTAAAGTGAAAACAAATTCAAAAGTTAAATATCTGACTATTATTATAAAAATAAAACTTGAGAATGTGCCATTTGGCAGCAAATTAGTGGATTGGATTTCTATATTATGCAGTTAACCTCACTTCAAAGTACCAAACCAATTAGCCTATGCTTTTTATTACTGGCCTAGTCTAGAAACATATAAATAGTATTTAGAAAAATGACATATGGCAATAAATTAACATGTATATAAAAATTCAAAAAAACATAAAAATTTGATATCTTTCAATTTATATTTATATATCTAGAGAGTAAATATAAATCTTACATTCCTTCTCTTTTTTACAATAAAAAAATAAAAATTTTCGCTTAAATAGATAGCCGGACCTGATTGACTCATGGACCACTCTTTCCTGTAAAAAAAGAATCATTAAAATTTGTTTGTTTTGGTTTATAGAAACAATGATATGTGTTGTTTTTGTTTATTCACTCACTCCTCTTTTCTTATTCACAGCCTTTCCATCCATTCACAATAGAGTTTTTAGATTTAAGGAAAATTTTCTTTTTTGTATATTTTGCAAGGTTTAAGGAAAATTTTATTAATAATATTATTAATTTATTAATTTATTATTAATTTAATAATTATTAATAATATTAATTTTATATCAATAATTATTATTAATTTATTATTAATATTATTAATTTATTAATAATTAATTATTAAAGGAAAATTTTCTTTTTTGTATATTTTGCAAGGTTTAAGGAAAATTTTATTAATAATATTATTAATTTAATAATTATTAATAATATTAATTTTATATCAATAATTATTATTAATTTATTATTAATTTATAAATTTATTAATTTATTAATATTTAATTATTAATATTATTAATTTATTAATAACTAATTATTTTTTTATTTATTTATTATTAATTTTGAGAAGTTTTTTAATTTTAATTAATTTTATAATATTATTTTAATTTCAAATTATAACTCTTATTCCTTTTGTTCCAATCTAACCATCCAAATTTAATTACATAATATAATTTTCATTTTAAATTATAACTCTTATTCCTCTTGTTTCAATCTAACCATCCAAATACTACAACCCAATTTTCATCCAAACGCAAAATTGATCTAGTTCGTGCTTATACCTAAACTTGTATCTATCCCTAGAACTAACAATTTTTACCTATACCCGAACCAAACGCAGCCTAAAACCCTATTCGAAAATATATATTTTGGGAAGCAAAAT
The DNA here is from genome assembly GCA_025177825.1 of Aechmea fasciata. Classification (NCBI taxonomy): domain Eukaryota; kingdom Viridiplantae; phylum Streptophyta; class Magnoliopsida; order Poales; family Bromeliaceae; genus Aechmea; species Aechmea fasciata. The sequence continues at coordinate 11,073,069 of CM045925.1, forward strand.
GAAACAAAAAGAGGCCTACATATCACATAGAAATTAGAATCATAAAACTATAAAAATTGTCACTCAAAGGACCATAAAAAAAAAAATGCCAATAAAAAAAGCATACATATCGTAAAATCAATGGCACTTTGCACATGAGGCTAAAGCATCTAAGAGCAATTAAAGATCTAATCTACAAGATTTAGATGAATACAACTCGGAGCCTCACGCCATAATGCATCAATTAGGTTTGTCCAAGGAGGGTGAAATCTGATTCTGCTAAAATACTAGGATTCACCAACAAAAGTGTATTGTGCGCACTAAAAGGCCAATTTTTCACAAACTCTAATTTCCTTGAGAATAAGAAAAGAGCTATCAGTCAAAGGTATCTAACAAAGGGAATGGCAGATGCAGCAAACAGAGGTTGAGCCACCCATCCCATTATACTAGCAAAAAACGAACTATAGGCAGAGCCTAATTATACATCAGGTTCTTTGAACTAAAGATTTGAGCTGGTGAAAATAAACTAATTTATTTACAGTGAAAATAGATAAATGATTCTTTCAGGGGTATATATGTAGAACATTTATATGCAAAAGGAAGAAGGGGGCTGAGCGGGTCACCTTTTTGATGATAGGTGTAGAGGTGAAAAGATCAAGCAGTTGGCCAGTGTTCATGGTTTTGAGTCTAGCATTCTCAGCGTTGATGATGGTGTTAGCAACAGACACCTTGAACTTCTGGAGGCATATCACTTTCTCCTCCAAGGTGCCACGCATGATGAGGCGATCAACATCCATTGCCTACAAAAAAGAGGCATAAGATTTTCACCACACAAAAGAGATAGGCTGTCTAGTCCTTCAGAGTTAGTATCTAGCGAGAGGGCTGATTGGAAAGTGAAACTACTAGGCAATGAACATTGTTCAGATAGAAGTGTCAATTGCAGTGTTACAAGAAAGGGGTAGATTTCAAAAACTAAGGATTTGGGGTCCTGTTTGATAAAGCATGAAAGTTCACGGGGTATTGGTACATTTATCCCTAAATCAGTGTAAAAAAGAACCCATATATAACCAAATGCAAGATAACTACATATAAAACCATTCACAGTGAGCGAGATGGATTCAACAAGAACGGACAACAAAAGCATATGTGCAAACCTGGAGGTCTTTCATGGCATTCCAGTCATGTTGCATGAAGACCAATGTATCAGCTGATGTTAGATTCAATCCAAGCCCACCAACTGCAATAACCAGGAGGAAATAAAACAGGAAAAAAATCAGGGTCTTCCCAGAATTAAACAACTTATAACTAATTTGAAGCCTACCATGAGTTGTGAGCAGTAGTACATCAATGGTCGGATCTGAATTAAATGCCTGGACAATATCAAATCTCTTCTCTGGTTCAACAGAACCATCTAGGCAAGTATGTGACACTGTCATATGTGAAAACTCTTGCATTAAGTAAATCAAGAGTTGTAGAAAAGTTATAGGTAGCAATGGTCAATTCAACAATATAGAAAGAAATTATTAATTATATTAAGTATAGATACTCTAATTAAATGCAAAAGATCAATCAGGCCATTCAAAAGATGAATTGAATATGCTGTCAAATCAGCTAATAATAAATTTAGGAGGAGGCACAGGAAGTGGTAGATGAACGCAGGTAGCAAACTATAAGCAAAGACTGACCTTTTCATACGAGACAGGAAAAGATCCCTCTTAATAATGTCAAGAAAAGACTGCAAAAATGTTGTCATAAAGTATGAGATCAGAAAGGTATGAGAGTGAAGGGCAGAGCAATAGGCATTTGTGCCCATCTGGCCTAACTTTTAGTGCTGCTTCTCTACTCCAATATGCAGCTGATAGGCATTTGGTAAACATTACCAAATATTTAGGAGCTTTTGCAGCAGTAAGAAGCTGGAATTAGCTTATCGCTCCAGAAGCAGAAGATCTATTTGAAGATTCTGCCTCTGCAGCAGAGCGAAGCTATAAGAAGGTTTAACAGACGTCGGTGCTCTTCGAACAATTCTACATAAAAAACACGTCTGCAGAAGATCCAGCCTGGCCAAACAGGCCGTTAGACCCAACGGCCGATTAGAGATGGATAATTTACCTTATGCTGAGCAAAGATTAAAACTCGGTTTTGTCCAACCATCAAAGCACAATCGGAACTTGATGCATCCAATCCAATGCCACACTCTTGAAGAATTTCTTGAAGAGCAACCAATTTAGGAGAATGATGTATCTCATGAAGTTCTTTGACAATATCTGAACATCCTGGGCCAACTTCAGACAGAACATTCCGGATAGACTCTGGCGGCTTATCACCAACGACCAGCAATGGATGACTGCATAGTTTTAGCAAATATTGCAATGCCTGTAACTCATAAATCAAAATAACAGAAGTTAGAAATGTCTCAAAAGAAAATCACGAACAGAAATGTATTACTCAGCTATAGAACCTGGAAGACATGACAAGTTTCTTTCCTGGAAGAATTTAATTCTTCTCCTCCTTCATGAGCTTTTACAAGGGTTGATATCTCTTCTTTCGCATCCGAATAAGAGAACCGTTCGTAAAGTTTAACTTGCAAAGGACTAAGGTCACAGAATCTATCCTGAATAATTTTCTCAGGAAGATCAGACAGGACTTCATCTTTCGTCCTCCGAAGGAGGAATGGCATGACCTACAGTTAAAAAGAACTTCAAATAACAAAGAGAAAAGTGGAACTACTAATTTTCTGCAGCATGAACATCTAATATGTACTCAGAATTTCACCTGCTTATGCAAAGCCTCCATCGCAAGAAACCCAGCTTCAGCATCCTTAGCTGAACATTTCGAATCCCTACCTGCTAGCAATGGTTTCCCATAGGTAGCTTGAAACTGTAGAAGCCAGCAGAAAGTTCAGTACATAGAAGTGTAAAAGGAGCGAATTAAAAGTTTCTCACTTTACCACCAATGGAACAATCTTATTTCCATTTAGCTCAGTTCAAAACACAAGCAATCTCGAGTCAATCAGTTTCTATCCATATTGCCATATGCTTACCCATCTTTAAAATCTATATTTAAAATTTATATTTTAAAATTATTATGAACTTTAAATTTTAAATTTTAAATTTTAAATTTTGAATATTTAAAATTTTAAAATTTATAATTTGAATATTCAAATTTTAAAATAATTATAAAATTAAAAATTTAAATTATAAATATTTAAAATTTAAATATTAAATTTTTAAATTTTCAAAATTTAAAATTTATAATTTATAATTTGAAGATTAAAAATTATATTTTAAAATTTAAAAATTTTAAATTTTTACATTTAAATTTTAAAAACTAAAATGTGAAAAATAAATATTAAAATTAAATTGAAATTTAAATACTAAAATTAAAATTATAATTATAATTTGAAATTTAAATCCAAAATCAAAATCAGTTTTCACATTAAAATTATAATTAAAATTATAATTTATTAATAATAAATTATTAAATTATTATTAATAAATAATAATTAAAATTTTTAATAATTACTAATATTATTAATTTATTATTAATAATATTAATACCTATTAATTTAATAATTTATTATAAATATTATTAATAATTTAATAATTATTAATCTTTATTAAATTATTATTAATAATAATTATAATTTTTATTAATTATTATTATTAATTTAATAATCATTAATTTATTAATAATAAAAAATTATTAATATTAATTCGAATAATTAATTCATAATGTTTATAATAAATTAATAATTAATTATTAATAAATTTATAATTAATTAGTATAATTAATTAGCAAAATGAAGAAGTACTTACCAACTTAATTGACCAATGTACCACATCTCAATAATTTAAATACTCTGGCCTTATGTTCTAGTGAAGACTAATGATCGAGTTAACAGTTGCAACTTTCAAATGGAAATCTCAAATTACTCCCTAGTCCAACAAGCAGGATACCAAATTAAAGGTAGAAGCTGGAAATGAAAAAATAATACCTGCATGATCATTTGAAGAAGATGCATAGAATTCATTGTGCTTGAAAACCATCCGCTATTGGCACATATGTCAATCACAGCCTGGACGATACGTATACTTGATCAAGAACAGATTTCAAGTCAGTGACGTAGTCACTAATAGGCATTTCTACTCGCGAGAAATGTGATTGCAATGGAAAACTTGGTAATTAATAGGCATTACTGATTACTGATTCCATAGTGTTCCGACTAAAATTATAAACCAACAAAATAACAACCACCATTTAATTAGGTGGCTAATTTTCTCCCAGTAGCAGCAAGGTTTCACTATTGGCATGGCAAGGGCATAATTTAGTAGATCACATTTTAAATTGCCTTCAAATTACAATTAGAACTACAATATTAGCAATATTTATTTAAGTACAAACCCACATATTAATCTACTAAATTATGCCCACAAATTACAATTAGAACTACAAACTAACTCATCATGACCAGCATATATATATTAATAAAAACCCACATTAATCAAATTGATTTAGTGTCAGGGGATCAATATAGGCTAATTAGATCACAAGAAATGATTCAACAATAACAAGAATACACCTGTGAGAACCAATGAGTATAGTTTTGGGCCTATACTCATTACTACACTGGTTTCTTATTCACAACAACAACAACATACATGTTTGAATCCCCAATACTAAGCCCTAAAGCCTAATAACTGCTAGTTGAGAGAAGAGGAGGAAAGACAAGTAGGAAATAAGAAAAAGAACCAGAGTCTCTTTCAAAATTTTATTTCTATTGTGTTTATCAATATACAAATTGTGGTAAAATGTCACAAATCAACTACATTCAAACAAAGCATAGACTACATTCAACCAAGCATAGAATATGTAGAAGATAGCATTTTATCAAGAAAAAATGTAAAATAATTTTTGGTCCCAAAACTCTTTCTTGAACCTACTCGCACAAAAAAGGATTAAAAGATGCAAAATGTTAATAACATTTAGTTAATTTTTTAATGGCATACACTCAATCACGTAAACAAAGAATACTACGTGCAAATCTTTTTAATTTAGAGATTACCGCTTCCTAGTCTCTAATTCTAAATCTGTGATTTTTCCTTAAGCCCTAAACCCTGAAAAACACCCTGAACCCAACACCTAAAACCACGAACCTATCCAGTTGCTCCCTCAACAGTTGCAACTGCTGTTGCCACCTCAATTAGTCCCTAATCCCTAGATCATAAAACCTTGTGCTACTTCTATTGCAACTTCGACTTTTCTACTCTATTCGCTAGACCCTAAACCACATAAAGAAGTTGCAGAATTAGAGAAGAGAGTTGAGAATATATAAATCGTAGACCAATCTATGACCTCCATTTGGGAGGAGGGGGACAAGAATTAATTAGCTACAATACCCACAAAATCTCTTTACAAATTATGTTTTTGTTACTTTTTCTCAATGTTCAAATTTTGTTTTGGAATTGAGCCAAAGCCAGAAACCTAAAGCTTCATAGAGAGAACTAGAAATGAGAGAGAAACTGAAAACCTGGACCAACCCTCTATTTGAGAAGAGAAAAGGATAGAGAATTAGGAACTATAAAGGAGATCCACAAATTCTCTTTCAAAATTTTACTTCTATAGAGTTTATCAATATTCAAATTATGGTAACAAGCAATGCAAATGTCACAATCAACTTGTATTGTACAGAATTATATTTTAATCAAATTATATTACAAATTCAATATAGCTTCTGTTTCAATGACAAACAATAACGCAATCATATACGATAAAAAAGGAAAAACATATATGAATGCTAACTAATCAAATCGTAGATACATCTGCAAAATATTAAACAACTTATACGAACTTTCTTTGAGAAGCACAATAATGAAGGTGAAAATAACAAGAAAGCCAATCAACCTGCCTTATTTTTCTTTTTAATAGCTTTATGAGCTTTATATGTTCTTTAGCAGCTTTAGAATATTACAAGGCTGAAATCACTTTAATTCTAGTATATAAATACAAAGAATCTCAAACATAAAAATTACCTCAAAAGTAGTTTTTGTCATCATTTACTTCCTTGCATCTTTGCCTAGATAACATGAATGGAACTATGCATTTCATTGACCAGCTTGCGGCACTATAGTTGAACAAACAAAACAAGGCTTATATAAGAATTCAACAAACAACAAAGGCATATCATTAGTGACTAAAAGAGTAGCTCAAAAAACATCGATAAATCAGAACAGTACTTTGTAGTGCTGTCGAATAAATGGAATTGCTTGTACAAAACAGACAGGTGAAGAAAGAATTGCCTCAATTAATTAGTAATAGTATTATATGTAGGTAGTAGTAGTATATGTAGGTGGTCCTATTCATTTAGATAATTCATCTTAACAAACAGAAGCCTCAAAACTAAAGTGGCAGCCTGAAAAATTATAGAATTGTCAAACGCTCATTGACGTAAAGAGTAGTTTCATCGTAAAGCATAATTAGATAACATTTTCAAAGCATGAAGAAAGAAGATACAAGGAGAGAGTATAAGAGAGTTTGTAATGATCAGTAACTAAATTGCAGAAGAAGCACCGGCCAAAAAGGAAACTACTTGCCTTAAGAAAAAGCTATAGCATCTAGAAGGACTTTCTAGCAGTTTGCAAGAGTCTATATGATATCCAAGATTTACAAGACCTGAAGAGTATTACTACTTAGCAAGCAAATTAATATGGATATCAAAGAGCTTTGTGTTCGAGTTCAAGCAAAAGAATGGACTCATTCATGCATTCAATGAAGTTCTAGTACGAAAATAGCTAACCGGTCACCTAACATATAGGTTCAAGAACAGCACACAAGTGGTTCAGCATTAATTTTATCAGATCAATTTATCTGCATCAAAGTTTCAGAGAGCATATTCAAATAAGTCATATGTTCAAAATGGATACAACAATCATCAAAAATCGGGAACAAAAGAACAAAAACTGAAAATCTATATGACGAACAAGTAGAAACTGTACAACTATTTATAGGAAAGAAAATGCTCACTAAACCTACTAGCAAGGTACGGCAACAAAAAATATCAATCACTTCAAGGATATTAGGTGTAAAATAGCTACATAACTATAATAACTTATAGAGGAATATATGCTTAACTGAAAAATATTGACTTACAAAACAACTTATTACTTTTCCAATGGTTAGCCAGGTAATAACCTTTTATCCTGCTGACTAACGCAATCCACCCAAACAAGTTCCTCATTTGTTAATTCGATTGTGATTTATATCTTCACCCCTAAAAAAAGACTAGATCTCTCTGGATTAACATTAGAAACCTCTAACCGTGCATTATGGCCTGCCTCTGACTTCTTTTCACACTACTTTGATCGCCTCCCACTTGAAAATCAATAGGTCATACATGCACAGATAAGATAACAAAAAATATGTACATAGAAACACACACACACACATATGTATAATAAATACCTATATATGCATGTAATTTTATTCTACATTTATTGAATTGTATAAATATGTATATTGATCTTTTGACATTTTCTACGATATATTTTAAGCCATACAAAACCAATGTGCATCCATATCATACAATATAATATTTAAGATTGGTCATCCAATCCATCAAGTAGGAGAAAAGTTCTCGCACACATTGTTTTTCCTGAAACTTTATCATATAAAATCAAAATCAAATAGCAAATAGAAGAATAGAAAGGAAAAAAAAAAAAGATAAACTGAATTTCCTCAGTTGTTCAGTTTCTCAATAAGCTAGCTATAATTACCAAGTGCTTTAAACACTTTACAGCAAGAACTTTCTTCTAACTCCTCTTCTACAAGAGACATTTTAAGCAAGCAAGATAAAATATTAACTGTTTGATTCATTTTGAAATACTGAATAAAGAGAGCATTCTCATGTGTACAATTAACTATCAAAAAAATACCTCTATCAATCGAAATTATGGAGGAGCATCAACCAAATATTAATAATTTGAGTATCACCTACTGATTGCATCAATTGGGCAACAATTAACAATTACATTCTATATTAGAAACAAAAAAGAAAACATAAGCTTCGGGCATAAATAACAGATCAAACTTTCGCAGGGTTTGAAGACCTCAAATGCATACATACGACCAGAATGAGCGGGAGCAAAAAAGCATCAAAGAAAAAAAGAAATTCTGTGAAATAGAAACATGAAAGATATTTGTTACCCCCTTTCACTCTCTCTCCCATGGTTACATAATTTTTAGCTTAACAAATTATGTAATGTAGGAGCAGCAACAACAGCATGCTGACTGCTTCACGCAGGAGGTAGTGGTCATGGTGGTGGTTGTGCAGTGCGTGCTTCATGTAGCAGCAGCATGTTGTGCTTCATGTAGATAGTAGTGTTAGTATCAGCAGGAGCAGCACAATGTTGTGCTACATTTTATTTTATAGAAATAAACATAAAAAATTATAGTTCTTCTCACTGTAAATTGAGGAAATATTCCGAGAAAAATGGAAGAGATAAATATTTTGAGAATATTATGCTTCATTAGCAAAAGGCAAAGCGAGCTGCATTCTTGGATTTTCGCGATGGGGAAAAAATCTAGTAAAAAAATACAAAATCATAAGGAGAGGAAGAGAAACAAACGGATCTAAGACCAAAAGAAATCAAATATGAGGTGATATAATACATATAAAACACAAGAAATTAGTAAAACGAATATAGTGAAGTAGATCGAAGAGCTTACCAAGTTAGGTGTGTCATGGATCGAAATTGATCGAAATCATTAACTGATAAAAGCATTGAATATTCATGAAACCTCTTCAGATCAGCCTAGTCTATTATCTTTTTATTTAATCTAAAATTTGCAAAGAAACACAATGATGCTAGAGGAAAATAGGGACAATAGACATGAGATTTGGTTCTTTAACTAGAAAACATATAATAGAAACTTTACTTCCAAAAGATCTTCTTGCAACAAAGCTAAAGCACAAATAGTACCTTCGTTACAGCTCCCTTATATATTTGCTCTTCCAACCGCTTTGCAAGCTCCGGTAGCCTATGCAGCCATTCATGAGAGAAAGGATTTTTTCTCTGTAGATAATTGTAGCTGCAAGTGTCCAAATATTCACAATTGTCATACAAGTAATCGAAATGCTTATTTTTATGTATTTTATGAAGATCCAACACTAAAGAAGTTAACATGACTAATCATTTTGCCTAATTTGTGAACTTAAACCTTGCTTTCCTAGTTTGTCCCAACTTTTTTCGATTAAATGGATCAACTAGAATAGCATATGCTAGTAAATGAGGTAGGTCTCCCATTAACTGAAAGAGGAACCAATAGAATATGGACCGACATCAAGTAAATGCTTAATACTGTAATGCTTGCATCTAGTAAATCCTATGACAAATCAATATAAATTATAATGTTGATTCCTACAGGAGAAAAATTAGCTGTTCAGCACCAAAAACGTGACATCACAATTCTAAAGATTTTTTTAATACAAATATCTAGCAAGAAATAAATGCTATAAATAAGAAAATTAGCAATATTAGACTCTACTGGAAAGCCAACAATGTAGGTAACAGTTCGAACAATAATTAAGATGCAAATGGGAAAAAACGAATGAAGGCGGTACTGATCACCCTCATAGATTAACCTGCTTCAACTTCCCTATTGAAGACCCTAAACAACAAAACCTAGTTCGGAGGATTAGAGAAAAGAGTTGCAAATCTGCAATTCTAAACCAATCTATGACCTATAGTGGCATGATGCTTTTCTCATAGACCATACCCGTCATGGATTCTCGTCTGCCGTTGTGTTCGGTCTCCTTGGCACATTGTTCACCGTTTAAATATGAGAAGGTGCATGCTAATTCGCTTGCTGCTCTATGATAAGGTAAGAGATCTGGTTTTCTAACTTCATATACGCTGTTCATTTGGTTAAATATGAGATGGTACATGCTAATTCGCTTGCTGCTCTATGATAGTGTTAGAGATCTGGTTTGCTCTATGATGTACTTTGATCTCACAGGCTATCTCTCTTCACATAATCAGCTCAAATACTATACAGACATTATATAGGCCCAAATATAAACATAAGCCAATAAATGGTCGAAATCAGATAGAGAAAGGTAAGTCACCTGGAGAAATGTTGGCGGCGATCGCATCGGCGAACTGCACAATATCGCCGGCGATGATGGTGAGAAAATTGGAAGTGAACTCGGCCTTTTCATGGAGTCCTCCCCCTCAACGCTTAGCGAACCCTCCTCCGATCGGGCTCCCTAGCATTTCTTGAGGTGGGGCTCGATGGATCGATCGATGGCGGCTGGAAGAAGGTGATGACTCGCTCTTGTTGGGCTCCCTAGCATTTCTTGAGGTGGGACTCGATGGATCGATCGATTGTAGCGGAGTGGAAGAAGGTGATCTAGCTCTTTCTCTCTTTCTATTTCAAAATTAAGATCAAAAAATCCTAGCGAAATTCGAAATCCCAAGAGATCGATGGAGGAGGGAAAAGAATTTTGGGAAAAAGGAGAACTTGGGGAATATGAGGGAAAAGAATTTTGGGAAATGGGAGCTAATGAGCGCCTGAAGCTAATGAGGAATTCGAGTACGAGCTAATGAGCGCCTGAGGCTAGTCCAGGTGGATAAGGGCTTGGGCCGAGAGAACTTGCGACGGGACGGCCTGGTCCATATATGAACTGACATATTAGAGCCTTGTGATGATCCAAATTGAGCCCCAGTTATCTCAACCATGATTGGGTTCTTTTTGACCTGAGAACCAAAGGCCCAGACAAGAATCAAAAAACTCATAATAGAATTACAAAGAATAAATTAACATAACAACCAACATTAAGATTAAGTTGCAATTTCAACAAAAAAAAAGAAAAAAAAAAAGAGAAAAGTTATCCATTGTATGCTATACGTGGAATATAAGTTCTCATTTCACCAACATGCCTGATTGTACATTTTTAATGAATAAATTGTTAGGTAATGATTATCCTACTTTTATTATATAGAGCGATTAACATGCGCTACTTTAATTCTGCGCACATTTTCTTCTCTTGCCTCAAAGTTGGAGACTTGCCAAGTAGAAGGCCCCCTTTGCTATACGGTCCGGTATTGCCCATGTTATGTCGAGTCGTCGGTCTATTTGGGCCCATCATGTCCGTTGGTATCCGAAGCTATACAACATAATAATGGGCTCGATTACAGATGGGTCATTTCTAGGCCTATTTAGTCTCTGGTCTAACGCGTGCGACCGTGTAAACCGAAGCAATTATAGATCACTATCGTGCATGATTTTGGCAGGGTTGTTTTCAATTTGTTTATTAAATAGTATTAAAATACTGATTTTAGTGTTTAGTATTTGCAGGTCAAGAATCTTTATTATATATAAAAGTGGAAAGTGGATCTTACATACTAAGCATGCTTTGTGCTCTTTACAACAACTTTACAATATGGAATGCTGGTTTGCATGGAATCTAAGTCAAACCACGATGCATTCGAGTAGGCTAGTCATTTTGAGCATATTTGCTTAAACTAATAGTTGCATTTTTTTTTTCTCTGTATATCTTCTCGGGATAAACCATTAAAAATGATTGCAATATGTAATATTTTATCACCTACCAATGTGATCATACAAATTTGGCAAAATCACGCCCAAATTAGTTTAACCGATTCAAATGCCCATACGTATAGACTATGAACACAAGCCAGCTCGTAAGCGTATAATGGTAGATTCATAGGCTATGATCCGAAATTAGGTGGACTCGGTGTTATTCTCTTGGCACTTTGTAAAATATCATTATCTGGGATCCTAACCTCGACCCAAACTTACATATTGCGCTGATCTGCTACATGAGTGAGAACACTATTTTGGTCCACAGAAATCAGGAATGAATTAGGTTGACCAAACTTTTGTTCAAATATAAGCTAAATAGACTAAAGAGCCATGTGATTATCCACAATTTTTTTTTAAAAAAAATATTAGAAAAATAAACATCAAAAATTTTGGATTTATAAAACTAAGCCTAAGTAGTAAATAATTTACCAAATTTAAAAAACAACGAATTACCATTTTTACTGAACTTATACATTTTCTATATATCCGAAACTACGAAAAACATATAATATGAAACACTAAAAATAATTTTAATATTTTGAGACGATTTATGACATTTAAATAGCGGTAAACATGCATGAAGCCTCCCTCAAGTATTGGTCATTTTGGAAAATGATCTTTTAATTATTTTTCTTTTTATTGAGACCCTTTTACTTCTTTTTTATTTTTTTAATATTATATTTTGATATATTTAAATTTATTTGGCCAAATAAAAAAAAATGCTGAAAGGATCTTAGTCCAAAAAACAAAACAAAATGAAAAGAAAATCAAAGTTGAGGGAGTGTACTGCATTATAATATACAAAGTATACTATACAGTACACTAATATATACATAGTACAGTATAACATACAAGTATACGGGTAAATGGGCCTGGGAACGGCCAACACACGGAGCGAGATGGGCTTCCATTAGTATTATATATAGTCTTAATAGGCCGTATTTTTTTAATAGGCCGGGGGAAGGCCTGCACAGGTTGGGCTATTTTACATTTTTCGTAACATGGCGGGACTTTCCTTTTTAGGTAAAGTCGGATATAGCAAGTCTCGTTAATGGCCCAAAAATGGAAAGTTTCACTTTCGAGCTTACTACTATACCGTAATTTGCTTTTTTAAAACTTTTTTTTTATTCTCTTGTTAAGGCACTTTTTCTTTAAGCAATCAAAAATAGATTTAATTTGGAGAAACTCACCACAACTTTTTATTTTTTTTGAGGTAAAAGGCTAATATATAGATAACACAATTTATGATTAAACTTGTAAATTTTATGTAATTAATTTATACTTCTAAAATTAGCGTTCTCTCTTTCACGTCCCATCTATATTCAAATCCTAAAATTAGCGAGGTAATTTTGTGGTTTAGGGTTTAGGATTTAGGGTTTATGATCGATAAAATAAAAGACTTTGAATAGATAAATTGATTGGTACATATATTAAGCTGTAGCGTAAAGATATCTTGATATTAAAAAATTAGGTTTATATCTAGTGATGGTATTTGGAATGTCTTTTACAAAACACCAACTGACAATGGAGTGTTAATCAGAATTTGTGTTATATTACTGCCTCTTAACTCAGGAAAAAAAAAAAAAGATATAACTTTTTTTAAAAAATAGTGAGTGTTCTTCACATTTTTTATTTTTGATTACAACAAGTAAAAAAAGAATTCTATGAGATTTCTCCAAATTTATCTATTTTTTATTGTTCAAAATAAAAGGTGCCATAGCCAGAGAATAAATAAGCAAAAAAAGAAAAAGAAAAAGAAAAAGAACAAGTTACCGCATAATATTGAGCTGGGCTAGTGAAACTAACCATTTGGGAGCTATTAACGAGGCTTACTATTTCTGACTTTACCTAAAATGGAAAGTCCAGTAATTTAACCCAAACCAGAAAATCGGCCGACCAGCGCTGTGCCTCACCCGACCCAATAATAAAATTCGGCCTATTACGCCCAAATGTATGCTCTTTGAAGCCCACATTGTTCCACGAATGGGCCGTTACTAGTCCCGTTTAGACATATATATGTATATATTACACTGTACTTCGTATATTATAATATACTGTATAGTATACTTTGTATATAATAACATATTGTGTAGTATACTTTGTATATTATAGTGTATTACACACCCTCAGCACTGATTTCTTTTTTCTTTTTGGGTTTTTGACTGAGATCCTTTTATCTTTTGATTTATTTTTTTCTAAGGTCGAGTGGTTTTGGTCAAAAAAAATAAATGTATCAGAATCCAATATTTAAAGAAGGAAAAAAGAAGTGGAGAGATCTCACTGAAAAGAAAAATAAATAAATGGTCTATTTTAAAAACGGTCAATACTTGAGGGGGGCTTCGTGCATATTTACCGAGAAAAAAAACAGCTGTGCGCTACAATGGGTTCTTGGGCGGAGTTGTTGCTGGGTTGTGGCCTGTGGGTCACCACACCTCTTCTTAGATCAAAGGCAAAAGAGCCGTGAGTTTAACTAAATGGGCCTGCGCGTTTAGAACCTAGTAACAAATGGGACCCAAGTGCACTTTCCATTTATAGGCCCGATCAGGTCTAACTCGGATTCGCCATATTACGCGAAGTAATTGTACTTTCCGTTTTTGGAAAAAACGCAGAGGCTTTCCTTTTTTAGGTAGAGTAGGGAATAGTAATTTTCGTTAATAGAAGTTTCACTTGCCCAAGCTCATGTCAATATCTTCTAAAAATAAAATATCAAATCCTCATAGAGATAGATATATTCTATTAAACATGTGAAAGAAAGAAGTGTAATTTTTAAATAAATACCTGAAATTTAAAATTTTTAATTCACCATCCAAGTTTTTATTACGTTCTAATGTCCAAATTAATAAAAGGCACATAGAAATGCTATTAAAATCTACCAAAAAAAAAGTATTTGGATCAAATTTAAATACACTGTTAAAGTAAAACTACAATATCAAAATTTTAAAAGTTCACTCTCTTTTATTTATATACAATCCAATTAAAAAAGAAATTGTGGTGATTTTTTTCATTTTCATATTGCTATCTCAAAATTAAGCAATTATCTCTCTTTTATTACCAATCCGGAATAATAATAAAAAAAAAGAAAAAAAAAGAAAGAAAAAGAAAGAAGTGAAAAATAACGATGAATTACGCGTGGTTGAAAGCACAGCTTTCTTTTTGGTAAAAAAGCAAACAAGCAAAACTTTCTGAATAAGGAAAGAAGGCGGACTTTTCACACACAGTTGCGGCCCACACCCTGCAGCCCAAAATCCTAAAGCCCCTGAAGGTCCTAAAAGCCCGAAGCCTGAAAGGCCTTTAAAAGGCCCCAAGGCCCCGAGTCCCAAGGCCTTACACCAAATTAAACTCATAAAAGTAAACACCTGAAGGCCCTAAAGTCCGCAAAGCCCGAAAGGCCTTTAAAAGGCTCCAAGCATGAGCTAGGACTGTGTAGAGTCCACAAAATTGGGTGTGACTTGGGCTTAGTCTTGGGCTTCTTCTTCGGCTCCATACGTAACTTACGTGAAGCCTATATGCATCAATTTAGATTTGGTTTAAATATGGATTTGGCTTATTTGGAGCACGGTAAAGCCCACATGATTGATATCTGATTTTGAGTCGGCTTGGTATTTAAATCTTCATCTTGTTTGGGCCCATAGAAAGGTTTCATAAACAAAGTATTGAGAAAAGAGAGTACAAAACGGACAATCATACAGAGAAACATTTAAAAAATTAAAACATCGAAATACAAAAATATTATCATTCGGTTTAGCATTTAAACACAATAATACAGGAAACATTGGCGGAAAAAAAAAAGAACATATAATAGAGTACAAAACTAACCAGGCTAAAGAGTTAAAGAAAATAACTAAATAACAAAAAAATAAAAAACAAAATTGAGTTAAAAACACAAAGAAAATTTTATCTTGTAAAGAAAAATATCTCGAATATTTAGTTTTGTTTTACAAAATGTTACCAATAAAAAATTAGCAAGAATGATCACCGCACACATGTGAATTAAAAGGAAGTAGCAATTGTGGATGGCAAAACATGAACAATGACCTTAAATCATGACGATAAAATTGAAACAAAAAATAAAGAAAATCAATTCAAAATCGTTAACAATAGAATAATAAAACTAGCCAGGATAACTAAACCCTAAAATCCTAAACCCTATACACATGTTGATAAAAAGAAAAATAAGATAAATTTTTTTAAAAAAACAGCAGGTGTTCTTCATATATTTTATTTTTTATTACGATAAATAAAAAGGAATAATTTTGTGTGATTTCTCCAAATTTATCTATTTTTCATTACTCAAAAGAAAAAGGCCTTTAACCAAAAGAATAACTTAGCATTCCTGGCTAAGGATTTTTTTTTATTATTTGGTACTCGAGAGATTTTAAGGTCAAAACTTTATTGCTTTACATTTTTAATTATTTTTATTTCTAAAGTTAAAAAAAAATGAACAAAGCGAGGTTATTTGCTACCGTTCTCTCTTAAAAAAAATAAAAAAATAAAAAAAAATAAAAAAATATCATGTATTTTCTAATAAATATCACACATATTATTTTCGAGATAATTTCATATAAAATATATATCACATCAATTGCATTAATTAGAAAATGTAATTAGCAATTACCGGAATGTATAAAAAAAAATAAAAAAAGTTGTTTATGTACACATTTTTGCTTATATTAACAACTACACATTTTTATTTTTACAAAAAAAATATTAAAAAAATAAATAAAAATAAAAATAAACATTTCTTTTAAATCGACATGTTGGACCCGCATATGATGGGAGATACATTGTACACTTCTTTGTAATATATGGGGTAAAAGGGTAACAACCGTGGATTATGCATGGTTGAAAATTCAAACTTTTCTTTTTTGGTAAAAAAAGCAGCAGCAAAAACAGACTTTCTGAATAAGGAAAGAAGGCCGGGCTTTTCACACACAGTTGCAGCCCACTAAAATATTTATGCGGGTCTCTTTACACTTGGGCCTAATTAAACAAATAAATAGGCCCTGATAATCAACAGTAACTATGAGGCCCATTACAATATCTAAGTGGTACGATGGATGCCCAATACAAACTTACAAATGGGCCGGATAGTTACGGTTGATTATCAGGGCCTATTTAAAGGCCTTTCAGCACTTTCTAATGTCTCAAATCGCTCAATATGGAGAACATTCGCTAGAATTTTTATTTCATTTTATTTAAAAGAGAGCTACGTCATTCAACTAAGTCCTTTTTTTTTCTTTTTCTTATTTTTTCTTCATTGGTATGAAATAAAATATCAATAATGATGCCACACACTCTAAATTGTTATTTGATTGTCATAATAAGTTATTCAATATTATTTACAATCGATGTAAAAATATTTTGTCATTAAATATTTTGTCGTGATCAAAAGCTCAGAGTTGATGAAATGTCTAGCATAAATTAGCATATTTCCTTCACCAAATTAATTTTTTGAACAAAAGAACTTGTGAAAATACTAAGTCCTTATAAAAATAACTTACTCGACATAAAACTTATCTAATAAAATTATAAAAATAGCTTATTTGACATGAAAATTATCTAATAAAATAATAAATAAACAAGTAATTTGGCTTTTGATATTTCAC
Source organism: Aechmea fasciata (assembly GCA_025177825.1). Taxonomy (NCBI): domain Eukaryota; kingdom Viridiplantae; phylum Streptophyta; class Magnoliopsida; order Poales; family Bromeliaceae; genus Aechmea; species Aechmea fasciata. Next base: position 11,090,255 of record CM045925.1, read on the forward strand.
CTATGAGATAATGAATTTTACTCTAAAAAAATAACTTAAAAGCCAAATATAATATCTATTTATAGATATTATTAGCCAGCGTTCCAATTTCTTAAATAAATTAACAAATATATATCTTTTATTAAATATTTATGCCTCCAAATGTGATGGGAAGAAACCTGATCAGAAATGCAGCACACCAACCCTGGCCCATTTACTCGTGTTACATGCTTGGGCAATATTTTTGAGCTCAACGAGAAGGCCCAGTTAATCAAATCCAACGCCTTATTACTACTGGGCTAGATTAAACTGCTTCTATGGGTGGACTAGGCCCCAGTGTATTTGCCCTTCTATCTAAGAGGAGGGGTGATGGCCTATAACCCAACAGTAACTCAGCCAAATCACCCACTTTAGCCCGGATATACGTTTCTTTTCTTCTTTTTTTTTTTGGGTAAATTTCAAATACTACTGCTTATGTAGTTTTGCATTTTTTTCATTTTAGTATTACGTGATTTAAAGTGTATCAAGTTAGTATTACAGGATTTTATTTCTCTCTTTTTGTCGGCTCATACATTAATATTTTGTTAAATTATATACAAAATTTCGAGATACCTCACGTTTATCGATATTCACTTTAGTGCCTTTAGTTTTTAATTTTTATCATTTGATTAATACAAATAAATTAGTGAAATGAATAATAAAAGAATAAAAATGAAACTACATAATATTAATTTGATACATTTTAAATTATATGGTATTAAAGTAAGAAAGTGCGAAATTATATGGGTAGTATTTGAATTTTTTTTTTTAATCGGCAAAAATTAATGAAGACTCACTCAAGTGCTGGCCATTTGTGATATAGAGCATTTAATTATTTTATTTTACATTGAGAGCCCGCGACTTATTTTTTACTTTTTTAAAATCTCAAAAGGAATCAACATACAAGGAAATGACTATAATAGAAAAAAAAAAAAAAAAAAAGCATTCAAAGCTGAAGGAGATTCCAAAATGACCAAATGTTGAGGGGGGCTCCATGCATTTTTCCCAGTTTTTTCAACTTTTAAGTCACCACGAGAATTTTTAAAAATTCAGAAAAATATAAAAAATTGGTGATGATAGGAAGGTATATTTTAAAGAGTAAAATAATATTTTTATAAAAATAAGGTTTATTAATTACTAATCGTTTATCGGGAATTTTTTAAAAGTATATTTATGGGCTTCATGTCAGATGGGCCATTTCTGGGCATATTTACTCTCCGGTATAATATATGCTTCTGACACATGTTGATAAAAAGAAAAAGAAGATAAATTAAAAAAAAAAAACAACGGGTGTTCTCCATATATTTTAATTTTGATTACGACAAATAAAAATGAATAATTTTGTGAGATTTCTCCAAATTTATCTATTTTTCATTGCTCAAAAAGAAAGCCCCTTAACCAAATCCTAAACCCCAAACCATAAAATCCTAAATCCTAAAATAAGTTATTTTTATAAGGACTTAGTATGTTTCACGAGTTCTCGTATTTCAAAAATTAATTAAGTCGAGGAAATATGACATTTCATCAATATGAGATTTTAATCATGACAAAAATATTTTTATGTCAATTATATATAATATTATATAACTTATTTCAACACCTAAATAACGAGTTGTCGGGTATGAGCATCACACATCCTATTAGATCGATGGGAAAATAATTTGGAGTCGGATTTTCTACCGTTCTATCTCTTAAAAAAAAAAGACAAAAAATGAAAAAAAAAAAAAAAACAACATTAAGTCTTTTCTAATAGATATCGCATACATTATTTTGGTAACTCAAGAAGTATACATCACTTCTATTGTATTAATCAGAAAATAAAGTTAAAGTTAACCAATATGTGTAAAAAAAGGAGAAAAAAAAATTGTTTATGTACTATTACATAAGATGGCAATATTTTTGTCGTATTCATGTTTTCATATATTACTAATAACATATTTTTATTTTTACAAAATCATAAATTAAATAAATAAAAAAAAATAAAAATTTATGTTAAACCGATATGTGGGACCCGCATATCAGGGGTGATATACTGTACACTTCTTTGCAATATAAGCAGTAAACCTCGGGTAATAATGGTGGATTACAGTCAAGCCAAAAACTTTCGCTTATCGGTAAGCAATGACAACGCCAGCAGGCTTTCTGCAGAATAAGGAAAGAAGGCACTGCTTTAGCACACACAGTCGGCCCACTAAAAATTCCATGCGGGTGTCTGTACAAATAGGCCGACAACAGTAAAGCCTAGAACACTAAACCCTATGACGTACACCCTAAAAGCCCGAAAGCCGTTTAAAGCTAAAAAGCCCCTTTTATTTCCTAAAGGCCTTTAAATGGCCCCAAGTCCCGAAGCCAGTACCCTTAAGCCCGAATTATTAAAGCCCCTTAAAGGCCTTTAAAAGGCCCCAAGTCCCCAAGCGCGACGGCCCGTACCCTTAATCCCGAAATCCTTAAGCCCCTTAAGGTAAAAAATAAAAGCCTGATGGTAAAATGGACTTTAAAAGACCCAAAGGCCCCACGCTCCAATGCCTTATAACAAATAAAATTCAAATGAGTAAGCTCCAGAAGGCCCTAATGTCCACAAACCCGAAAGGCCTTTAAAAGGCCCCAAGCACCAAGGCCCCACACATAAATGAAATTAAAAAAGGTCGGACCCTAAGACCCCAAGCCCTCCAAAGCCCCTAAGTCCGCAAAGCCCCCAAGCCCCCACAAAGCCCCCAAACCCCAAGGCCCTACACAAAATGAAATTCCAAAATGTATCCCTAAAGGCCCCAAAGCCCTAAAGCCACCCAATATGCACGAATACCATTCTAAGAGGGTGTAGTATTTGCCCCTCTATCTAAGAGGGTGTGATGGACTATAACCCAACAACATCTCACCCAACCACCCACAGTTTTTACTCGCCTGAAATGCATGAAGACCAAATCAAGTATTGGCCATTTGTGTTATTGACCATTTAATTATTTTACTTTATATTGAGACCCCTTGACTTCTTTTTTCCTTTTTAAAAGAATTAAATTCATCATACATTTAAATTTTTTTGGCAAAATCACTTGAACTCAGAAAGAATCTACATATAAGGAGATGACAATAGTAGGGGAAAAAAAAAACATTCAAAATTGAATGCGATTCCGAAATCAGAAAATCTTGAGGGGACCTCCATGCATTTTAACCGCTTTTTTTTTCAACTCGGAAGTTCCCCTAATAAATTGAAATAAAATTCACACAGTAAAAAGAAAGAAAAATATAAAACTAAAACATACATTCGACCCTTTAAATAGCCCTAAACCCTAAACCTTAAACCTAAACCCTAAAACCCTTTAAATAGCCTTAAGCCCGAAATCCTAAAGCCCCTAATTAATGTTCCTAAAAGCCCGCAGCCTAAAAGGTCTATAAAATGCCCCAAGGCCCCAAACCCCAAGACCCGTAGCCTTAAGCCTGAAATCCGAAAGCCCCTTAAGCCTAATAAAGTCCTCAAAAGCATGAAGCCCGAAAGGCCTTTAAAGGGTCCCAAGGCCCCAAGCCCCAATGCCTTACAACAAAGATATTCAAATAAGTAAGCCAATGAAGGCCTTAAAGTCCGAAAAAGCCTGAAAGACCTTTAAAAGTCCCCAAGCCCCAAGGCCCTACAAATAAAAGAAATTCAAAAATATACGTCCCTAAGCTCCTAAACCCTCCAAAGCCCCTACCCAAAGTCCCCAAAGCCTCCCAAAGCCCCCAAACCCCAAGGCCCCACACAAAATGAAATTGAAAACCACGATGCATAATGCATTAGAGTGAGACATGTCACCTCTAGGATATTCACTCTCAGGATATTTATTCCAAACTATACTCCAGATGGTTGATTAATTTAGTATTTGATATATTAAAATGTATTTGACCAAAATCACTTGACCTCACCGAAAATAAACAAAAAGTTAAAAGGATCTTAGTCAAAAAGACAAAATAAAACAAAAAATCAAAATTGACGGAGTGAAGTACATTATAATATATAGAATATAATATACAATACACTATAATATACTTGTACTTGTACACTATAATATGTAAGTATACGGGTAAATGGGCAAGGAGTGAGATGGGCTTTGATTACTACATGTTTCGTCTTAATAGCCCAATTTTTCATAATGGACGGATAAGGTCCTGCACGAGTTGGGTGTCTTCTTTTAAATTGCAGGATATTCCATTTTATGTAAAGATTGAAATAGTATCTCTCGTTAATAACCCCAAAATGGAAAGTTTTAGAGCTTAATATTCCGTTGTTTTATTCTTTAGTTAAGACACTTTTTCTTTAAGCAATCAAAAATATATAAATTTTAAAAAATTTTGCTTAAAAAATAGATAAATTTGAAGAAAACTCATGATTTTTTTTTTATTTGTCGTAATTAAATATAGCAAATGCGGAGAAGTGAGAACACCCACCACTGTTTTTTTTCCAATTTTTATCTATTTATTCTTTTATGAGATTATTATTATTTTTTTTTTTGAGAGATAGGTAGCACGCTACCCGCTTCGTTTTATTTCATTTAGAAATAAACTTATATAAATGTGAATCAATAGGATTCGAACCTCGTCTCATCATAGAGCAACTTTGCCTTCACTGGGATTCTTTTATGAGATTATTATGAGGCTTTAACATAGACAAGACAAATTGTGATTAAACCTATAAATTTTATGTAAATGATATATATTTCGAATAAATCATTTACTGAACCTTCCTGAGTATCCTCTTAAATTATAAATATTAAGATCGTTTAATAAAAAAATAAATTCATACTTTTAATTATGTAATACCGTCTTCACTTGGAGCTTCTCAGAACATAAAAATAAAAGAGCTCTCAATGAGCATAAATTTATATGTTAAAGTGACCTCCCCTAGATCTAGTTAGTAAGTTTGGAAACTTTGAATGAGAAAGTCGATCGAGAAAGAGCGAAGCGTGAAAAGAAAGACGGAGATCCCTCAAAGACTAGCAAGGCTTACTCTAACGACGGGAAGAGCAGATAAGAGGCTATTGCATACCTTGTTACAAAATACGTAGCTACAGAATTCGTCTAGCGACATGGAGCTATTTTAAATATTTGAAATTTAAAAAATTTTAAATTACCATCTAAATTTTCATTACTTCTTAATGTCCCAATTAATAAAAGGCACAAAGAAATGCTATTAAATTATACCAAAAATATACTCGGATCTAATTTAAATAGACCGTTAGAATAAAATTATAATAATTTATTTTTAAAAAATATTTAAATTATTTTTATGTTTAATACTATACATTTTTTCAAATTTAGATATATAGAAAATATGTAAAACAGGTAAAAAAAAATGCCTTTGACAATAGAATAAAAAAAAAGAAAAAAATAGGAGCAAATTACAGCAAAATATTAAGCTCGACAGTGAAACTTTCCATTTTCGGGCCATTAACGAGACTTACTATATCCGACTTTACCTAAAAAGGAAAGTCCCGCCACTTTGCAATGGAAAATAGCCCAACCCGCGCGGGGCCTTACAACGGCCGATTAGTAAAATTAAATTCAGCCTATTAAGATCAATTATAATTATAATCAAAGCCCACTTTGTTACTGGCCCATTTGTTACTGGGCTCAACGTATTTTAATCCATATCCATTTTTCCTTATTTCTTGGTAAATATGCATTAAGCCTCCCTCAAGTATTGGTCATTTTTGAAATAGATATTTTAATTTATTTTCTTTTTATTGAGACCCCTCTACTTCTTTTTCCTTTTTTAATATTATATTTTGATATATTTAAATTTATTTGACCTAATAAAAAAAAGTTAAAAGGAAAATATTCCAAAAACAAAATAAAATTTTTTTTTCAAAGTTGACGGAATGTACTAGATTATAATATATAAAGTATACTATACGTACAGTACACTAATATATACATAGTACAGTATAACATACAAGTATACAGGTAAATGGGCCTCGGAACGGCCTACGCATGGAGCGAGATGGGCTTCAATTATTATTATATTTGATCTTAATAGGGTGAATTTAATTTTACTAACGGGCCGCGGTAAGGCCCCGCGCGGGTTCGGCTTTCCTTTTTAGGTAAAGTCGGATATAGTAAGTCTCGTTAATGGCCCGAAAATGGAAACTTTCACTTTCCAGCTTAATATTATGCTGTAATTTGCTCCTTTTTTTCTCTTTTTTTTATTCTATTGTCAAAGGCATTTTTTAAAAAAATAGAAAATGTGGAGAACACTCTCAACAATCTTTAATTTTTATTTTTTTTAAGATAAGAGGCTATTATATAGATAGCACAATTTACAAATTACACAATTTGTAATTAGCTTTGTAAATTTCATGTAATTGATTTGTGCTTCTAATAAATCATTAAGTGTTCTTTTCTCGGTATTCTCTCAAATTGTAAATATTAAGGTCGAATATATTATTCAATCATAAACATATGCTACTTCTCTTTATATACCAAATATATAAATATTTTTTAATAAATTAAGTAGATATACAGAATGAAATATTCATGAGTCCGAATAAGGCCTATAATAATTACATAACAAAAAAACATGGTTTTCTCTAAATTTACCTACATTTTATCACTCATAGAAAAAAAGAAAAAAAAATGCACACGTCCACTATACACGGTACACAGGAGGGAAAAGAAATTAAGTTAAAGGAAAGGGGGAATTTGCGAAAGTGAAACTTTCCATTTTAGGGCTATTAACAAGAGTCGCTATTTCCGACTTTACCTTAAAAGGAAAGTCCAGGTTAAATGATCAGAGATAGGCCAAAACCGGCCCATAATAGAAAATGGATCTAATATAGGCCCACTAACAAAAAATAGTAACTCTCGTGAATTAGTCCAAAATGGAAAGTCTCACTATTGGGGCCGGAAATATATTCTGGGTTATATATTTATTTTATTTTATTTTTTAAATAACGCATAAGAATTTTTTATATTATAGCCTCTTAACTTAAAAATAGAAAAAAAAATTGGAATCAAATAAAAAATCTTGATACAAATCAAAAAGAAATATCCCGTGAGTTTTCATCAAATTTATCTATTTATGATTGCTCAAAAAGGAAAATAAAGTGCCTCAACAAAAGGATTTTTTTTTTTAAAAAGCAAAAAAACAAAAAGGTTCCAGCCTAATATTAAGCTTGGCAAAGTGAAAACTTTCCATTTTGGGCCTATTCACGAGAGTTAGCATTTCCGACTTTACCTTAATAAATGGAAAGTTCTGTAATTTTTTACCAAAACGGAAGGTTAATGCTCGGAGCCGGGCTCAATCCGGCCTATTAAGGTAAATGGGTCTTACAACGGCCCACACCTTAAAGGGTCGATAAGCTGTTTTAATAAAATAGGTCTTAAAATTCGACGAACTATTTGGTTGTATATATGTGGATGTAGCTATAGTACTACTGTTGCACATGTATGAAGAGGAGGTCATAGCTTCTAACGTACGCAATAGGTAAAGAGCATAATTTGATACAAAAGTCGAGCTTAATTACCACATACACCAAACAAATTATTTATAGTTAGAGTACTTTTTGCTCTATCTAATCAAATAAGTTAATTGCATTTGACAATTATAAATCTATATTTTTAATTGCATTTACAATTGCATGTAACTAAACGGCCTTTTAAATGGCCTTAATTTTTATGCTCCTTATGCGATCACTACTGCACAGAGATCGATCAGGTCCCAAGCGGCGTGCGCTAACAAATTTTTTTTAAAAAAAATGAATGTTTCATGTGAGTCATTGATTTTTTATTTGATTCATATTTTGTTAGGTATTATGCGTATTGTTAATTGTTATATTATTCTAGTTAGCTTCTTTTGTCTCGTGAATGTTTTTTTCATGTATAATTAGTTTATTTAAACAAATAATGAACGAATCGAATTAACGAACGCATGGGATGTATAAATGCATCCGATCAATAAATAATCAATTATATAAATTTTACCTGTTGCAAGCACAGCCCAAACGCAATTTCATTTCAAATGTGAATTTAAAGTGCATGGGCCGCGCCAAAGTTATGGAACGGCCGAAGTTTAGATCCAGGTTTAGGATTTTTAGGTTTTTTAGGGTTTAGGATTTAGGATTTTTTAAGGTTTAGGGTTTAGGGTTTTAAGATTTTTTTTCTAATTTTTTTAAAGTTTTTTTTAGATTTTTTCCGGTTTTTTTTAGATTTTTTCCCGGTTTTTTTTAAGGTTTTTTTTTATTTTTTTCCGGTTTTTTTAAGGTTTTTTTTACATTTTTTAAAGGTTTTTTTAAGATTTTTTTTCGATTTTTTAAAGATTTTTTCCGGTTTTTTTGAGGATTTTTTTGAGGATTTTTTAAGGATTTTTATGGTTTTTTTTTTGGTTTTTTCTGCTTTTTTTCGGTTTTTTTCGGGTTTTTTTAAGGTTTTTTTCAGGTTTTTTTAAGGATTTTTTTCGATTTTTTTAAGGGTTTTTTTTGGTTTTTTTCCGGTTTTTTTAAGATTTTTTTTTGGTTTTTTTTTGGCTTTTTTTTTGGTTTTTTAAAAGTTTTTTCCAGGTTTTTTTGGTTTTTTTCGAGTTTTTTTAAGGTTTTTTTTCGGTTTTTTTAAGGTTTTTTAAGGGTTTTTTTTTTGATTTTTTAAAAGTTTTTTCTTGTTTTTTTAAAGGTTTTTTTCCGGTTTTTTTAAGGATTTTTTCCGGTTTTTTAAGGGTTTTTTCGGTTTTTTTTTCGGTTTTTTCTCGGTTTTTTTAAGATTTTTTTCGGTTTTTTTTCCTTTTTTAAAGGTTTTTTTCCGATTTTTTAAAGGTTTTTTTATGATTTTTTAAAAGTTTTTTCCGGTTTTTTAAGGGTTTTTTAAGATTTTTTTCGGTTTTTTAAAGATTTTTTAAAAGTTTTTTAAGCATTTTTTCCCGATTTTTTAAAGATTTTTTTTCCGGAAAAAAATCTTTAAAAAATCAGAAAAAAACGCTTAAAAAACCTGAAAAAAACCTTAAAAAAATAAAAAAAAAATCTTAAAAAAACCGAGAAAAAACCCTTAAAAAACCGGAAAAAACCGAAAAAAAACCGGGAAAAACCCTTAAAAAACCGGAAAAAACCTTTAAAAACCGGAAAAAAACCATTAAAAACCGAAAAAATCTTTAAAAAATCGAAAAAAAACCGGAGAAAAAACAAAAAAAAAACTAAAAAAAATTGAAAAAAAACCAAAAAAAACCTTAAAAAAACCGGAAAAAAACCTTAAAAAAACCGGGAAAAAACCTTAAAAAAACCGGAGAAAACCTTAAAAAAATCGGAAAAAAATCTAAAAAAAACCGAGAAAAAACCCTTAAAAAACCGGAAAAAAACCGAAAAAAAACCGGGAAAAAACCTAAAAAAAATCGAAAAAAAACCATTAAAAAACCGGAAAAAAACTGGAAAAAAAACTTTTAAAAACCGAAAAAAATCTTTAAAAAATCGGAAAAAAACCGGAGAAAAAATCGGAAAAAACCGAAAAAAACCTTAAAAAAACAAAAAAAAACCCTTAAAAAAACCGAGAAAAAACCATAAAAAAACCCTAAAAAAACCGGAAAAAAACCGGAAAAAAACCGGAGAAAAACGCTTAAAAAACCTGGAAAAAACCTTTAAAAAACCGGAGAAAAACCTTAAAAAAATCAAAAAAAAACCTTACAAAAACCGGGAAAAAACCTTAAAAAAACCTTAAAAAAACCGGGAAAAAACCTTTAAAAAATCTTAAAAAAATCGAAAAAAAACCTTTAAAAAACCGGGAAAAAACCTTTAAAAAACCAGGAAAAAAAACTTTTAAAAAACCAGAAAAAAACCTTTAAAAACCGAAAAAAAAAACTTTAAAAAACCGGAGAAAAAACCGAAAAAAAACCTTTAAAAAATTGAAAAAAAACCGAAAAAAAACCTTAAAAAAACCGGGAAAAAACTATAAAAAAACCCTAAAAAAACCGGAAAAAAACCGGGAAAAAACCTATAAAAAACTGAAAAAAAAACTTTTAAAAAATCGGGAAAAAACCTTTAAAAACCCGAAAAAAACCTTAAAAAAACCATACAAAACCGAAAAAAAACCTTATAAAAACCTTTAAAAAACGCCTAAAAAACCCCATTAAAAAACCATTAAAAAACCCTTAAAAAATCGTAAAAAACCCTTAGAAAACCCCTGGTACCTGATATGTGTACAAGAACAGTAGTCAAGGAAATTATGCTTTAGTATATAAAATATAGAGAACTGAAATATCAGTCTAACGAAACCAACAGGACAAATAACTAAAATAGCACAATTATATTATATATGAAGATGAAGGGAGTAAAGGGATGTAAGTATCATGGTTAATAATATCAAGGCACCCAAAAAAAAGTGGTGCAAAGAAACAGTATTATGTCAACTGAATCTAATCATATTAGTAACATAGAACCAAAAATCCAGTTAGAGCAAGTATATGTGAGATTCGGCCAGATAGTGACTAAACCATATGTATCTATTTCTCTCCAAAACTATATTGAGAGACATTAGTTCAAGAATAACTAGTTTTTCAGACCAAGAAATCTAACACATTTACAAATATGAACCAAACATTCGATGCCTCTTTCAATAACAAAGCAAAAATCAAGTAAGAGGTCAGTGTGGAACAGGTAAGCGAGCAGAGGCTTCATATAATATGCCAGACTGTTAGTAACTCGGACATAACTAGATCAGCAGAATTTCATGCCAAGAGCAGTAGCACATCCCTAAAAGCAGTTAGGGGAACATGAAGCAAAACTAGTAAGTTCAAAGGAGCCAGAGAGTACTACCTATCAGTGATTGGTGTTGTGGCCGACCAAAGTGCTGCTGTAGAGATTTTGGAGAAAAATTGTAAGTAGCTGAGTCAGTAAGAATCTGACTGTTGGCCCCGAGTAACCCTAGTCCACCATTCATACATCCATTTGAAAAACCACATGCAGCAGGACTTTGCTGCATATTGGATCGGATTCCAGCACCAATATGCCCTCTAATATTCAAGAAGTGCCCACTCTGACTTCCACCATATTGCTTCTGTTGTTGCATGTGCGAAGTGACAACAAAATTAATGTTGGAAAAACCAACTCCATTAGAACCTTCAGAATCCACACACAGGGTCTCTATGTTGTTAAATATAGGAGTTGGAATCATTTGACTTAGTTCTTGTGGTGGTGCCGAAACAGAGGATGCTAGGTTAGTACAGCTAGTGGGTTGGTATCCATTAGAAATCAGCCCTACAAACAGTAAAAAGAAATTTATTAACAGTACAAAAGAAAAAGAATTGTCTCCGACGAGGAAGTGTCTTACAAAGACGTACCATTGGATGAAATGAATGAGACACTACGCCCAACGTCGGCTGAGCTATTTGAAGCTGGTAGTAATTTGGTTGTTTCAGGCATCATACCAGCACCAAAAGTGCTACTAGCATGGTTATCCACAGAAGAAGAATATATAGAATCTATACTTGCACTTTGGGGTATACCAGGTGTTGGGATCATCATATTGACGGTTGAAGAAGGTGTTAGATGATGTGTTGAAGGTTCACTGTGGTTCTGAATATTTTTAAAGATAGACTGAAAAAGGTGCTCAACCGGCCCCATCACCATTTTCAAGTAATTTTCCTGGTCACAAAATGATACACGGATTCAGCAGGATTGTAGGAATGAAAAAAATCATGTTGCTGTGACAAATACTCTATTATCTTTTTATTTAATCTAAAATTTGCAAAGAAACACAATGATGCTAGAGGAAAATAGGGACAATAGACATGAGATTTGGTTCTTTAACTAGAAAACATATAATAGAAACTTTACTTCCAAAAGATCTTCTTGCAACAAAGCTAAAGCACAAATAGTACCTTCGTTACAGCTCCCTTATATATTTGCTCTTCCAACCGCTTTGCAAGCTCCGGTAGCCTATGCAGCCATTCATGAGAGAAAGGATTTTTTCTCTGTAGATAATTGTAGCGGCAAGTGTTCAAATATTCATAATTGTCATACAAGTAATCGAAATGCTTATTTTTATGTATTTTATGAAGATCCAACACTAAAGAAGTTAACATGACTAATCATTTTGCCTAATTTGTGAACTTAAACCTTGCTTTCCTAGTTTGTCCCAACTTTTTTCGATTAAATGGATCAACTAGAATAGCATATGCTAGTAAATGAGGTAGGTCTCCCATTAACTGAAAGAGGAACCAATAGAATATGGACCGACATCAAGTAAATGCTTAATACTGTAATGCTTGCATCTAGTAAATCCTATGACAAATCAATATAAATTATAATGTTGATTCCTACAGGAGAAAAATTAGCTGTTCAGCACCAAAAACGTGACATCACAATTCTAAAGATTTTTTTAATACAAATATCTAGCAAGAAATAAATGCTATAAATAAGAAAATTAGCAATATTAGACTCTACTGGAAAGCCAACAATGTAGGTAACAGTTAGAACAACAATTAAGATGCAAATGGGAAAAAACGAATGAAGGCGGTACTGATCACCCTCATAGATTAACCTGCTTCAACTTCCCTATTGAAGACCCTAAACAACAAAACCTAGTTCGGAGGATTAGAGAAAAGAGTTGCAAATCTGCAATTCTAAACCAATCTATGACCTATAGTGGCATGATGCTTTTCTCATAGACCATACCCGTCATGGATTCTCGTCTGCCGTTGTGTTCGGTCTCCTTGACACATTGTTCACCGTTTAAATATGAGAAGGTGCATGCTAATTCGCTTGCTGCTCTATGATAAGGTAAGAGATCTGGTTTTCTAACTTCATATACGCTGTTCATTTGGTTAAATATGAGATGGTACATGCTAATTCGCTTGCTGCTCTATGATAGTGTTAGAGATCTGGTTTGCTCTATGATGTACTTTGATCTCACAGGCTATCTCTCTTCACATAATCAGCTCAAATACTATACAGACATTATATAGGCCCAAATATAAACATAAGCCAATAAATGGTCGAAATCAGATAGAGAAAGGTAAGTCACCTGGAGAAATGTTGGCGGCGATCGCATCGGCGAACTGCACAATATCGCCGGCGATGATGATGAGAAAATTGAAAGTGAACTCGGCCGTTCCATGGAGTCCTCCCCCTCAACGCTTAGCGAACCCTCCGATCGAGCTCCCTAGCATTTCTTGAGGTGGGGCTCGATGGATCGATCGATGGCGGCTGGAAGAAGGTGATGACTCGCTCTTGTTGGGCTCCCTAGCATTTCTTGAGGTGGGACTCGATGGATCGATCGATTGTAGCGGAGTGGAAGAAGGTGATCTAGCTCTTTCTCTCTTTCTATTTCAAAATTAAGATCAAAAAATCCTAGCGAAATTCGAAATCCCAAGAGATCGATGGAGGGAAAAGAATTTTGGGAAATGGGAGAACTTGGGGAATATGAGGGAAAAGAATTTTGGGAAATGGGAGCTAATGAGCGCCTGAAGCTAATGAGGAATTCGAGTACGAGCTAATGAGCGCCTGAGGCTAGTCCAGGTGGATAAGGGCTTGGGCCGTGAGAACTTGCGACGGGACGGCCTGGTCCATATATGAACTGACATATTAGAGCCTTGTGATTATCCAAAATTGAGCCCCACTTATCCCAACCATGATTGGGTTCTTTTGACCTGAGAACCATAGGCCCAGAGAATAATCTAAAACTCATAATAGAATTACAAAGAATAAACATAACAACCAACATTAAGATTAAGTTGCAATTTCGACAAAAAGAAAATAAGAGAAAAGTTATCCATTGTATGCTATACGTGGAATATAAATTTTCATTTCACCAACATGCCTGATTGTACATTTTTAATGAAGAAAATGTTAGGTAACGATTATCCGACTTTTATTATATAGAGCCATTAACATGCGCTACTTTAATTCTGCGCACATTTTCTTCTCCTGCCTCAAAGTTGGAGACTTGCCAAGTAGAAGGCCCCCCTTTGCTAAACGGTCCGGTATTGCCCATGTTATATTGAGTCGTCGGTCTATTTGGGCCCATCATGTCCGTTGGTATCCGAAGCTATACAACATAATAATGGGCTCGATTACTGTCACGCCCCGGGGTCGGCAGGACCTTCCCCAAAGCGTGCCCAGACCCGCCATATGTCAACAACATACAAGGCGTCTAACTAAAAACAGCGGAAATAAAACGATAAAGAGCTATAACTAGAATATCAGAGCCACAACAACTAGTGCTAAACAATAAGTAGAGAGAAAGAAAGAAACTACACCGAGTATAAAAGAAACATAGATAATACAAGGCTAAATAGTATCTCCCACAAAATACACAAAAGTGGCGGTCTCTATACAAGGTACAACTCTCCACCTCTCACAAAAAAGAACATGAGAAGCGGTAGACCACCTAGCACGTATCCTCGCTCAAAGGTCGCTATCCCGAAGCGATACCCTTGCCACGGTCCCGAGCCTCCCCCGATGCAGAAGGCACTGAAAGAAAACAGAAACAGAGGGCGTGAGAACTATAAATTATAGTTTCCAGTGGGCAATTACTGACATGCACTATTGCTCCACTAGGCCCAAGGAAAAGAGGGTAAGTAAGCGAAGTAATAAAACTTGTAAATAAAGCATAAGGAAAATGCTACATTACTCATGTTCCAAATCTGTTACCATAAGTCCATGTTCTAACATATAAGCATGATATATTTTACATTAATCAACAAGTATGCTAAAATATAAATAAAGCATTATCGAGTATACTATACATTCGAGCAAAGTCCACATAATCCAACTACTAAGCCCTATCTAGTAGTGATTGTCATTTCGTATTGTTGAATGTCCAAGTTCAATTCTCTTTCACTAGGATGTACCCACAGTAATCCAACTTGTGCCACCTAAGTACCGTGGTAGCCCCAACATTCCCCTCAAGGAATGAGTCTGTCCCAACGGTCCCGTAGGTTTCTCAACACCGCACGCGCGAACGAATCGCAAAGGCCAACTCCGGAGTGCCGGCTTGTAGGGAGCGACCCTCACAAGCATGTGCGAAAAAGCACAAATGGCAACAAGTATAGTCAAGTCTCAAGCCCAAACCTCATGTCTCAACACGGAAATAGTAACTAGTAACCCTAAGGTCTAGTTCAATTATCCTCATGACACTAGATTCTCTATGTCAAGTTCATTCACGAGCCTAATGCCGCTTAATGACATTAGCTCACTATTCTACACTTTTGATGCCAAGCCAATGCCGCTTAATGACAAGGGCTTTTCTCCTATGTCATGCATAGTTCTATGTTCTCAAACACATGCCAAATTCCTCTTAAACATATAGTTTCAAGTTTCCAAATAGAATGCTACAAAGCTTCAGCTCTCACATGCATACGTCTCTACTATATAGAGTAAAATTGCGTTACACATAACATATGTATCTTAAGCATTCTAAAATTCACAAATAAATCAAATAGCATGAAAATGTACTAATTTTCAATTAACCATAAGCAAATAAGCACCAATGAGAATTTCTCATTGTGCTAGGTGAGGCCAAACCCACCGTCGCTCCAAGCGTCGCTCTGAACCGCTAACGAAGCTTCGATTCCTATTCCTAGTACCCTACAAAGTAGATCCTAGGAGTTACAACCTCAAGAGATAAGTTTTGAGTTCAAACTTTAAGCTTCTATGTAGAGAGTAAGGAAAAATTCACCTTAGAGTAAAAATTCTTCTCCAATCCTCAAATGGAGGTTAGATCTCTTCCAAGGCAACCTAAATCAAGGTTCTAAATCAATTAATTGGACTCTAAAAGTCCTAGGTTGTAAATCCCAAAAATAAACCCTAATCTACTAAAACTAGGATTTCATCAAGTAGAAAGCTTCAAAATCTCAAACTAGAGGAAATAGAGGTGATGCCTACCTTCAAGAAGCTCACAAACAAGTTCAAAGTCCACCAAACTTGAAGATCTTTCCTTCAACTTGCTCCCAAACCAAGCTCCAAGCTTCATCCATGGTGGAGAATGCACCAAGAAGCAAAAAGGAGAAAAAGAAAGAATGTTCAATCCTCCAAATATCCACCCAAGACTCAATAAATCAAAGAAGGAAAGGGGGGAGCTCCCTACCTCTATTTCCTGCAGTGAAGGACTCAAAATGAGCCATAGGGGTGAAGGGGCATATGTATAAAGCAACAAAATGCCAAACAGTCCCTACAGTTTCGGATTTTCAAAAATTTAATATATACTATGATGCACTTGGAACTTGGTGCACTTGAAAGTAGTGATTTTTGTCTAAAATAAAATAATTAATATGTCTCGTCATTGTTATATTATTATTAATTATTATTATTATTTTTCTGGTTGTCTCAAGAAATATTCAAGAGAGGCCTGCTACTGTTTAAGCCCAGCTCAATTGTAATAGAATTTCACATGCAGGCCTGTTTACATAGAAATCGGGCCAGCATGTCGGTCGAATCTGTGCCAAAAGCCTAAAAGAGCTAACTGCGGCCTGCTCACCGAGGCCAGTGAGAAATGGACCTTGGAATCGGGAAAGCGCAGAGTGAAATGGGCCCTGACAAATCGACTTGAATAATAGAATGGAGCCGGTCCGTCCTCCTTTCCTAAGATCCGCTTTTAATTCTTTCATATGCTCGGTGGCCTGTGGACTGAAATCTCGGCATGTGTTCACTGAAATTGGGCCGGTTCAGGCCCATCTAGACCCATCGACAGATCTAATCTTTATTGTTGCGTTTTTTGGGGGGAGCAGTTTTGGACCACAAAGGCCATACTCCTATTTATATATTATAATAATAAATACAAATGATACAGTGGATCAGTTCAGATTGGCGGTCGCCGCAAAATTAAATAAATATTTACTACTATCGGTAACTATTTTACTGATATAAATTTTATAACTTAATATTTAAAATTGAGAGACTAAAAGATTTTACATACTTATTTTAAAAATTTTTATACTAAAATTGTTTATTTTTTAAAAAGAATTTAAATTGCGAGGTGTAAAACAATAATGTATTATAAAGTATAAGATGATAATATATATTTTTCATCATATATATATATAGAATATTATATTATATTCTAGAAAGATGGTCGAATTAGGGCCAAGCGAGCGCTTGGGTATGCTATCCTGGGGCGCGCGGAGGTTCTAGATAAAGAGCGAGAGAGCGAGAGAGAGAGAGAGAGAGAGAGAGAGAGAGGCGGGCGCTGCCTATCCCTTTCCCTATCCGGCTATCCCTTTTCCTAATTTCAGTTCCAAACAATTAATTCCCAGTTCGCTCGATTCCATTTTTTGCGCCCGATCAATCCGAATCCGAATCCGGACTCGGGAGCGATGTCGGACAGAGGCGTGGTGACGGTGTACGGGAACGGGGCGGCGCTGCTGGAGCCGGCGAAGAAGTCGTCGACGTTCTCGGTGAAGGTGGGGCTGGCCCAGATGCTGCGCGGCGGGGTGATCATGGACGTGGTCAACGCGGAGCAGGCTCGGATCGCCGAGGAGGCCGGGGCCTGCGCCGTCATGGCCCTGGAGCGCGTGCCCGCCGACATCCGGGCGCAGGGCGGCGTGGCCCGCATGAGCGACCCTGCCCTCATCAAGGAGATCAAGCGGGCCGTGACCATCCCCGTAATGGCCAAGGCCCGCATCGGCCACTTCGTCGAGGCCCAGATCCTGGAGGCCATCGGGGTCGACTACGTGGACGAGAGCGAGGTGCTGACCCCGGCCGACGACGCCCACCACATCAACAAGCACAACTTCAGGGCGCCCTTCGTGTGCGGCTGCCGCGACCTCGGCGAGGCCCTGCGCAGGATCCGCGAGGGGGCCGCCATGATCCGCACCAAGGGCGAGGCCGGCACCGGGAACATCGTCGAGGCCGTGCGCCACGTGCGCTCCGTCATGGGCGACATTCGCTCCCTCCGCAACATGGACGACGACGAGGTCTTCGCCTTCGCCAAGCGCATCGCCGCCCCCTACGACCTCGTCATGCAGACCAAGCAGCTCGGCAGGCTCCCCGTCGTCCACTTCGCCGCCGGAGGGGTCGCCACCCCCGCCGACGCCGCCCTCATGATGCAGCTCGGCTGCGACGGCGTCTTCGTCGGATCCGGCATCTTCAAGAGCGGCGACCCCGCCCGCAGGGCCAGGGCCATCGTCCAGGCTGTCACCCACTACAGCGACCCTGAGATCCTGGCCGACGTCAGCTCCGGCCTCGGGGAGGCCATGGTCGGCATCAATCTCAACGACTCCAAGGTCGAGAGGTTTGCCGCCCGCTCCGAGTAGCCCCCCCCCCCCACCCGATCATCCCCCTCCTAAAGATATTAATAATGCTAGCCGATCATCATCGAAGCGGAAGGAAGGTCTCCTCCCTCCCTCCCCCCCCCCTGCCCTTTTACAACCCTAGCGTATATCTCTAAGTTTCTCTCTCCTTAATTTGTCATAGCTAGTCTGGATTTGCTGGATTATTCTATGCGCCGCCCTTGGGAGCAGCTAAAACGGTTTACGTTTATGTTATGAGTCACCGCATCTATCCATCTGGTCCTGCTTATACAATATATTTTATTTTATATTATTAGCACAAATAATCTGCTCTCTTTATATGCCTTGTCTTCTCGCCTTCTCTTCAGAATGTGTTCCAGTCCCAAATGAAAACGTGGTGATGGTATTCTTATCATTTGGGATACCATGTACTGTTTGCGCCTATTATTTGGCAGACATTGTACTGGAAATGAACTGTTGGCTTCTTTTTCCTCACTGATGATCTTTGTCTTTTATGATTAACTTACTTATGTTCAGGAAAGAAAAGTATAGTTGATGAAATTTATTATACAAGTGAAGATAGTTTCTCTGTTTTCTGAATGATACATATTGGGGAACATAAGATTGGATTCTTTAGATACTCTTAAATAGAAGTTGTACTGTATTGTTGATAAATGACTTAAAATAAGTATGATCTGTGAAATTTATACAAGTGGAGAGATAATGTTCTCTCTTGCAATGATATTGTTGAATATGAAGTTGGATTCTTTAGTTATTACGTATAAAAGGTATATGCTGAATACAAACGAGACAATCGAAAATCTATTAAAGCAAAGATAATTGTTTTTAGATTGCACCTTTCTTTCTACTTGTACGTTTATTAGGGGTTACTCTTTTTTTAAAATGAGTCTAACTCTAGGGTGGTTAATCATCTCATGCTAAAAACTCCAGAATCTTACCTGTTGATTTCATCTTTGTGTTTTGTATAGATTATTGTGATTTATATGTCCCGGAGAATATTATTGCAACTGTAGGCTGATATTGATTAAAATTTTTATTATTTGGTAGTCACAACATAATGTCGAGGTGGGATCTATATTGTGACTGTTTATCCACTATCCTCATCTGTCAGCTAGAAGGCATGTAAGATAGTAATTGTGCTGCTAAACTTTTAAGTCTGACCTTAGCTAGTTCGTGGCCGGTAGACAAAGATTTCTTTTTTAACTGATGATTTCTGAGTTTAATATGTTGAAAGTTTTTTTTAAAAAAAATCTTTGAGTAAAGCCTGTAGGCCACTATTGTTGAAAGTTTTTTAAGCTAGGGATTGGCTATTAATATCTATTTTGGTTTATTTGTACTAATTGTTTGGAAGTTCCATTCAGCCAAAACAACTTTTATGCCATGTTTGTGTTATGTGCCACAACTAAACATTTCTTGTATGTGATTCTCTGTCCAATCTTCACATGCTCCTCTTGTATAAAATTTTCACTGAACTCCTGTCATTTTGTTGATAAAGCCAGCACAACTTACATTTGTCATAAAGTTGTAAGTTGTAACATAAAGCAGATCTAAGACACAGTTTATGATTATTTTAAAAGAATTACCATTATGTTCTTTTCTTTTTCTCAAATGCTACTGTTTTGGAAACATATAACTGCTTATTGCTGATGTCTCTGCAGCTATGAAAGAGTGAAATTCATTTTTACTAACGAACTATCTGTGGTTTCTTTGAATTGGCTAAACATTATGTCTTCTTATATGAAAATTATAGTACTTCTGTCTGGCAAGTTTTTGTTCTCATTTGCATCGATTCTCTGGAAGTTGGAACAAAACTTTAATGAGGTGGCGCCCGAACAATTTAGACATGGACCTCCCCAGACTCCATCATTAAGTAACTTAAATTTCAAAAATGGTGGTAATCTACTTCAACCTTTTACCTGCTACCGTGTAAAATTTGCTTCAGCATTTTACCTGCTCATAAACGTGCATGCTGGCTTACCATGTTTTTATTCACGTGGGGCCGTGCAAATATACACATACAAATACAAGTGCAATCGCATGAGATTTAGCAGTGGTTTGCATTCGCATTTACCTAGGCACGTAATCTGACACCCCACATGCATAAGCTCTAAAAAAGGCGCCAGCAGAGAAGGCCCACAGCCCACTACACTACCATCATAGCCACTTTCAGCTTTCACTGCAAGCAAAGTTTTTTTTGTAAGAAAAATCTTCTTAACAAAATGATGTAACTTCAGAAGAGCTAATTACACCATATTGTTAGTTTCTCTTTTTGCTTTCTTTATTGTTATTTATTATTATTATTTTTAAGAATCGAAAGCTAGATTCTATGCCAAGCCAAAGTCCTCCCAGTTAAGACTCTACCCCGAAAATCCCGAGTCTTCCTAATACCCCTCTCAGTGGCTCAATCTTCCTCTCCATCCAGTTAAGACTACCCCGAAAATCCCGAGTCTTCCAAGTACCCCTCAATCTTCCTCTAACCTGCCACTAGGATCCTGGTAGTTTGACATATATTCAACATATATCATTATCTAATTAATATAGCGATTCAATATGCCATGCCATCAAACTTTTCAAGAACAATAGTATTAACTAGATTCCAGACACGGCCTACAACTCCGTTTGACATAATTGAAGAGGCTTGTTTTGCAGCTTTTTGTCGATCTTCCAATGCCTTGGCATTACCCAACAGTAGTTTAAGTGTTTCCAGCAGTTCGATTTTTCCAGCAACCTTTAAAACAAATGACAAGGATCTCAGAACAAACGGTATCAACTCTAAGCTGTAAATTTTGAAAGAAATAACGAAATTATATTTTGAAAGAAATAACGAAATTATCAATTCAACCGTCACATAACCGGATTATCTGTTCAAAACAAACGGTAACAACTCTAAGCTGTAAATTTTGAAAGAAACAACGAAATTATCAATAGAACCGCCACATAACCACTAGCTTCAGTATGCCTCTAGTTATGCAATTTAGAAATTTCCAAAAAGGAAGGGTCAAACAAACATTTAACCAAGATTTATCATTTCAACAACAATGACGCTTCCACATAAGTGACACAATTTATGGACTTGTGTTGCAGTAGCCAGCTTAAGCAGGACAAAAAGAAACTGTTAGGATAGTCAACCAAGCAGGTTGTCATCTTGAGGAGAAAGTTTCAAAACCAGTATAAATTCAAAAACTAAATTGACATTCTTGACTTGGCCAGAGAAAAAATTTCACAACCAAAATGATATCCATTCTGGTAGTAGTAGATTTTCTTGAGCTATGTTTTTAGTTATGCCACAAGACCATAGAAGGTTTAGGTTTTAAAAGTGATAAGCATTGCAAGATTTCTCACCTGTGAAACTGATAAAACATTTGATTTTCGCATCTCCCCTAACATATGGGAGAAATGCCCAACATGGGGACCTAAAAAATGGACAAAGGATGTCAAAAATATCATGCTCGACAGACATAGAAGCCTACAAAGAAATGGTTGTACTTGTAACCAAGCAAATGCGTACCAGTCAAGACAGCACAACCCATTGCAGCAGCCTCAGAAACATTATGACCGGCCAAACCAGGTAAAAAGGAACCTCCAATCACTGCTATCGGAGTGACCCTGTAAAGCATTCTTAATTCTCCTGCATCATATTATCATGTTATCAGCGATTGATCTTTGTTAACATTAAGACAGATCAGGAATATAGAAAGGACTCATCATCAAACAAACAGGCTCAATATGGCATAGCAGGTTTAATGCATTTTCTTAACATAGAAAAATATTTTGCCAAAAATTAAATATCTGCATATCATTTGAACAAATAGAGTTGTAATGATAAAAAGAGCCAAATTAAAAGATATGGATGGAATCTTTGTCTACCATTTCATAATACTCTTACAAAATTAAACAATAAAAGCAGAACAATAATCCATACCCAACGTATCAACCACATAGACACTAGTACTTGGGAAAATTACTTCACTTTTGGACCTCAGTGAAACATTCACTCTCTGTTTTTTAAGTTCCTGCAAACAGAGAATTGCACATAAGCAAATGAAGATTGGGAATGTTTCTTTAAAAACAAACAAAATCCATAATCAGAATGCAGCACGAGATGCATGTTATGCAGTAAATTGCATACCACTTTCTTAAAATGACAGTTAAAGCACAGTTAGAGAGGGTAACCAAATTCTAAATTTAAGCCCCTGCACATGGAAAGTATACTAGAGTATGACAAAATTGCCTTGGCAGTGGAAGGCATGTCATTGAGCCCACTTGCACAATTATAATAGAAAATTCAATTCAACCATCTGAAATATTACAAGATTATTGTGCGAAGGACATTCTATATCATACTCGTATATGTGCGGAACCTTAGCAAGACTTTACCCATTCTAGAAGTTTTCACTTTGGACTAACATGTTACAATGATAATATGAAAGGGTTGCATGTCAAGCAAGTTATGCCTAAACCAGTAACATTAAACTGACTAGCCTTTGCAAACATGCACTCGCTCCTGAACTTATGTGACAGCTTGATCGGCCCAGACTTTACCATCTCAAAATTGATTGGTTTTAATCTCAAAGTCACTTTATATATAAGAAAGCAGGGTGAAAAATAAAAAAAACTATGCAGCATAGATGTTTCAAGGAACTACAAGTCAGCTAAATACAAAAATTAGGCAAGATGTTTGAAGAATAAAAAAAAAAAAAACTATTCCGTCACATACTAAGGCAATCTTACTATGCAGCATAGATGTACCAAGGAACTACAAGTCAGTTAAAGACGTAAAAATTAGACAAGACATTTGAAGAATACTAAAAAAATTATTCTGTTACATACTGAGGCAATCTTCTGGCCATCCTGAGGATGTCTTGTCACAAGAATCATGAGTAATGTAGGGAATATCTTGATCAATTCATCGTGAGCCCAAAGCATGACTATGAAAAGAAATGAAGTATAACAAATTAAGTAAGAAGATCACAGAATACAACAACAACATGCACAAAAGAGGGAACATATGCAAATAAAATTACAGAATATAACTTTTCTGTGCTTAACTCAAGTCTTAGAACTCGAAATGTAAACATAAACTAACAATGACTATCAAATACCAATCCAAGGACATACAGAAAAAGAGGTCTTTCATATAGATAAACTATAATCATTATTTTCAAACAAGAATTCAGAACCAATGGTTCAGGTTATCCCTTATTAGGTACTTAATATCCAACTCATCTTTCTATATAACTTACAAATATTAGATACAAATGATAGAAATGATCCTTTCTCCCTCACTTTATCTCCTTCACCAACACTGCCATTATAGTCATCAGTGCTTCCAAACCATCTAGCTTCCCTTCCACCTCCACTCCAATTACCTTGGTTTTATCTTCCATAGGAGTCTAATTTGGAGAAACTCATGGTTGTGGTGCTGGTGGCGGCATTAATGGAGAAGATGAGCCCATTGTTCATGAAGGAAAACCAAGACAAGACCAAGACAAGGCCAAAAATTGTGGATGGTCATGGCAACACATAGTAACGATGGTGAAGGGTGTTAACGGTAAATATAATTGCAGTGGAAGCGGTGTTGATGGTTATGATGGCGAAGGAGAAAATAAGGCATGGTGATTGATGTAAAAGGGAGAGTGGTGGCAGCGGTGGCCTCGGTGCAGGCAGCAGCAGTATAATAGGTCTGATCCAGAGGAAGTAGATCCGATGATGTCGCCTTAGTTAAAATAAGGAAATAAGGAGAGATGGTGGTAGCATTGGCAAATATATTGCTGTTTGCTGTAGTGATACAGCAACGATGCATACTTGTGGTGACAGTGCTTGAAGGGGAAGACAGCTAGAAAATTAGGCATTATTAATAATTGTAAGACGGGAAAAAAAAGAGAGATAAAACTCACAAAGTGATGGACAACCCACAAAAGGTACCTATCTATCTTTATTAAAGAAAGAACAATTCTATCTATCTTTATTAAAGGAAGAACAATCTTAAGTACTTAACTACTATTTATGAAAGGCAACCTTCGTGATGGTTTTTGATAGAACCCCACACTCGGAAAGGTAGACAATCACCAGAGATAATCAATCAACAAACTGCATAAAACATTGTGTGCAGAAAATGGTTCGTGTAAAATTTTTTCTTTCATCAACAACCTCCGTTTCCAAGTATAATCTGACACTACTTAGGAATCATCCACGTTAAAGTAAATAAGGAAATCAAAGCTTCATAAAATTTTACGTAAATGAGGAAAAGGGACGTTACCTTTTTCTTCGCCCTTATGTACAGATGCTGCCATCCAGATAGGCCTGTTGTTCATCTGCAGCTGCAGATTGTTTATTTTTCTTGAATCTTTCTCTGAAACATCTAAATCTCCAACAGCTGAACAATATACTTCAATGGTCATGGTTTGTAAACTTCACTACTTTTACACCTTATAAAACACATATTAAAATAACATTTGCAAGTTCCAAGACGATGTGATTAGAAAAATATTCTGATATAAATTACAACAAACAACAGATAAAATGTTATGTTCCTCAAATTTGAAACAATTTCAGTGCAAAAGTAAATAAAGCATAGTTCAAAATACAATACCATAACTCAGCGTGTGAAGCATACCGTATTTTAGATCACCTGCAAAATGGATGATAGATGGTGATGCATGTAGCAACTGAAAACGCACAGCCTGAACAGTGTTCTGCCAAAAAATAAACAGTAAATCACGATGTAGCAAATACTCTGAACAACGAAAAGAGAGCACAAGAATGTACCAGTGAGACAATTAGAGAAAGTTTCGACAACATCAATGAGATTAAGGGGAGGGCTAGTGACCCAGACCAGCGCTTAAAAGATTTGAGAGACATTCGAGCATTTAACAATACCACTGCAATCTGGACAAAAAAAGCAGGTGATTGTTTCCAAAAGAATAGCTATTTCATGACATAGAAATAATTTTTTAAAAAAATGATGAAAAACAAAAGTAAAGAAGAGTCATCAAAATGTATCAGATTAGTGATGACTAGGAGAAACAATAAAGTAATGTGGACGTATATGCATCATGATCATACTAGAATATGCACCCTAACATTGTAAAACGATGCAGGAATTAGGAAATAGTGAACACATAACACCTCAGTAAATTTCCAAGTTAAGCTTAATGTCGGCCACAAGGAAAGCTAACCAACGAGATACTGATTTATCACATAAAGTCATAAACACAAAAACACTGATATTTGCACTTACATTTACTCATGTAAAGCTGTAAAGTTAGCACTTATGTGCACAGGAGTAGGTGACACTATCTATATTTAATGTGCTAATTTTTCGTAGCTTAGAGCTCTGAAAGCCATCAGATCGATGAATATATGTGACAGATGCATCGATAATGTATCAAACCATATGGTAGGTTATGTCATTTATAGCCATATATTAGCCAAGTCCAAATTAACATCCTGTACATGCTGGTTCTTCTTCTTGAGTGCTTTTCATCTACAGTTCAGAGCCATAGAGATGGATTTGTGTTTGTTAAAGTTCGAGAGTCATTTAATGGAAGTAAACCTTAAATTATGAAAAGCTTTAGCTCACAGCTTTTAGGGTCTGTAAAGGGATCTTGGGAAGAAATTTCTCATGAGAAACAACCAACATATTACTGATGCATTACAGGGGATTCACTTACTTTTGGTCGTCCTTTCAGCTTATCATTCTCCTCAGAAGTCTCTCGTTTCTTCACTAAGTGCATCTTTGGCCAGCTTGATCGGGATGCGTTTACCTTGGCCGCAATGCACTCCGTCGGGATTTTTCCGAAAGCACAAAATCGGTGCTCATTGTGACAGTGCATATTACAGTTTGTGCATCACAAACATGAGTGCACTTCACTTGCCAAATGGGGATGGACATCTTGCTTAGTGCAAAGCCAATGCCAAAAACAAGATAGTTGTGGAATAAAAAACACTAGAAAACCTTTTATACTACCTTGTTTTACACACCTATCATTAGATCTTGCCATCTCAAGATGTTAATCTCAATTATGAGCAAGAGAGAAGATATAATACACGCGATCAAACCATCTCTTCCCTTCCTTTCCTATTCAAGTTTATCAATAATAAAACTATGATAGATAGCACAGCTTGATAGAAAAAAGATCATTGATATCAACATAGGAACCAAAGGGGAAAGAATTGCTATAGCATAACTCACTCCTCTCTCTGCTGCAGAAATAATGAGGTTTGGCCACAACTCACTTTCCATTAGGAGGACTGCATCAGGTTTCCAATAGCTAAGAAAATTTTCCATTGCCATAGGAGAGTCAAGAGGTGCAAGCTGTGGCAGAAAATAATGACCATGTAAAAAAAGGGATCTTATTACAAGAATTACAAAAATTGTAACTTCGATAGGAATTTCTTTAGATTCCTTTTTGACTATTTGTCAAACACAAGCACGGACAATATGATGATAAATCTGTGCATCCGATGAAGAGAATAGGCCAAGCTAGTTTGCTTGATCCAAAAGAACACCCAGGTTGAGCACACAACTTATGTTGGAGGATCATGTGCAGCCTATGATAGTTTAAGCCTAATTTCTTAGGCTAAATTATAGAATACCACTGCAATTTCCTCGTTGGTTCTAACACCTCCAGCAGTGTTTATTGATGTTGATCATCACACATGAAGTTCAAAAATTTTATTAGATGACCAGTGGTCTCAGATGCATAACTTAACGAGAATGAGCTGGATAGATGATATAATATCTATACTATAGTGAATTCGGCAATGAGCTACCAAATGACATAGAGGTAGTAAGACTATCCCTCTCTCTCTTTTCCTTTTTTCTTTAAATTTGATTTTTCTTATTTCTTTTTTGCTTTCTCTTTTTCTTTGTTAAATCTACTGTGTTATTATGTGCTGAATTCATGCCAATAAGTTCTGCATCTGAATTAACAGCCCTTCCAAAATTCTGGACTAAATTAAGATGAGAGCAAAATTCAAATAGTACATCAATTAAAAACTTATGATGTCATATGACCAATATATAATTTATGAAACTCATGAATGCTATTTTATTAGTAGCTAAGTCTAAAAAGAGTCTAAACAGTGTGCAGTACTAGGATGAGTCTAAAAAGATTCTAGTTGAGCCAGGAGATTTCCACAGCTATCCAGGGTTGCATAGAAATCTGATATAGGAATATATCCGGCTATTTATCATTTAACACCCAAGCGTACTTCACCCTCAAAATCCTAGGGCGGTGCACATGACATGTGGAAGAACAGAAGTGAACATTTAGTTTTAACATGCAACAGAGTGCAGCGTGAGAAAGCAGAAGCACACCTGATATATAACGCAACTTGGAAGCTGATCTTTAATAACTTCACTACAAGAGCTCAAAACACATAGATGCAAAGCAATAAGCCACTCAATTAATTTATAATGTAAAAACATTTAAGGGCCAGATGACTAGGAGGAGTTGGAGACAATTTGCAGCTAGTATAAAGTAAGATCTTACAAGGCGGATAGCGTGGTGGTGGTCATTAAAACAAGGGAATCGGGGCGATGGCGGAGGCAGTGCTGGATGAGGGGAATGGTGGCCAATCCTTCGCCTAAGGAGACGGCGTGGAACCAGAGGACGCAGGGGCGGCCACCCTGACGCGGTGCGGGAGGGAGGGGGGGGCGGGGAGAGGAGGGGCGGCCGAAGCGCTCGGGCCATCGAGTGGGGTGCTCCAGCCCCCGCAGCCGCCGCCATCGCAGCAACAGATGCAACGCCGGCTCAGCCGCACGCCCCGCCGCCCTGTACAGCCCGTAAGCCACGCGGCTCGCCGTCGTATTCATTTTCATCCCTTCCTTTGACCGTGGGGCCGGCTCGGGCTTCAGTAGCTCAGTTTGATGGCGACTTGAGAGGAGGAAGAAGGAAAGAGAGCGGGTTCTGGACTTCGGGTGGCGTTCGATGCTACTGCACTAAAACTAATAATAATCGGATTCGGATCGAAACAACATATGTATTCGGTTAATCACTATTCAAGGAGCGATACTACCGGTTACCATACTCAGAACAATATATTACTAATATACTCAAAAAAACATAATGATCAAATTTTTTTCGTATTAATTCATAAAAAACAAATTTAACATTGATTTTATTAATACTTTTCATATTAAATACTTAAAATAACTATTTAATTTTTTTAATGGAGAATATATACATATATTTATATTATTATGTTTGCGCGTAGCATTTTACTTTGAGCCTTTCTATGCCATCATGGGAGTAATGCGTTAGAACTATAGCTCGTTGGATTAGAAAGGTCCTCATAATAATATATAATAATTTTATCAGCAGTATAGTATATAGTTATATTATACTCGATTTTTATGTGCATCCGAACCGGCCCCCAATAGCGTGTCTACTTTTTAGGAAACGGAATCCGAAAGGGCCCCAATAGCGTGTCCGATTCGGCTGTCCGATCCGGCTCGCACAAAATCGGACTTGGGTTTTCGAGGCCCACGACTTTTGAGGAAGCGGCATCCGAACGGGCCCCCAATAGCGTCTCCAATGTGGCAATACGATCCGGCTCGAGCAAAATCGGACTTGGGTTTTTGAGGCCCAAGACTTTTGAAGAAGCGGCATCCTAACCGGCCCCCAATAAAGTGTCCGATTTGGCAATTCGATCCGGCTCGCACAAAATCGGAAACTGCATCCCAGTAACGTGTCCGATCTGGCGATCCAATAGGGCCCACTTAAAATCGCAGTTGGGTTATCGAGGCCCACGATTTCTGAGGAAACGGCTAGGCGAAGGGGCGCTGGCCAAGTATTCTTCTTACGTTGTTTTGTGCCTGTGGTGGTGGGTGGGAGCGCGAGAAGAGGCGAAGGATGGGGGACGAGAGGGTGAAGGAGGAGGCGCTGCAAATCTTGGGCCTCTTTCAAGTCCTGCCGCGCTTGGTCGTCTTCGATCTCGATTACACCCTCTGGCCTTTCTACTGGTGAGTTGCCGAGTCGCTCCCTACGCTTATTTTGTTGTCCCTTCTTTCCTGTTCCATCTTCACACCTCCGCATTTCCTCCAATTTTTGATCTATCATTTAGATCATCTAATCCAAGGTTTGTTTTGATCTATATGCATAGAGGGTTTTTGTTCTGAATTCTTTTGCGTTTATTTTATTTTCTTTTCGTTCCATTTTTTGCTTTGATCGATTCCTCTTGTGGTGCTTCTCGTGGTCATGTTCTTCGCTTATACGATAAATTTCGCGTTTCTAATTATCCATCCCTCCGTGGTCATGGGGCTGGTCTTTCTTGATGGATTAGCCAGAATCAATTATGTCAGCGGTCGATGATTTTAGCGGATTTGAGTTTGATGTGGTATACTTCAGCTCTTTCTCCAAAGAATCATGGCTGGCGGGTCGAGGGCGACTGGAAGGGGTATTGACGGGGCTGGAGCTAGGTATTATTTAGAGTGTATTTAGTAAAAAAAAACTCTAGCATATTCAGCTCGCCACCCAAGTTGATTTTAACTTCATGCCCACTCAGCAATTAATGCTCTGAACTCCCGCCATCATGGGTTTTGCGGCTGTGTCTCGGTGATCCGATCTCTTGACCTGAAGTGCACATTCCAAATGCTCAATTCGGCAACATCGTTGATCCCGTCCAAATCTGCGACGTATGCTCTTATGCTGACTATTAGCTGGATGATGACAGATGTGAAATACATACTAAGGAATCTTCTGCATGGTTTGAATCAGTAGTCGAACATGGATGATGGAATATAAAATAATTTGAATTTGTGTAGTTTGTTCGCATAATGGTTCTGTTCTAGTCTATTTTGGATCTTAGAGTTGTATATGGTCATAGCCCCTATAGCAGCATATGATTTTCAAGTTAACAAAAATTGCATGCTTTGCCAGCAATGCATAATTGCCGTATGACACGTAGGAAGTTGAGAGTTAAAACCTAGCTTGATATTGGGTATGGAGGCCGGAAGCTTTGTAAAACTGATTGATGTAATCTGTGAGAAAACCTTTTCCCATTACATTGGGGGTCTGTTTGGTTTACGGTTTGTAATATTCTGATAATCCTCTATATTTTTTATTAAAAGTATATTCAAATCATTATCATTCAACTCAAATTGGGTAGTTGGAAAAGGTGTTAGTGAAGTAGTGGAATCATTGTAGATTTTAGATGGTAGGAATACTAGATTATTATGGATTAGGAGATATTTCCATTTTCATGCTTGATGAGAATCATTAGTAGTATGTTAATAAGGACATACTAATTCTTACCAACCTCCCGACCCAAGTGGCTTGCTAAGTTAGTAACAAACTTGCTACTCTAAATATAAAATATATAACATTTCCAGAATACTAAAAACCTTGAACCAAACGGCCCTTAGATGTCATCTACAAGGCCATGCTTCGAAACTTATCCAGCCAATATAAGGCTGCTAAAGTACAAGTGTGAAATTTGAGAAAGGCTCCATGGAAGGATCAACAAAACATGAGGTCCAAATGTTGAACAGTCCTGAACTTAACATGGAATTAATGTGGAACTTAAACCCGATCAAGAACCACACTCTGGTGATTTTGGTTCATTTTCAGGAATACCCAAAAAAATATTATGCTCTTTGACACTTAACAAATCTATGAGAAAGAAGTATATACACAGACATCCTGCGGATAAGAGCAAGCACCAAGCCACTGCAAACCTTCTATATCCAACAAATTCTGCTTGGTGCCAAAGCACAACTACAGAACCTGGACCTCAGCTAGAAGCTATATTGATCACAACTTCATCTAATATGCAGAATATTCCATGACAACCAGTAGATCAAAATAAGGGAGGAGAGGAGGCAAAATACCTAGTTCAGCTTGAGGAGAAATGAGAAACGGGGTGAATCAGCAATAAGATGTTTGTGGAGAAAACTTCTTGAAGAGGTCCAAAACATTGTAGGATGGTTGTTGCCACACAGTTGGCATTAACATTCATAGTTGCGTCAAATAATTATGAAGAATGATTTCATGAATTTACATCTTCTACCATGAATTTGTGTTTTCCCGTTATTATGAGGTATATAGTATGGGGCTATCAACAAACTGTGGATTTTAACTAATGCAAACTACCTTCTATTTTCATATTCGTCTACACCGTCACCCAAGTGTCTTCATATAAATATAGGGTTGGCTGGAGAACAACTCAGCTTTGATAACTCCTCCTAAGGAAATTTATCTAATGCAGTCAACCTGATGTCAGCTCAAAAAAAATGGCACTACTATCGGGAGCAAAGAGAAGGTTTGCAGTAAAAACTATTGGGCTCAGCGATTTGTTTGTGTCAAAATATGCAAGTCCGGAATATCTTATTTCCAAAGTTTCAAACGTGTAAACGTAGGAAATCTCCCCATGCTTTTTTTTTAAACAAAAAATTGACCAAAAAATTCACAAATGAAGGAAAGAGGTAAGAGCAGAGTACAACAATATGCTTAGGTTCCTTTTCATGATCTACGGTTTTTTCTTTTGCTGTGGGATCGAATAGAATGAAACTCAATTTTGGGAAGGTTCCTCAAAGAGTTGTTTTTACAACCAGATGTCAAACTTACAGTAGTCAAATAGTGTTGAAATCTAAACCTAAATAGAATTAGGGAATAAAGAGGCTACCACGTGGCAATTTATGCTCAATTAAGTGGCAGCCCTCCACCCTTTAAACACAGGAAGAGTGATCATGGAAATCACCTTCTTATTTCCTTTTTAAGAATTTAAAACGTCTCAGTGGTGAGATAAAAATGTGTAAACAAAATCTATTTATGTGATTAAATGATGCCAATAGAATAGCAGATTCTTGTAGCACATAGCTTTATGATTTACGTGAAATAATGAATTTGCAGGATAACTTTTTTTTTTTTTATACCAAAAAAAACATATTATATGCGTGGCACACTTATCTAGCTAATATTAAGAATTTAAGACTAATTTTCTTTGTGCAGAAGCAAATAAATTGTTGAACATTTAATGATGCAATTAATCTTTTTTGTTATGTTTTAAATATATATATATGTTTTTTTTTTTCTGCATTTTGTATTTGATGCTATTTGGGAACTGCCATTCTACAAAATGTTAGCTGTACACAAATTGGACGTATGTCTTGAGGTATTAGCTTGGTTTACAAATAAGATCTTTGACCTTAATAAATATGAGCTAGGCTCCTATACTATCTATAGTACCGGAGCTCCGCTACTATAGTCTCGTTTTCAAACTTAGGATGTTCGATCTAGGTTATTTGAAGTTTTTATGAATCAAATTTTATATTTTTTCAACATAGTTTATTTTATGATCAAATCATTTCAAAATTGTCAATTTTCAATGGCTAGTATAGTGAGTTTGTAGTTTAACGGTGTAGAAGAATCTAAATTTATTTAAATTTTGATAGAAAATGCTTCAAACTATCTAGATCAAGATCAACATCCTTGATCTTGAATTAGAAAGTTCTATTCTCAAATCTTAAAGATTGTTCAATTTCAACCGTTCATTTTGATATGATTTACTTACTAAGTAAATGACGTCGAAAAAAATTAAAATTTTATTCCTAAGAACTTTATATACTCTAGATCATATTTACTGGTGTGAATAGTTGATTTGAACATCCTAAGATCGAAAACGAGACTATAGTACCGGAGCTCCGGTACTATAGATAGTATTGTAGCCTAATTCAATAAATATATTCATCAGTCAGCTTTCCTATTTTCCTGTTTCTATCAATAAGTTCATGCTTCCTTGTGTTTAATGATTATTATCTTTTCTTTTTGCAAATTGGTATGTTTCTATAGTGTCAACTTTTCATTTTTAAGTTTGAGAAGGATTGTCTGACAATCAAATATTTGGTCTTGTTACCAGTGAATGCCGCTCTAAAAGGGAAATGCCAGTCCTTTACCCACATGCTAAGGGTATAGTACATGCGCTTAAGGCTAAAGGGATAGATGTGGCAATTGCCTCTCGATCGCCAACACCTGACATAGCTAAAGCTTTTCTTAATAAATTGGATCTGCAGTCCACGTTTGCAGCACAGGTGAGACAATGAAGAAGACTATTCTATTCATATCTTGTAGACACTTGTTCATTTTGTATCTTTTGTTTCATAGACAAAATTTTTTTATTCAGATGTGTTTTAGAAGATTGTTCTGTGTGTTCATTGGATACTTCTATTGAGCTTTTTTAGTTATCTATTTAGTAAATATGTTTTTGGCAAGGTTACACGAAGAGTTGAAGTTACAAGTAAATGAAATTTAAGCAAGTTGAATATGATAATCATGTGTATATCTTAATTCAATATACTGTAATTTGGTCTCTTTTTTCCAGGTTCTACCCTTCAAAAAGAATTGTGTGGTCACTAAAATGTCACTAAAATGTCCAATTACTCTTTCCATCAATTTATTGTGGATTTCTTTATTCTGTTGCATTTTTTTGTAAATAGACACTCTTTGTCTAGGTAGATGCTAGACGGTCATAACTATCAGTTAAAACCTGTGTAGGGGTTTATCTTCATTGTCTTGGCTATTATCATTGTATTGGTTCTATATCTAAATGGCCTCCACACATGATGTGAGACCCCAGATAGTCCTATATATGAGATATACTAGGGCTAAACTCTTAACCCGACTTAAGTATTTTGGGTGGTGGCAAGGCCCAAGAGGTTAAGGGAGTTAAGCGTGCTAGGACGGGAGTAGTCCTAGGATGGGTGACTCCCTGGGAAGTTGGGGCGTCACACATGATGTCCAACTCTAAGATGTGAAATCAGATTCCTGATCTCTGGAAAACAGTGCACAACATTGGCCTCAAAGGCCCAGCAATGGCAGACTCATATAGAGGCCCTAGAGACATAAAGGCACAACAACAAAATAACAGAAAAGGATGTTATACATACTTGAGACCACCCATTGTGAGGATCAATGTCACTACCAACTAATCTAGCTGTCGCAAAGAAAATTCAAAGAGTTAATTTCTTATTTTCTGATCTCTTGCTGAATTGTAGGATCCAAATACATGAAAGAGGGTGATATGATGATTGTTATGTGCATTGCTTCATCGCCTCATCTAAATTTTCTTTGACTCTCAACATTTCACTAATTTAAATAGCATGCATTCAGGTAAAACTTTAGAACTTGAGTGTCTGAGCATATGTGGATCATGATTCATGAAGCAGTGTTGTTGACTTCCAAAATGTTATTCTTTTCTCCTTTTGATTTATGTTTCAATTTGATACGAACATTGACTTTCATGAAGAATTGTTCAACTACAATTCACATTTAATAAACAATTACTTTGATAGGAAATATTTTCCAGTTGGACTCACAAGACCGAGCACTTTGAGAGGATTCGTCGGAGGACCGGTGTGCATTATAAGTCAATGCTCTTCTTTGATGATGAGTATCGGAATATTGAGGCAGTAAGTTGTATTTGCTATTTTGTCTTCTGTGGCTCTGCTTTATGTGTCATTCATTATAGGATCATAAGAGACCCAACTAATTGTGAAATTCCTAGTCATTTCCGGCATGCACCCAGAACACAGATATGTTTGCCATTTATGAGATTAGTTTAGATAGGCGGCTAACAATGTGCCTTCTGAAAAATTAACACCAAATATTGAATGAGATTTTGACATGCAAATATAACTATAACAAAACTTGGCATATTTTCAGTCTAAGAATGGAAAGCAAAGTGTCCCAAGTGCGATATGCCTATTTGTATATTCCTGCATCCTTTAGTCAACATATAATGAGCATTGATTTTGTTGCAAATGACTTTTATTGTTCTCCAATCTCCTACAAGCAGGAACCTCTTCTAAAACTGTGTTTTATTCATTGTTTAGTTTCACATATCGCCATGCATAGTAGTTTTTGCTTCAATCCAATCTAATCTGCCCAAAATTCATCTCATCCGTGTCCACGCATCATATGTCCTGATGGTGCAGGGTACTTTTGAAAATTTAATGTAAAAGATTAGCATGTGAGCTGACAGAACCGGAATATTTATAATAATGTGATATCCAGACATAATCATTCTTGAGAATCTGGCTTGCAATAGTCTCTCAGCCTGTGAATGAGATGTGTCGTGATTTTCCATTTACATCTTCTTTTGTAAAAACTGCATCCAATGTTCAGTAGTTTTTATGCAAGGAGCCCCCTTATCGAGCTCCTTTTCTTGCAATCCAGTCCTTTTGTGCGTCATCTTATCCCTTGTCTTGCCGTATTTTCAGGTATCTAAAATGGGGGTAACATGTATTCTAGTGGATAATGGGGTAAATCTTGAAATGCTGAGGTTGGGCTTAAGAAATTTTGCTCACAACTTTTCATCACCCACGACAAAGCAATCAGAATAGTGTGATATTTCATGCACTATTATGAGTGCCTTGCTGATTCATGGTCGTTAAGCACTCCATTATTTCCTCTGGTTTATATAATTAGGTGATCTTATATTTATAATTGTTATTCACCTACTTTATTAGCCAGGCTGCTGGATGCCAAATTCTGTGTGATTCAAGACATTTGTCTCTCAGGGTTTAAAAATTACTGTTTTTTTGTGATGAAACTTTTCATGGAAATTGGGCTTGGTCAGCTTACTGGGATGTAGCTTTGTATGGATGGTTCTGCTCATATGAGAATGGTAGTTAAGGAAGTATTTTTCCCATGTTGGATGATAGAAGGAAATGTCCGACTACGTAGGTGTATAGAAGCCCTTTGTGATCTCGTCCCTCTTCAGGTGAGTTACATCATGTGCTTTTCTTCCGGTTGGCAAGCTCCATCTAACGAGTATATGGATTTTGTGTTTGCATGCTCAATCTCTCTTATATGAACGTGGATTTTGTGTTCCCATGCTCAATCTCTCTTATATCTGGGTGGGTGGGTGGGTGGGTGGGTGTGTATGCGTGCGGGGTTTGGTGCACGGGGTTGGGTGGGTGGGTTGGTGGAGCAGGTAGGGTTGATGGAGGTGTGGGTGTGTTTGGGTGCGCAGGTGTGTGTGTGGGAGGAAAAACGGCTGACCAAAATACTGCAGTATGCTTGAAAGTTGATGGAAATACATGATTTTGTTTGTTATTATTATTATTATTAAGCTGGGGTGCTCATACCGGTGATAATATACAGTAATGATGATTTTCTTATTCACATCCTTATTCATGTACAAGTATTAAATCTTCCTCCTGTGTTTGTTCCTTTTTCTTTTTACATATTCTCTTTAGTGGACTAGTTGTCGGATACTTACAGTGAGACAGGAATGATGATGGGTTATCGAGCTGTCTCTTTAAATATCTTTACGGAGAAGATGGAATGAATCACTCTCTGATGTTGTGTCTCCCATGGCTTTCATTTTTTTTTTTCCTTTCTGTTCTACTCTCTTCACCCTGTCTAAGCGCTGTTTGTTTTCTGGAAAAAAAACACAAAGAACAAGCTTTTGGTGGTGGTGGTGGGAACTGAATTCCGTTGCCACCAGCTGAACGGAGAAATGCATGTCAAATGTCGACGGAAACTCCGCTGTGACCGATTATCTAAATGCCTGCAGATTGGACGGTTAAGATTTGAATGAACAGTAATATTATTCGATGTGCAGCAAATTTCTGAATATAAAACCATAAAAATTCGCTCTCATCAGCTGCAAAAGCGATGATGATTCGTTGTTTAATTTGAATAATAATGCTAATATATTTCTAAGAATGCGGCGTTCATGAATTGCTGGCTTGCAGGCCTGTAATTTATATTGAGTCTACAGTTATTTTATTTTAAAAATAAATAATATACTATCTGTTTTATTTATTTTATTTAAAAATAAATTTAGTTAGAAATATAAATCAACTGATCTCGGTACAGGTACGAACCACCGACCCTCTTTGTCAGCTCCAGGAACAGTCGTATGAGTCTACAGTTTAGATCATCAGTTGTACGCCAACAGTCAATTTTAATTAATTGAAGGACCCTTTGATTTTCCTCGCTGTATCGTTAGGGGTGGGCTCGCCGGGTAGGTGGTCCCTTGGTCCCTACTCCCTGGTGCTATCGCGGGGAGGGAATCTTTGAAAGGAGGAGGGAAGAGAGCCCGTTCTTCTTCTTTTCCCACGCGACCACGCTTTACCATAAATGTGTCGGGCACCAATACCATACGTGGTGGACGCACATGCCCCTGGCGGCGTCTTGTTTCGAGTTTCTAGTTTCTACACGAGAGGCGGGGCCTCCCGCCACCGAGGTGGAGATATCGGGACGGGTGGGGGGCTAGTTTGGTAATTATCAATTTCGCCCGTCTGAAGGAAAAGACCCCTCGGCTCTTCCGTGTCCGTGCCCCGTGCCCCGTGCCCCGTGCTCGGGCAGTAGTACTTGACTCCGTACGTACGCACTCTTTTACTACTCCCACTGCCTTCCTTGTTTCAAGACAAGCTCATCTCACTTCCTTCATTCACTCCCCGAGTCTTGAGCCTGAGAGAGAGAGGGAGGGAGATGGGGGAGATGGAAGCGGCGGAGCAGCGAGGGGGTCCGGCGGAGTCGGCGGAGCTGGTGTCGGTGCCAGCGACGCCGAGGGGGGGAGGGGCGTCGACGCCGGAGACGGTGACGACGCCGTCGGGGCAGCGGTCGCCGCCGCCGGCCCGGCACCCGGCAGGAGGGCCGGCGGCGTCGACCAACTCCAAGTCGTCGTGGGCGCCGACGCCGGTGAACGCGGCGTCGCCGCGGTTACTGAGCCCGATGTCGGTGTCGTCGGCGGTGGGGACGCCGATGAAGCGCGTGCTGGTGAACCTGCGGGGTTACCTGGAGGAGGTCGGCCACCTCACGCGGCTGAACCCGCAGGACGCCTGGCTGCCCATCACCGAGTCCCGCAACGGCAACGCCCACTACGCCGCCTTTCACAACCTCAACGCCGGCATCGGCTTCCAGGCCCTCCTGCTCCCTGTCGCCTTTGCCTTTCTTGGATGGTCCTTTTTCTCCCCTCTCGAAAAACTTCCTTCTTTTCCTCCTCCTCTTTTTTTTTTTTTTTTTTTTATTTTTAAACTACTTACTATATATCTCTCCCCTGTCGCTTAGCCTATCTCACTCTGTTGACCGGTGCTTCCTATTTTGGACTCACTTTACACCTCCCATATGGCCAGCCGACTAATTAACGTTTGCTTGTGTTGCAAGTCTCCACATGAAGTTCAAAAACATCGAAATTGATCGTCTGTTTACGCATTCTGTTGCAATCCACTGTTCAGCCTCCTTTTCCATTGATTTAATCCTAGGGAAATAAACTATCTAATCGGGTACATGAAGGGACAAGTTGGTCTTCTCACTCAAAATATGATTCGCGCGTGATTACGTGACTATCAGACACACACGGCCAATTTGATGGTAACTACCGTCGTGTAGTGAACACACATGGCCAACTTGACGGGAACTACCGTCATGTAGTGAATTGCTGCAGAATCATTGTTTAGAATGATAAATTTTGATGTTTATAGTTCAGGCGGTGACTTGCAAGTCAAGCATAGTTTACGTGATTCTGGACCTTTTCTCCCTCTATACTAATACTGTTTATCAAATTTTCTTCCTGAAGTTTGATCAGAATTTTAACTTTATCCTTGAAGTTTCAATTTTGAAATTTCTTTTCCTAAAGTTCAAGCGCAATATAATTTGGTTCTCTGAGTTTCTATTAAGCAAATTCTAATGATGCTGCTTAAGAGGGAGCATTTTTCAGGCAATTGTATCTATATGTCTTAATTGTTATGCACAACAAACTTCAAGGACTAAATTAATTGCCTTTATCAAAACTGTGAGAATGAAACTGAAATGGAGGTCACGCTTAACGGACTAAAGGATCGGCTCTATTTTCTAAATCGTTGAATGCTTTTATTTTGAGGAATTTTACAGCCTAATTATTTTGTTTATCAAACAGAATTTTTGTTTAATATGCTTCCTCAATTCCTTCTTTTGGTTCTAAACTTTGCAAGTATGATAATTGAGTACTCCGGAATAATCATCTTTTGATATGCTTTTCTATTCTTCTTTTTTGAGTGAGCCGCCCTGATCATCCTCAGGAGTTAGTATTTAGTGGCTATAGAGACCGGGTAATTCTAATGTTCTAACGTAGGGCCTTTTTTAACATAAAAGTATTTAGCGATAACAACTGCTAGGAAACCGTTTCTCTGATTGTCTTCAATTCTTTCTTGTATGCTTTTGCGTGCTGATTTTAATGATTGGCAAATCTAATGTGCATCTAATTGCTGATTGTTTCAAGGTGTGAAATATTCTGAAAATTGAACCAAAGGCTAAGTACCAGAAAAAAGTCAAACTTAACTAAATTTGCCGAACTGCAGGAGTTGGGGATTAATCTCTCTCACTGTCGCTTATTGTTGGCAACTGTACACTCTTTGGATTCTAGTTAAGCTTCATGAAGCAGTGCCTGGCAAGAGATACAATAGATATGTGGAGCTAGCACAGGCTGCATTTGGTGAGACTGATTGCCTTCTCTTTTCTAGTACGACTTATTCGGATTGGCATTGCCAAGTCATTGCAATCTTGCGTACACGATCAAGTTTGTAAGGTCTTCAATGTTAGATTCAGATAATGCGAATAGAAGTCGTATGAAGATTTTTAGAAGCCTTGTGGAAATGACTATTTGTGTGTGCTCAAGGCTTATACATTTCTAATTTTCATCGCTATCATGCTATGTAGTATATGAGGCAAATCTTTGCACTATATGCTGCAGAAACTGCTGCAACACAAATGCTCGTTATAGCACAAATAGGACATCTGTTCCACATGTGAAATCTGTGATAAGTATATGTTATGACATAGATGCAAACAAACACTGATCAATAAAAGCCTCCAGATTTTCCACTACGAGCGTGTTATGTGCTTAGAAAAACTTTCCTCCTTGGAGCTTGAGAAGCAAACCAACGGAAGTATAGTTTGGAGAGAGACAAAGTCATGCTTATAGGTCATAGGCCTGGTTCATGAGTTCTAATCAAAAAATTTTTTAAATGTTATTTTCAGGAGAAAGGTTTGGTGTTTGGCTAGCTCTTTTTCCAACAGTTTATCTATCAGCAGGCACTGCAACTGCATTGATCCTCATCGGAGGGGAAACTATGAAGCTCTTTTTTCAGATAGTCTGTGGGCCCCTTTGTTCATCAAACCCGCTGTCCACTGTTGAGTGGTATCTGGTATTTACTTCTTTGTGCATAGTTCTCTCTCAGCTTCCGAACCTCAATTCCATCGCCGGGCTTTCGCTTATTGGAGCTATAACAGCAATAATTTATTCTACCATGGCATGGGTGCTCTCTGTTAGCCAGAAAAGACCCCCTTCTATCTCTTATCAGCCACTCAGATCCTCTTCTTCTGTTGCATCATTGTTCTCCGCCTTGAATGCTCTTGGCATAATAGCATTTGCATTCAGAGGGCACAACCTTGCATTGGAAATACAGGTTCGATCCGCCTATTCATCACGATCAATTAATTATTTGACTTCTGAATTATATTTCTCCGTGCATTGGCATTGTAGCAGGATGAGTTCAAGAGTGGTTGAGATCTTTCTCAAACTTTGTTTCTTGCTTTGGTTACAATTAATTCCTGCTATGAAATTTCCAGGCAACGATGCCGTCAACTTTCAAGCATCCTGCACACGTGCCCATGTGGAGAGGAGCCAAGGTTGCGTACTTTTTAATAGCAATGTGCTTATTCCCTATTGCTGTTGGAGGTTTTTGGGCTTACGGCAACATGGTATGCTTTGGTTACTGCTGTCAGATGCATGAAAGCTCTATTTCTAATGGCACTGATACATATATATTTATTGTACTTTTTTTGGGTCAAATGTAGATGCCGTCTGGAGGGATGCTGAATGCTCTTTACATGTTTCACAGCCATGATATTTCCAGGGGATTGTTGGCAACAACTTTTCTTTTGGTTGTGTTCAACTGCCTGAGCAGTTTCCAAATATACTCGATGCCCGTATTTGACAGTTTTGAGGCAGGTTACACCAGCAGAACAAACCGCCCTTGCTCCATTTGGGTCCGATCTGGTTTCCGAGTCTTCTATGGTTTCATATCATTCTTTATCGGAGTAGCATTTCCTTTTCTCTCTAGCCTTGCTGGCCTACTTGGTGGCCTCACTCTTCCTGTTACCTTTGCTTACCCCTGTTTTATGTGGATCCTTATAAAGAAACCTCAGAGATTCAGCTTCAGCTGGTATCTAAATTGGAGCCTTGGAGTTTTGGGCATAGCTTTCAGTATAGCCTTCACCATTGGAGGTGTTTGGAGCATGGTGAGCAGTGGGCTGAAGCTAAAATTCTTTAAGCCTAATTAAGTTTGACATTTTGTTCCTGTGTATGCGTACACTATATTTCATTCTGTTATTTCCGAACTGTTTGCTTCATTGTCAATTTGAGAATCCCGGGACATGAATCATGTGGTAGCATGTATATTCTTCTTGCCTCAGTCAGTTGATGCCATGCTTGATGCTGTGACATGATTAAGTCTGCATTATGCACTTAAATATTTCCACCAATCTTTGAATCTGTGCTTTTTAAATATTTCCGAACATTAAGCTTGTGCCTGCGTGTCATTTATGCCACGCTCAGTGCTACTATGTTTTCTTTCCTCTTACAAGTTCCAGATGTAGAATATTGAATTTACATGTGCTATTCTTACAGCGTGTGACATGGCAGTCTGTTTGTATTTAGCGTGCAGATCTTGATTCAAAAGATTTTGTCATTGATATTACGTTTATAGGAACACCTGGAATCTGAGATCCGCTCGCTTAGGAACACCTGGAATCTTTTTTGTTAGATATATATATATATATATATATATATATATATATATATATATATATATATATATATATATATATATATATATATATATATAAAGTTTACCTATGCGTATGTTTATTGTTTCTTTTTATTTTATTTCATTTTCCTATTTTTCTTGAGGCCTAGTTGCCTTAGTTTGTAGTCTTCATTTTCTAAATGAATGAAGCGGTAGCATACTACCTTTCTCTCTCAAAAAAAAAGAAAAAAGATATTATGTTTATAGATTCACTCTTCTTTTCTTTTATCTTGTTCTTTTATTTTTATTATTTTAAAGAATTCTACCTCTCCTAGTACCTACTAACCTACCTCGGAGAACTTAACAATTGTGAAGGAAGTCCAAAATAACAAGCTTTTAAGCAAAATATTATTCTCATAACCAACTGTACCTAACATTATTGATTTAAGACTTGATAAATATAGTAGCTTCATATTTTTATTAAAGGTTTTTTTTATTTCATTACAGATACATTTGATTAGTATGAGTGTAAAATTAGCAGGTGGTGATCCTGTTATATTATTACAGCAAGCAACAATAAGGAGGTTAAAGATCCAATCAGATAAAAGATTAAGGACTTAATTATAATAATAATAATTAGAAAGAGGTTAGGAGCCTAAAAAGTTAAAAAGAGTCCTCCAACGTAATTTACCACAACCCCCACCCCCAAGGCCCCAACCCAGAAGAAAAAAAAAAAAAAACAACATTTTTAGCCTTCACCGCTCCACTCTACTGAAAAAATAACCAAAACATTATTAGCTTCCATTTGAGTCGGAAAATTCGCGGCGCCGATACATGGGTCGGTGAGCCCATCAGTAAGTAGGGTTTAAATGGTAATCGGTCATTTTGGCCGCGACTCGACCGTTGGAAAAGACTGGCGACTCTTATTAAGCTTCCTCTCTCGTGCCCAGGCCCCAGAGAGAGAGAGAGAGAGAGAGAGAGAGGGGAGGAAGGGTCGTTCAAACTTCAAAGGAGGAGAGAAAGGGGGGAGAAGAGACCTTCTTAATTTCCGTCTTTCCCCCCAACAATGGTGAGCACCAGAAGCAGAGCAGCGGCCTCCTCTGCCGCGGCGCCGGCAATGGCGGATCCCGAAAGCCTCAAACGGAGACGAGGAAGGCCCCCGAAGAGGACGAGGAACACGAGCCCCTCGCGGACGACGACAGCGGCAGCGGGGTACGAGAGGCGTCGGGACGAGAGAATAAAGGAGAACCTGGAGCGGATGCAGAAGCTGGGGATCCTCGACCTCTCCCTCAGCCTCATCAAGCGCAGCAGCAGCAGCAGCAGCAGCAGAAGCATCATCTCCGCGCCCTCTCCCGACTCTTACTACAAGCGGACCCAAGACCTCAGCAAGAAGAAGAAGCCATCCCTCCCTCTCCCTCACCCTCTCCCTCTCCCTCTCCCTCTCCCTACCAGGCGCTCCTCCAGGTACAGCGAATGCCCCCTCGGTACCCCAGATTATTATTTGTCCTCTTTAATTCTGAGGGTTTCTTCCAGCATCACCCGTCCGGCGAGGGTGGGCCGGCTTTGCTTCCAGAGGAAATTTCTGCCTTTTGAGACATTAATTAGGTTGTGTGGGTTTTGGAAGGGTTTTCTGCTCTTCTCCTCTTTTTTTTTCTTTTTTTCTTTTTCCTTTTTTTTTTTTTTTCCTGCTTTCCTTCCCTTCCCTTCCCTGTCCGATCCCTCTGCTTGCTTACCTATCTTTTAGATTCATTAGCTCATCTCCTGTTTGAACTGGCTCCCGACGCTGTCGAGTTTACAAGTTGTATACTTTCTTAGCCCTTGGTTGAGTTTACATTTTTGTTAGCTGCACAGCAAAGACGAGTTTATTTTCTTAAAGATTGACGAAACCTCTTTTCCTTCTGTATGCGCCGTGCGTCTTAGGTTGCAAAATGTAACCCCCGTTAGCTATGCAGAAATCCGTCTGTCAAAGGGTGGCGACGTACTGAAAAATAGTTCGGTTTTGATTGAAGAAGGTTTGAAGGAAGAAGTGTATACGGAGGAGCACGAGAAGCTGCTAGGTACTTGTGGGATGGCTTGGACTCTCTTTGTGGATGGGTATGCCGAAAATGGAACTCGCATTTATGATCATATCAAAGGGAAGACATGCCACCAGTGCAGGCAAGCATCTCGTCTTTCGACAAAGTTCTTCGTCGCATGCAATGCAATCCTAGCATTATTTATCTATGGTTTTATGACAAATTATGCATAACTGAATTCTTATTTCTTCTACAAACTGTCTAGATACTACCGAAAGCTTTGGCCTATTTTCGTCAGAATATATATCATGTTGTTTAGATTGATTAATCTTCACATAAGCGCACCTCTTGCCATTGCAGGCAAAAAACTCTCGGCCGTCGTACCAACTGCTGTAAATGCAAGCTGGTCCAGGGACAGTTTTGTGGAGATTGTTTATACATGCGGTGCGTATAATTTTATGATGTATGATGTTTTGAACTTTAGTAGTTGACACTAGTTGTTTATACATCATGTTCACTTCAAGATTTTATTTGCAGTCTATGTAGATTGCAATGAAGTGTAATAAACCACAAATCATTTTACATTATCACCAATTTTTCCCTAGATTATTACCAACAATAATCTGGTTTTTGTAGATATGGCGAGAATGTTCTGGAAGCCAACAAATATCCCAATTGGATTTGTCCAGTTTGTCGGGGAATCTGCAACTGCAGCCTCTGTAGAGTCAAGAAAGGATGGACGCCTACTGGCCCACTGTATAAAAAAGTACCAAAAATAAATAAATAAATCTTTTCATTTCTTCATCTTTGTTGAGGCA
The DNA here is from genome assembly GCA_025177825.1 of Aechmea fasciata. Classification (NCBI taxonomy): domain Eukaryota; kingdom Viridiplantae; phylum Streptophyta; class Magnoliopsida; order Poales; family Bromeliaceae; genus Aechmea; species Aechmea fasciata. The sequence goes on from CM045925.1 coordinate 11,135,039, forward strand.
ATTTTCTTTAATTACAAGTGCTTACCATTTCGAATTTATTATTTTATAGCTCAAGATGGTATAATGCTCGTGGCGTATGCTCATTGTAGCTATCAACCTGTTCTATTATGCAGGTGACGAGTCTAGGATACAAGTCTGTAGCACATTACCTCATTCAAACACGAAGAGCTCCAGCAAAGTTGGGGAATGAAAATTCTGCTGAACCAGTTTCCTCGGAGAAGCCACTAACTTTTACCGAAGCAAAAGCTTCCTGCCAACCTGAAAACACCCGTACAGGTGACTTCAGTGACTTCACTTCAGCTTCCGTTGAGAATGGCAGTAATGGATGCACAGATAAAAGCGGGATATTACACAATCCAGATGAGCGTACTGGTGCCTCAGACTGTATTGCGAGCAGGCTAAGGTCGAGGCAGAGCAAATCCTGAAGAACTTTCTTCATCGCTCTAATGACAGTGATTCTGGGATAGATGGTTCCTTTTTGAAGCAGTTAACAACTTATGCATTGTCGTTGGCTCAATTACTTTACACTTTATGGTGCTACATCGTCAATTATTTCTCGGTGTTTTTGGATTATTCGAGAGTCAACATTTTAGGCATTTGTGGTATTGCTACTGTTATATCAAATGAAAATGCTTTTGTTTTGTGAACTGAATTTGTCAAGAAAGCACATTTAATGTCTTGACTAAAGATTTTATTCCATACAATTCCTCTCTATCGTGCGCATAACGCACAATGTGATCAACTTTATAATATGGTTGTCAGCCTCCTGTTAATAATAGAAGAATTTCTGGTATGATTTTCCTTCACATTATGCTTTCCACATAACTTGTCTTTTGGCTTCAATTATTTCAGGGTATGAGAAACCATAACCAAGATCGCCATCAAAATTTCAATTTTTGCTGAAGTGCCGGAGTGCGATATCAAGGAGGGTAAGAAGTCAACATTGTCTTACTAATCAGATAGAGGGGGCAGTAACTTGTATGAATAGCTGTGGTTAATCAGGTATCACCTGAAAACAATTTTTTACCAAATATCCGAAACATCAGAGTCATTGGTGTAAATTTTCAAAGTGAAATGATCCTCTGCTGTCGGTTTGGTTCCTTCCTGTCTGACTAAAAGTTGGATTTTTTGAGAAACGTATAAAGTGAATCTACCGACTTAAATCTATTTAAGAAAAGAGGGATGCTGTGTTTCAGTTTTCCTTCCAAAAGTTTGTTTTTCACATAACAATAGTAATATCCATCATAATATCATACTCAATTTCATAGGAAACGACAACCCTTGAATAGCCTTTTCGGACAATTTTAAGACCATGGCCTTAATAAACTTGTCAATCATAAGTTTTCCTCTTAGAAATTCCACTAAAATGCTGTTTACTGGATTCTGAATTTAGCATAGATGGGAATGATTGTAAATATGCTTCAGCTGCATAAATTGCCCCAGCGTCAGCACAATTCTGATATAATGCTGAAAATCTCCAAATACACTTAAACCCACGATCTACTGTCTCTTTCTTCTCTTTTCCTTTTTCATTGTCTTCAGCTCTTGGAATAAGATTTCTACTCGAAGTGTCATCAAATGACTAGTTCAAAATTTCCAGAAGTATAATTATTGATCTTTCAATCAATGCCATCATCGCTGTTTATTTCTTTTTGATACGGTCTAATCCGCATGCTGCCTGGGTACATGCACTCCTGAAGGAAGTAATAGCTTCAAGGCAACACATCGATGTCAGGCAGTCTCAGCAAAGGGGTAATTTGGTTGATGCAACTGCAAAATTTGCTTGTAAGTTGTAACTCATGCTTAGTAAGACTGGAAGCAATAGTTCTGCAGTTAACTGCCTTTGTACTGAGAAGATTGCCGCCTTATTGTAGTCTAGGTTTTGGATAATTCACAATACCTGACTTTGAACCTTTCAAAGGTGAAGATATTTCGAGGAATTGAGCCCATGGCTAAATGGCGATCTCCTCAGCATCATCGTCATGGCTGATAGCGGAAACTAAACATGGCTTTTGGACGAACTGTAGTTACATTCATCCAAATGTCTGCAAACTTTTGGCAGGCAGACAAACCCTCTCCTGAAGAATCAAAACATTCTCAGCATCCTGCAAGGTAAAGCATGGAAAGTTGCATCCCATCTTCAATATAAGGTTTAGCTAAATGTGTACCGCAGGCAGAAATTACCTATTCTGAAAGAAGTTGAACAAGAAAGAATCACAAGTGCAGTGGATATATATTGAGACTCCTTGGTTGTGGTGGATGTTTTGCCACTGGCATCAAGCTGCAGCCCAAAAAGGTAAAAAATCACATATAAAATGAAGAAACACAAAATAATTAAACTCGGTTCAACCCTCAAATAGAAGGCATTTATTTTGCCCATTTGTCACATTATTTGTGCTGTCTGCTAATAAAGCAGCTTCTGCAAGCACTAACTCTAGCATGAAGCTTTAAGATTACACAAAGATGGTGCATTTTGACTTCCAATTTCACTGTCGGAATAGGCAAATGGTAAATGCAGTACCAAACTTAGATCCACATTCATATTCTTTATCATTGTGCAATTTGTCTATTAATAATGTATTTGACAGGCAATCAAGCTCAGGACTCTTATTTGATGGTTTATAGAAGCAGGCCTAAAATTTGCATTGGCTGCCTGAGTTTGTATCAATAGTTGGACAAATTCAGTTCATCTAATCATAACCACAATATTAAAAGGATTCCTCTTTCACCTGAATATATGAAAAGGCTCATTATGCTGGGTCATCGGGTGTGATAAATAATGATGTGTAGACAGGCCTTTTAAATACATGGCCTACTGTCTGTGCAATCTAGTTTCTTCAACACTAGCAATCAGGATGCTTGCTTCCGGATCTATAACTCAATGCTACACAGTACACACAATGCAGGTGAGACTTTACAGCATATGGCATGACACAAAAATATCTTCAGGTGGAAAAAGATGCTAAAAATCAGGAGTAAAGATATGGTCAAGTAATAAAATAGCACACCAGAGAATTTGAAAGAGGCACTATGGGAGCCATTAATATAGCAAAAGTGTCACCCAGGGCATAAGTGAATCAAGACACCAAATCAGTTCCTCGAGAAGCAGACTTCTTTACAGTCTTGTTCCCCTACATGAGTTTGTGAATTTCTCAAATAAAGTTGAGCGACTCTTTTGGAGAAGGGTAGAAAACTAGAAATTAAAGTAGATACAGACTCTTATGCATTCTTGATTGTTTGGAAGGCTTCCAAAATCACTCTTCAGGAGTTCCAAGATCGGCAGTACATTCTTTCACTCTAGATCACTACAGTGGGTTATAAGAAGAAAATACAAAGTAAAGACCATAATGTTGTTTACTTGGAAAGGAATGAAATAAGTGAGAAAGAACAAAAGGCCAATTATCTTTTTTATCGAGAAAGCAATTTAATATATGATTGCAAGACAAGAAACTCACAAACAACTAGGACAATTTAAAGAGACATTATTGGATATAGGGAGGAAAATCAAACCCAATCAAAAGGACAATAAGAAAATTAAACCTCACTTATTCCAAGAAAAGAAAATTTTAACAAGGGTAAGCATACCTAACAAAATCGGTGTTTAAGGCAATCTAAAGAACAATAAAGATGGTTAAATTCTGTTTTGTCACTGATCACAAATAAAAGTCAACTTATGTTCCAGCAAACAGTACTCACTACATCACTTGCTTACAATATGAGAATATTCAACCTCTAACTCATTCCTAACAACAATTAGCAGCTTCAGCTGATTAACCTTTCCACATAAAGGTATAATCCAAGCTACAGTGCTGTCTCCACTGTGTGCTTTGTTCTTGATTAGTAGCAATTATTTAAATTATACTTCAAAAGTTACTTATGAATGCAAATATATGAAGCAGACGATGGATTTTTAGTAATAAAACTGTATATACATCCACTCTACTAAAAATAATCTGCACCAGATAAAAGTATGAGCAATAACTTAAACCAAAAAAAAGGTATGTTAATTGTGTTCTAAAAAGAACAGAATTAGATCTTACAGTTAGCTTGATGTTGATAAGCAGTTCAATCTGTAACCTTGATCTCCAATCAGGACGGCATAAAGCTTTGATTTGTTCGGCTAATAAAGCATGTTCATTAGTCTCTGAGGAAGAAGATATATCTATTTTAAATGACACTGGATCGTGAACGAAATCTACCACTTCTTCAGAACCCTGATTTCCTTTGTAGCACATCTGTACCATGAAAAGATCGTTCTTCCAAGACCCCATGCTCCTCTCCGCCTAAGTCTCGTCAACTTTAGTTTCGAGAAGACATCTCTCTACTACTTCATCACAGAGTGCAAGTGCCGCCTCCATATTTTCCTCTGTGTAATTCAGATCAATAAATGTGTTGTATATGTCATGCTCGGCAACAAAACCCTTTGCTCTCATCTCATCAAATAATCCCCTTGCCTCCATGAATTTCTTCTTTCTGAGGAGGCCCCTGATAAGAGCATTATAAGAACCCTCGCTAAGACTGCAACCCTTGCTAATCATTTCGTTATGGAAATAGCATGCCTCCTTCATATTTCTTGCCTTGCAATGACCCGTTATCAGAATATTGTAAGTGTTCTGATCAGGCGCTACGCCTCGAGAGCACATTCCCCGATAGATCTCTGTAGTGGCTTTCATATTCCTATCGAGGGAGTAGTGCTTCATTAGAGAATTATATGTTGTAGCATTCGGCATGAAATTCTTATCTACCATCCAATCCAGCAGTCTCTTTCCATCTTCCAACGTCCCTGACATGCACATCCCTTGCATCAAGACATTAAAGGTGACAATACTTGGTCGGATACCTTTATCTAGCATTTCTTGGAGGAGACCGCGGGCCCGATCCATCTCACCTGACTTGCAATATGCGTCCATCAAGGTGGTATAAGTGTACACATCCGGCTTAAGTCCGGCTGCCTCCATCTCCACCATGGTCTTCATTGCCTGCTCTATGTTGCCGGCTTTACAGAGGCCATTGATGAGCGAGTTATAGGTACATACATTTAACTCCAGTCCCTTGCTGCACATCTCATGCAACAGCTCGTTCGCAGCCTCCACGTCCCTTTGTTTGCAGAGGCCATCGGATAAAGTAGTGTACGTCACAACATTCGGAGTCAATCCCCGGCGAAGCATTTCATTATGGGCACGAAAGGCGTCTGTCATCCTGCCGAGCTTGCAGTAACCATCGATAAGAGCAGTGTACACAATCTCATCTGGATTTAATCCCTCACTGAGCATTTCTTCAAACACATTATGCGCCTCAACCATCTTTCCGCTGCGGCACAGCCCATGAATCAGACAAGTATAAGTGATGGCGTCGGGAACTAGTCCACTCTTCCTCATTTCGTCCACCATCCTATAGACCGCAGATAGATTACCCATCTTACAGAGCCCATCGATCATGGTAGTATATACAACAGCGTCGGGAGCCACTCCACGGCGCACCATATAACTTAGCACCCGCTCTGCCCCCTCGACTCTCCCGGCCTTACAGAGGAGGGCCATTATACTGTTATAGGTGAAAGGATTCGGCTTCAGACCCTTGAGGGCCATCTCGCGCATGAGCTCCATCGCCTCGCGGAGCTCTCCGATGGAACAGTAGCCGTTTATGAGAGTGCTGTAACTGACGACGTCCGGCGGAACTCCGGCCTTTGGCTCCATATCGGCGAGGATCCGACGGGCGTCGCCCACACTGCCCACGCGGCACAGCCCATGAATGGCGACGTTGTACGACTTGGCGTTCCAGCGAAGGCCGCCGCCGCTGGATTGCGGGAAGTCGGCAAAGGCGGCGAGCATGTCGGCGAGGGGGAGGCGGGCGAGGAGGGAATTGCAGGCGTCGGCGGAGACGACGACTCCGTAGGTGAGCAGGTGGTGGAAGAGGGCGCGCGCGTCGTCGAGGCGGCCGACGTCGACGGCGGCGAGGAGGAGGAGGTCGAAGACGGAGGGGTGGGAGCACCAGTGCTTGTAGGTGTAGATGACCTCGTCGATGAAGCCGCGCCCGCCATCGCGGAGGCCGTCGCGGAGGAGGCGGCGGGCGGTGCAGGGGGAGGCGGCGGCGGCGAGGTGGGCGGCGATGGCGGTGGCCTCGGCGGTGGCGGGGCGGCAGGAGCGGAACCAGGCGAGGAGGGAGAGGAGGAGGGGGAGGTCGGAGCGGAGGAGGGGGAGGGCCCAGAGGAGGTGGTCGGGGCGGAGGCGTGGGGCGAAGGGGCGGAGGACGCGCGCGAGGGGGTCGGAGCGGCGCTGGCGGAGGGCGGCGGTGAGGTCGCGGACGAGGTCGGCGTCGCGGAGGGAGGGCTTCCTGGGGGAGTAGTCCGGGAAGGGGCGGATCGACGCGGCGATGGAGTCGACGAGGGCCGAGGAGGAGGACGACAACGACGACGTCAAAGGCCTTCCGAGGAGGGCGAGGAACAAGGTGGCGACGCTGTGCTCGGTCTTCTTCTTCCTGGCGGCGGCGCGGAGGAGCATCAGACGACCATCAGAAGAGGACTGGCGTGACGTCCGACGGTGCGATTTCTCGCTCTGGCCGCGGCCCCTCCCCTCTCCCCTCTCCCCTCTCCCCCCCTTCCCCCCGGAGTCAATTGTCTTGGGCCATTACCTCCGGACATACAGTCGGCCCAACGTCGCTGCTGCATTGGCCCGTCAAGCGAATGGATCGCGCGGGCCACGAGGCCCACGTAGTCACCGAAGAGTGGCCCAACAAGCTGTGGTATTCGGAAAGAGATCACCTGTGGCCTGCGGGCAGTCCATCAGACTCACACACTCAGATCAACGGCCCAATGCTTAAACAGATTCGGTTCATCTTAATAACAAAGGTAAAAAGTATATAGAGATCTAAGACCCAACAACAATTCGAGTTTCATCAGTTACCAATTATTTAGGATTTGTTTATGACCTAAATTCGCCGAGTTGCTCACTAATCTCACAAAAACACTTTCGTCTTTTTTTTTTTTTTTTTTTTTCTCCCCTCTGTCTCTCTAACTAATTTTGTAAGCACTGGTTCTCTCTAGCTAGCAATCATGATGGACGATCTAATTACGTAGATATCTTCGCTAAGCCAATTGGTCATTACCATAGTGCAGGTCAATATACGTCCTTAATGACCAGTTTTTCAATTGAGGTGTCATTTGTTAATCCATTCAATAATTAGCTGATTAAATGATCGAGTGAGAGTCAAGGAGTACTTTGAAACAAGCTAGTATGTGCATACTTCACCTACTAATTATGCGAAGGTTTAGGCTACAGACAATTATAATACGGTACACTTAGATGGAAACCATGCATTGTGAATTAATGAAAAGATTTAGGTAGCTAGTGTTTTCTAAGCTTTTGGATAATTGAGGACGAGGTTATATGTAAATAGCTCTAATAACGAACATGAAATATCTGATAAAGGAACTTGTTTGATCACTTATTCACTTTCATTGATTCAAATCAGAAAGGATAGCATGTGTGAGAAGCGATTTTGTATGGTTTTTATGGGTAATTGGGTTGGCTACGGATGGTGTTGTGGTTTGTGGCCATGATCGCGATAAGAAGCGAGTGGTCTGCAACCCTGCTTGCAGCGTAGCCCACGCTCACCCTCACACCTCTCCCCAAACTTTAGCCTTTTAGCTTGCGCCTTCTTCTTGTGCATGCGTTGGCGGTCGTTTTGCTAATTTACCCTTTCTTCTGCTACCGATTCTTTTGCCACAAAATATAACACATTATCAACAACATGAGATCTGCAAAGAGGCGCTCGCGCAACTGTGCAAGGAGATAATATATAGTGTCTGCACGCTCTAAACTCAATCACAAAAATCTTTCAAAGTCAATGGCCCAATTGGCTATTTAATAACTTAACCATAAATATATGAAATGCATACTAATTTTATAGTTTCATTACATTCAGGTCATCTTTAGAGGCATAAATATCTTATCCTATACAAATTTTCGATTTACTCAAAAAGTTTATACTATGCCTAAATACAACCTATGATTAACTGTTTAGAATAAAATAAAATATTATTTTAGCGGTAAAATATACTATCTTACTAAATTATTAATATTAAGACTTTTAAATGATAAAATTAAATTTCTTACAAAAAAACAGTAATATAAGGATAAATTATTCTCATGTTCGAACAGGTCTTAGGCTCCGTTTGGTATTGCGGGGAGATTGCGTTACGTGTCGTGAGAAAGTACGTTAGGAAAATACCCTGTTTGTTTCCGTACGTAATATTGCGTTCCGTATATCTCGATGAGTCGGTTACGATATATTTTACGTTCCCAGGAGAACGCGAAGATATCCCTATATGTTTTTCTACAACTCCATTTTATCTAATAGCGTTGGATAGACCTCAATACCAAACTAAGCCTTAATGTGTGCTAAGTTGAAAAATATGAGCAATTTTTTATCTGACGTGGTGGACTAATCAGTAATTACCCACCTGTGTACTGCCACCAACACCAGGCAATGATAATTTTACTGCTAATTAATAATAAATAAAAATATATTTTTATGCCTGTTTCCTTTCTTTTAACTAATTAATCAATTTAATAAATAAATTTGCGCATTTGTCCTGTTTTTTTTTTTTTTTTTTTCTCTTCCCCATCCCACCAACCTTACCCACCCCTACGCTCTCCTCACCGAATACCCTCGCGATTCTATTCGCAGCAAGGGAGTGAGAGGTTTAAAAAAAGAAAAGAGAGAGAGAGAGAGAGAGAGAGAGAGAGAGAGAGACCGGAGGGAGAGAAAGGAAACGAAGATGGCAATGGCGACTGCCCTCCGCAGGCTCTCATCCTCGGCCGTGAGGAGGCAGCCGCTCTCGCGGAGCTCTCTCTATTACATGGTTTGTCGAATATCCATCCTCCCTTTCACAAATCACTATTCCCTCCTTTTCGTTTTTCATATTCTCCGCGAGGGAACAAATATTGATTCGCTTCTTTGTTTTTTCCTGGAAACGAAACTTTTCAGTTTTCTCTGCCCGACGAAGCAGTATTCGAGAAAGAGAAATCTCGTGTCGTTGTACGTGCTCTTCTTTCCATTCATCCCTTCTTTATGAATGCATATATATATATATATATATATATATATATATATATATATATATATATATATATATATATATCCTCTTTGTTTCTGCGAAATCTTAGAAAACCTGATCCTCCTTTCGATCCCTTCTCTCTGGTTCACGCCGCAGTGGCCGAAGCAGCTGAATGCTCCGCTGGAAGCGGTGGATCCGGAGATCGCCGACATCATTGAGCTTGAGAAAGCCAGGCAATGGAAGGTAGAAATCTTCTGCTTGTTTTTGCTTTCGGCAAGGGCGTACCAAACAGCGGTTGAATTTGCTGATAGAACACATACAGTAAAGGGCTGTCGGCAGTGGTTCGACTGCTGACGAAAAAAAGTGGTTATTCTTGCTTCCTTTCTTCGCTGCAGAGTGAAACATTGATCAAATCCATATCTAGCTCATGTAAAGCAAAGTTTTGCTTAGAGAGGCCCTTTAATACTGAGTTTTTATATCAAATTAATTATTTAATTGTGCGGTCTATGCCATTTTTCATGAGTTCGGCAGAATTTTCTGAGAACATAGATTGGTAGCTAGTTGCGATAAAATTGATTTTCTACTTGCACCTGCCCTAGGCTGTAACACACACCATGTATTTTCTTTGTTGCGGAAAGTACGGCGGTTGGTTGTCACTTAACAACAACAAATTCTACGGCACTATCTGTAGATACTTACTCTTTCTTTCTCATCTGTTCTCTTAGGGACTCGAGCTAATCCCTTCGGAGAATTTTACATCAGTCTCTGTGATGCAAGCTGTAGGATCTATCATGACAAACAAATACAGCGAGGGGTATCCTGGTGCAAGATACTATGGTGGAAATGAGTAGGATTCAGCCTTTTGTCCCATTTTTACATTATACAAACTGAGAGTAACAACAGGGGGGGAAAAAAAAAGGAACGAAAAAAGTGCATTTCTCTGATGATTCAGTTTCTTTTAGCGAGCACTAAATCACTACATACGTCTGCTTAATTCAGGTACATTGACATGGCGGAATCCTTGTGTCAGAAGCGTGCGCTAGAAGCTTTTCGTTTAGACCCAGCCAAATGGGGAGGTAATATATACTTTTCAAAAAGAATATTTTGTTGCAACCATCCCCTATTATTTTCCCTCGCTTTACTATTACTTCATTTTCTTTAGTAGTAACAATTTCATCACCTATATTATCACTGCATCTGTGTCAAGTTTCGTCTTTTTAAGGATATGTCACTTTTCAAAAAGAAGAGGATATGTCGATATTCGTGTTAAAATAAGTGCTTATTTTATCCAGTTAGCCTCATGCCAGTTACTCTACGGTACAAAGGCACATGTAGTTTTCTTAACTTGAAGCAATGTTGCTTTCGAGGCCTTTTCCCAACCTGACTAAACTTTGACATCTCAAATCCTATTTCTTACGGACATTAGACTGGAACCTGGAATTCTACTCTTAGTTCTACAGAATGGTCGAAAATCTGTTTGCTGCGATTGTTTTACTTGGGTTCCCCTAAATGAGTTGCCCAATGGGTCACTTTGTTCGCAGTGAATGTTCAATCGCTGTCTGGATCTCCTGCTAACTTTCAAGTATATACTGCACTTTTGAAGCCACACGAGAGAATCATGGCACTTGATCTTCCTCACGGTGGACATCTTTCTCATGGTTACCAGGTCTCCATACTCCTGCATTAAACTTTTCAATCTAAATTTATTGCTCATCCTGAATAATGTTATTGGTGGTTAGTAAGCACACCGTTACATTTTCTCTTTTTTATTGTTGTCCTTGAAAAGGATTACTTGGGGAAATCATTATTTTATTCCATACTTGCATCCTTTCTTTAATCATAATAGTGATGCTAGGAGATAATAGAACTCCGCTATGTTTTAACAGTGCATGGTCATTAAGTCATTTTGTATCCTATGAATATTATTGTGTTTATTTTCAAGGGATTTGATTGTATAATGGTTTAGTCTGCTTTCTGATATAAGAAAGTTTCTCCGTTCTCTTTTCAGTCAGTCTTGATTGTATTATATAGCAGAACCGGGATAATGTGTAATCAACTAATCATGAAAATTTTGAATTGCCTTCCAATTCTTATTTTCGATCAATTCCTTGAGCTGTTAAAACTGCTCTCTAATTTCTGCATTATGGTGAGTAGGAATTAATGCTTCCAAGTATCTTGATTTGCAGACGGACACCAAGAAGATATCTGCTGTTTCTATATTTTTTGAGACAATGCCTTACCGGTTAAATGAGAGTACCGGTTATATAGATTATGATCAGGTAGGCACAATTATTTGCTTTCTCTTATTCTGATGTTCTTTCAATCTTTTCTGACACTCTGCCACACTTTCTTACTGTACACACTTTTTCTAACCAGTTTGTGACTCATGCCAAAGTTTTCCTTTTCTAGAGGAAAATCTATCATGATATGATTTACCTATCAGAACATGACATACTGACTTCAAATTCTTGTTGAGACTAAAGATTTAACTATTGCTACTAGTGTTGTTCTAGGAATCAGATTTTGTTAATTTTGCTTGATAACTATTACAAAGAACTGCTTTCCTTCACCAATCTGTAAAATTCTGAACTTCTTTCTTACGTCAATCATACAATAATTTGGTCCGTTGTATGCCATGCATAATACTTCTTTATATGATCTTTCCCTTAGATCCAACTTGGGAAGTACTGTGCTTCTTATATTCTTAACCTATTCTTGCAATCCTCCTTATAGTTGGAGAAAAGTGCTGCTCTCTTCAGACCTAAACTGATAGTTGCTGGAGCTAGTGCATATGCTCGCCTCTATGACTATGCTCATATTCGTAAGGCAAGTTTTTCCTAATTCCTGGCAATCACTTCTTTTTGGTGAGTAGTAACTCTATTAGTTGGCACCAGTCATATATTTACTAGTTTGAGATGAGCGACAGGTGTGCGACAAGCAGAAAGCTATACTTCTGGCAGACATGGCACATATCAGCGGACTGGTTGCAGCTGGTGTAATTCCATCTCCTTTCGAGTATGCAGATGTAGTAACCACTACAACTCATAAGTCACTTCGCGGACCACGTGGAGCCATGATCTTTTTCAGGAAGGGAGTGAAAGAGATAAACAAACAAGGGAAAGAGGTCAGCCGATGTATTGCCACTTGATATCCTGCAGCTGTTCGACTGTTCCAACTACTCAGACTTAGCATGGGTTGTTATGAGTGGGATTATGTTAACCGAAATAATACCTGTTGTTATGTTCTGAAGGTTTTGTATGACTTTGAAGATAAGATAAATGCTGCCGTCTTCCCTGGTCTTCAAGGCGGTCCTCATAATCATACAATTTCTGGATTAGCTGTTGCTCTGAAACAGGTTTGGCCCTGTTAATACCATTCTTGTGGGTTGTTTTGTTATGTAAAGTTTTGCAAGTAATAGATGATTCTATCAAAGCGAAGCAAAATGATAGAGAAAGCAGTCATGAATGTGGATTTATTAGGTTGCTTTCCCTGGTCTTCAAGGTGTAACTAATCCATACCCAAATCTGAAAAGTTCTGTACAGCAGGGCTGAAAACAAAAAAATGCTTCCAATTTATGTTTTCTCCAAAGCATGTCATATTGGGTTATGAAGTGGAGCCCTATCCAAGAATTCAAGAATCAAGACACACCATTACTATTATTTTAAGTGGCATATAAATTGAACAAAACCTCCAGTCTTCATCCATCCTACCCCAAGTGTTGGGAGAAAGCAACTCAGAAATTCTGAGATTTCTCCATGGGTCATATAAAAGAGCATAAGAATGATTTAAGGTGAGGTAAAATGCCTCACTTTGCATCTTATATAAGTTTATTCATATCTTAGTATCACTAGACCATAAGTTTATTCATATCTTAGTATCACTAGACCAGAATTTACAATAATAACACAAACAATTGTGCAGCGACAGGAAATGAACAGCAATGTTCAGCAGTCAGAAAATGGAGGAAAGTTTCTAAGTGATTTATGAAATTTTTATATGATTTCCTTAATTAAATGTTCCAGACAATTTTGGAGAATAGACTTGTGAATCATTTGATAGAGAAATTAAACATAATTCAGAACTATTACAGTTGTTTAGTGATTTTTTCTGACTGTACATCGTACATTGAAATATTTGGGTTTTCTTTGCTTGCGAATTACAGGCAACTACTCCAGAGTTCAGAGCTTATCAAGAGCAAGTGCTTAGTAACTGTGCAAAATTTGCTCAGGTACAATGTACAACATCATATTTATTTGCTTGAGTGCCTTTCCTGTGCTGAATTGTTCGGATAATTATGTTAGGTCATAGCAACATTGAGGCTTAAGCATGAACAATTCTTTTTCCCCCTTGATGGCTACTTCTTACGTACATTTCATTCAATATGCATTTATCAGGGGACTCCTTGTTCATACCACTTGTTTGCAGTATTTGCCTACATTGATATATACACATAATATGTCTCGTTTATCTAGATCTTAATCGAACATGCATTGTTTTATCTTCTAGGAACTGCTTGACTCATAAATTTCATGTTGTACAGCGCTTGACTGCGACAGGCTATGAACTTGTTTCTGGTGGAACAGAGAACCATCTAGTCTTGGTGAACTTGAAGAACAAGGTAACAAAGAAATACATACAATCCTGGTGGAAATTTTGTAATTGTTGTTCTCAATTTTTTCTGTTAGCTTTCTTTTTTTGAGATATATGATCTCAAGTTCAGCTGTCGATCTTGTCAACAGGTATTATGATTCAGATACTGCTACTAGTGAATTCCTACATGTTATATATTTGTATGTCGTTTTTTGTTGTACTTGAACTCTCTTGCACTTCGCTTCATGGTTGACGCAGATAAAGCTGTTGTGCAACTATTTGATGTCTTTTATTTACTGCTGTTCCTGTCCTGTGTATATCATGTGAAAGAACACTTATTTTGCTTTCTCAAATCTCTGTTCAGGGAATAGATGGGTCCAGGGTTGAAAAGGTGCTGGAACTGGTTCACATTGCAGCTAACAAGAACACTGTTCCTGGTGATGTGTCAGCCATGGTACCTGGAGGCATTAGGATGGGTACATCCTTTTCCTTCTCACCTTATGTTGTGATTTGTGAGAATAACTAGGTAGTTAATTTCTGAGTATTTCCTCTCTACTTATTCAGGGACCCCGGCTCTCACATCAAGAGGATTTGTTGAAGAGGACTTTGCAAAAGTTGCCGACTTTTTTGATAATGCCGTTAACTTAGCATTGAAGATCAAGGCTGAAACCAAAGGTTGTATGATATTCTTTGCTCATAGAAGCTTCTGTAGTTTCTTGTAAGCTTACTAAAATTAAGCTGGACTACTATTTCCTGGTTTTCAAATCAGGAGGATCAAAGCTAAAGGACTTTCTAGCCACCATCCAAACAGACGCAAACATCCAATCTGAGATTGCAAAGCTACGTCATGAAGTAGAGGAGTATGCAAAGCAGTTCCCAACTATTGGATTTGAGAAGGAGACAATGAAATACAAAAACTGAGAAATGAATCGTATTGAGCAAGGTATTATTCGGCACATATTTAATTACCAACCTGTATGTTTTCTCATATTTATCAACATTGGTGTCATTTTTATTTGTGCTTCTCGATTGAAAAAGGGGGAAGTGAGAGCAAGAAAAGACATTATGCCTTAATTGTACTCCTGCTGCTGCCTGAATTCAAGCCACCTTCTAGCAAAATTTCTTGATTGCATCTGCACTTACTGGTTTCTACTAATTGTAACGAAAAATAGTGATTTTAAACTCTACAATAACGTTTCAGTGGATTGAGAGAAATGAACTTACAATTTAAGCTAAATTTGATTATGTACTTTGTGCAGCAAAAGAGAAGCTGTGGTGGCTTGCTAGTCCTACACAACTAGAAGTTCGAGGGGTGAAGTGAACTATGTTAAAGCTAAAACAAATGTACAATAAAGACTGCTATATTAAAATATGGAACCTTGTGATCTGATTTCTTGTTGAGCTCTACATATGTATATACATTTGGATCTATCCTCAATCGGTACTGGAACAGTTTCATCGCTCTCTTAAGTTGTAAAAGTGACGTTATCTGTGATGACTTCTTATCAGACATTCCCAGTGACAAGAATGTATACTGAGTTAATTTCTCTCATTTGCAGCTGCAGCAGGTTCTCTCCTATCTAAAGAATTATATTATATATGCAGTGCCATATGACCAGATTTCAGGTAAAAAGGGGCTTATTAGGCTTTACCCTCTTAATTAAAACTCCAGATTTTAGAGCCTAATGCCTAATTGTACGCGCCCACAAATTATAATTTGTGCAAACGCGAAGTGCCCTCAATTCACAATTATGATTAGTGCGCACCCACCAGTCGCTAATCCGTACGACTCTACCACCAGTGGCGGCAGTGTCACTGTTCTTGCTCCCAGGCTAATTATTTCCAACTTATTTCCACACAGCATTCGGTCCAAATTGGAGGCAACACCGCGTTCTTTCTCGTCTCTAGTTCTCTACTGGGGAATGTAGAGACTAGAGTAGACTACTATTATTGTTATTATTATTTACGATATAGCCTGTAGGGAAAAGATGGTTCTTGTCTACGTAAGTAATTTGATTAGATTGATGGTGGCATATAATTTAACCGGTTAACTACTTCCGCTGACTTTGACAGGGACAGCTCGGTCATTCCCTCCTCCTCGGTCGACGAATTCCTTCATTTTCACTATTTGCTTTTTGTCCGCATACAAGAATATCTGTGTCTTCGTTTATCCTGTTGGATTCGCGGCGAAGACGAAGAAGAAGAAGAAGAAGAAGAAGAAGCAGCAGCTTGCACGGTCTAATTCCAAAATCTCCTCGACAAGTTTCGAGGCAATCTTTAATTATTTCAGGTTCGCCGCTCGTGAGCAGAGCAGGTGATCGATGACAGGAAAGGGAAGGCGCAGAAGAGATCGAATTAACTAACCCCCGACTTTGGGATATCCTCACGGCATGTGCATGGTCAGCAATAAATGAACGCATAACTCCGCTACGCAGCAGCGGCAGCCACGGACGGAGCAGCGGGAATTGAAACAACAGGCGACTGCAACTGGGAGCGTCCGAAAATCCACTAAACCCAAGAATTTTAATAGCCAAAGCAACCACCACCGGCAGCAGCAGCAGCAGAGGAGGAAGAGGAAGAGGAAGAATAAGAAGAGCAGGAAGGAGAAGATGCTGCTGCAGTTGCTCCTCTTTCTTCGCCTCCTCGGCCTCGCCTCCGCCGCCGATCCCGAGATCGGCGGCAACTGCAGCCAGACCTGCGGGCCCGCCACCGTCCCCTACCCCTTCGGCTTCTCCCCCGGCTGCCGGATCAACCTCACCTGCTCCGACGCCGACTCCGGCGACATCCGGATCGGAGGGCTCGCGGTGCGCAACTTCTCCTCCGGCCGCCTCGTCGTTAGCGTGCCCCCTTCCTGCAACCGCTCCCTCTCCCCCGCCCTCGGCGCCCTCTTCAGCCCCAACCACGCCCCCACCTCGGGCAACGCCCTCGTCCTCGCCAACTGCACCTCCGCCTCCGCCTCCGCCTCCGCGTGCGCCGTCCCCCCCGCGCTGCTCCGTAAGAACTGCAGCGGCGTCTCCTGCTACTACTCGGCCGCCGGCGGTGGGGAGTCGCCGGGGTTCCTCGCGGAGTCAAGCGTGGAGGGCGCGGGGTGCGGCGTGCTGGTGACGTCGCTGGGCTACGAGCCGGCGGAGGCGAAGACGCGGCTGCCGGCGCTGGTGTTCGATACGGCGGAGCTGGGCTGGTGGCTCGACGGCCCCTGCCGCTGCTCCGACCACGCCAACTGCACGCAACTCACCTCCCCATACACGCGGAAGCCCGCCTTCTACTGCAGCTGCGCCGACGGATTCTACGGCGATGGCTTCTCCGACGGCCTCGGTTGCCGGAAAGGTCGGTCTTTAATTCTCATCTAATCTTAGTTTAATCATCGTTTTTCTTTTTTTCCATCATTAACTGTACAAAGGGGGAAAAAAAAGAAAAAAGAAAAAAATGGTTACAGAAGAAAAATTGGGGTTTACTTGTATTCTTCATTGACTTTAGGCATCCATGGTTATTAAATTCGTAAGAAATTGGGTTGGTAAGACTGTTCCATTGGATCTGCCTGCTTCATGTTTAGTTTGCTTTTCCATAGTTTATATTAATTTCTGGGGCATTTCGAATAGACATTTCCGAAATTTCCAATATGGCTAGCTAGTAGCAATGTGGGATCCGTGCGGACAGTGACAGTTATGATTTCATTCTAGATTGTAATGTTTTTTTTTTTAAAAAAAAAAAGAAGAAGAGAGAGAGGAGAAATGAAGTGAATTAACAAACATTTAAAATCTAATGCCCTCAAGCTGGGGGTAAGAAAAGTCTTGATAGATACATATTCTTCTTCTATTTTTTTTGGTATTGACAGCGTCGTTCTACGGTATTGAACAAATCTTCTTATACTATTCTATGCTTTGTTCCACCTACTGGAGCTCTTCTTACGCTATTCTATGCTTTGTTCCACCTACTGGAGCTGTCAATGAAACTGCTCTTTTGATCAGGCCAAACCCCAACTACTACCACCCAACTGTTACCATGAATTCCCTACTAAAGTAGTAAATAAATCCTGCTGAGGCATATGATACTTTTAAAGCTACTAGTCCCCCAGTGCTGCTGGGTCAACTGTACCAACAAAAGCTAATTTAATGCCTCTCATCTTGAGTACTAGCAACATTTAGGAATTAGTGGTGTGCATTAGTCGCCGAGGTAGCTGTAGAAACCTTTCAATACTTACCTTGGCTGCAATGCAAGTGGGTGTAAGCAGGTCCTTGGCCCTTATTCGGCCTTCGCTCTCCGACTTTGACTTAGAAAGGTCCTTCCATAGACAAGATTTGGAATATATAACGTGGCTGTTAGGTTGGACCACACGAGGATTTCATCTCAGTTTGGAACGAATACTAATTGTATTAAAATGGATGGGCCTGTCGATTAATGAGCTCAGTTTTAGCAACTAGTCTTAAACGGGTATCTTACTGGTCCTGTTGTGGTTAATACGTTTTGTTTGTTCACTTTTCTTGGAGCAGTGGGCCTTCCTAAATGCAGCGCCTCCAAGTACGTCTCCGGAGGATGTGGTGGTCGGAGCAGAGTGGGCCTTCTCGTTGGAGGTATACTAAACTCCTTTTCCCTTCTGGTGATGCTATTCCGCGATTGAAAATTTTTAGGT
Organism: Aechmea fasciata; assembly: GCA_025177825.1. Classification (NCBI taxonomy): domain Eukaryota; kingdom Viridiplantae; phylum Streptophyta; class Magnoliopsida; order Poales; family Bromeliaceae; genus Aechmea; species Aechmea fasciata. The sequence goes on from CM045925.1 coordinate 11,153,317, forward strand.
AATATAATATTAGAACGGTTCTATGGCCTGCTTAATTCTGTGAGTTCATGGGTAATCCATTCACTTCTTCTGAAAGAATGTGAAGAGATTCATCTAATCTCCACAATGCACATGAAGGGGATCTAGATTGTTTCCTACAAGATTGGTATTTAGAGTATGTAGAGTTTAGGTCCGCTTATTGCTTGGACCCCATGTATTATTAGTCTAGGCCGATCAACACTTTGTTTGAAATAATAATTGAGTACAAGAATATATATACATAAAAACAGAAGGGCCCTCATTCAAGGCTATACGTGTCGACTGGCTCATTTTGAAAATAAAATTCATAGGACATGTCCTACATAGGACCCCCTCTTAAGCTGCCATCTGGCGCACTGTGGAGACCACAACTGCTGGGGTGATCCAAGGGCCGTCCGATCAGCCATGTGGCATTGCAGGAGGTGCCTCGCATACGATAAGTGTGTGGCGCATTCTACAAATTTTTTATCCGGCCCATTCCATGGATAGCATGGAAGAACAAGTGCAAGGAATAATTTCTCCTCGATGGCAGATTCTAGTTTGAAGAACTGGCTTATGATATAACCTTGTTTTTGCTTTAATTTATATTGGGTGAAACCGGACTGATTGGCGTGTAATTAAAAGTTCAAATCTGCTGGCTGAGCAGTCCATTCAAAAAGCCGCTTTTGCAGGTCAAAGGAACTCCCAGTCTTAACCCGAGAAGAGCAATGTGAACTAACATTTTTTTCTTTCATACCAACTGGCACTAATATATGATTTGACCTACCAAACTCTGTCTGTCTGGGTGGGTATTTATAATTTAGTAGAGAAAGTGCTGGCCTATTCATCGTCTTTTTTCTTTTTCTTTCTTTTCATCATGTGCAAGTTAATTGGTAAGAGAAGTACAGTTTAGCAACTGCATCCATCTTTATTGAATCAAAAAGGTTTTAGTTTAATATACTACTTGTGACGTAATATACCATTTGTGACCTATTGCTACTTGAGAATATTCAACCAATACGAATGCTGTTCTTCTTAATAAACAAACAACTGGTCAGTTACTTAGTGATTGTTACTCTCGTACCCGGAATCACTCAACTTGGTAAATTTATATCCTCTGCTATCTGTTGATTTTGCAAATATTCGTTTTCCTCAATTCGCAGAATGCTTGAGAATCCATCTAAGTCCAATGTATGTATGTATGTATGTATGGCAGGGATGTTGTCCGGAGCCGCTATTATGGCGGTCCTGGCTGGGGTTTGCCTCCTTATTCGGCGGCGTTCGTCTTCTTTACGAAAGCGGAAGAGCGCCAAACGCCTTCTTTCCGCAGCATCCTGCACTGTCCCCCTCTTCCCATACAAGGACATCGAAAAAGCTACCAATGGCTTTTCAGAAGAGCAGAGGCTGGGCACCGGCGCGTACGGAACTGTTTATGCGGGGAAGCTCAGCAACAACAAGCTAGTGGCCATAAAGAAGATCAAGCAGCGAGACAGTACCGACAGCATGGAGCAAGTGATGAACGAGATCAAGCTCCTCTCGTCGGTGAGCCACCCAAACCTGGTCCGCCTACTCGGCTGTTGCATCGAGCGAGGGGAGCAGATCCTGGTCTACGAGTTCATGCCCAACGGCACTCTGGCTCAGCACCTGCAGAGGGAACGTGGGCGCCCTCCCCTCCCTTGGACTGTCCGCCTCACCATTGCACTGGATACCGCCAAGGCCATTGCCTACCTCCACTCTGCGATCCACCCGCCGATATACCACCGAGACGTCAAGTCCAGCAACATACTGTTGGATTACAAGTACAATTCCAAGGTCGCGGACTTTGGGCTTTCTAGGATGGGTATGATGACCGATCAGTCTTCGCACATCTCCACGGCACCGCAGGGTACTCCTGGCTACGTGGACCCTCAGTACCACCAAAACTTCCACCTCTCCGACAAGAGCGATGTCTACAGCTTCGGGGTTGTGCTGGTGGAGATTATAACGGCTATGAAGGTGGTGGATTTCAACCGAGTGCAGAGCGAGGTGAACCTTGCGGCGCTTGCCATCGATAAGATTGGCAAGGGACGCATCGATGAGATAGTAGATCCATATCTGGAGCCGCATAGAGATGCTTGGACCCTCTCCTCGATACATAAAGTGGCGGAGTTGGCATTTAGATGCCTGGCATTCCACAGGGACATGAGGCCCTCAATGAAAGAGGTTGTCGAAGAACTGGAGCAGATACGGCTCAGCGGTTGGGCTCCGTCGTCGGACGACAACATGTTCATGTCCACCACATCGTCGCTCTGTTCCTCTCTGTCCAACTGCACGGACAAGTCGCGCAGGGTCCCCTCGAAGAGCAAGAGGCTGGTTTTGGTGAATACAGTGGCGGCAGAGGTGAAGGCGGATTCGCCTGTCTCTGTGCAGGATCCTTGGTTCAGCGAGCGAAGCTCGCCGTCCACAAACAGTTTGTTATATAATGTTGTCCACTGACGTACGACCATAATTATTATATGGATAATCACACAGAGAAGTCTCCTAGTGGTGGAATCTTGTACACATGCAAATATAGTTTCCAAGGTGCGTAAATAGTGAACATATCCATACTACTTATTACAGAGAGTGTTTCATTCTTATTTTTTAATTTACTATTATCATATTATGTAATGACTATTACCTTCTACCAACATCGGATCTGTGGTTGTCAGTATAAACTTTATAATCATCTGGTATTTCTAAGTTCAAAATAATTTAGTAATAATCTAGTATTCTACAAGGAGACCATCGAATGAAGGGAGAACTTTCAAACCTGCTTCCCAATGGTGGAAGAGTGTGTTGTCCACAAAGGAGATTTTCAAATGCGGACTGTACTACGAGCTTGGGGATGGTGAGCTCATCGGCTTTTGGTCGGACGGATGGTGTGACGAAGTTTCTTTGAAGACGTATTTTTCAGACATATACGATAAGGTTGTTACAAAGCAGGTCTCTATTAAGGAGTGTTTCTTGCCCAACGGATGGCGATGGCGAAAAATTTTGAGAGGAGTTGGAACATGGGCTCGGAACGACCGAGTGAGACTAAGGGAATTCAAGGATAAGTTTGCTTCCTTTCGGACGACAAATAAATCTGATGAAGTTCGGCGGAGGTGGAATGCAGGAAATACATTCTCTGTTAAATCGGTATATTTGGTGACTGGAAGGGGAGGTATCCAAGATACCATATTGATTCACATTTGGAAACTTAAAATACCTATAAAAGTAAAAATTTTCTTATCGCTATCCCTTAAGAAGAAGATCCCCACGGCTGATAATCTACTGAAAAAGTGATGGTTATTCTTTTCTCTATCCTCTGTGGTGAAGTTATTGAGACGGCGGACCACCTCCTTATAGGATGTGTGTACACTTGGTTTATGCTTTTTCAAACCTTGGAGAACATTCAGTGTTTACAGACTATGGAGAACGTACTAACGATCTAGAGTAAAATGACCATAAATATTAGGTCAGGGGAGATTCTGCATGATCTGATTACCTTAACAGCATGCTGGTTAATCTGGAAGGAAATAAATAACATGATTTTTAAAAACCACTTTGCTGACCCTCTCTTCGTAGTCGAGCATAACAAGGAGTTGGTAAGAGAGTGGAGAAACTTTTGTTGAGTTGAAGAGCCCGTCGATTACTTTTGTTGTTATATCTCTTTGCTTTTTCTTCTTTCTTTGAGCTATATTTTTTTTCTCGAGGCTATGTTGCCTCACTGTTTGTAGCCAAATTCATTTTCAAAATGAATGAAGCTGATAGCATGCTATCTTTTTCTCAAAAAAAAAAGAGAAAAAATTAGTATTATATAATAATTAGGCCATCGAATCTTGTCCAACGGATAATGTATAAATAAAACATCTGTTATATTTATTGATAAAATTATCTTTCCTATTTTTTAAAAAAATATCTAACTTAAATTTATATAGTTGATACCGACAATAATTATATAGTTTTCGCTTTTGTTTTACAAATTTTAATTCTGAATTTAAGATGAAATGAAGTACAAAATCAAATGAGATTAAAAAATATACATTTTAAATTAAATTTGAATTTTATTGTTGGTTGTAATAAACAAAAGTCATTCAAACAAATAAATTTTAGTAGATAATATTGAAATAATTTAAAAATATTCATCTAAAATGAAAAGATATGAAATATTTCTAACATTATCCCCTAGAGAAAAAAAAAATTATTTTGTTATATTACTTATTTTGTGTAAGAAAAAAAAATCAAAGTATTTTTTCTCCAAAAAATGAATTTATGGACACGTCCAAATTCAAAATAAAAAAGTATTTAAAAATTACTTTGAGCGCGGCTCAAAAAATTCGTTCAATACGCACACACGGTCACCGCTCCTTAGCATAACCTCCGAGATTTTATAAAAAAACTCCACGAAAAAAATTATTTTGCGGCAAAATCGATGATAGTGCGGGGGAGGTGAGCTTACCGGTGGTGACCAGACACTCACAGCCATTTATTTGAACGGCCCATCAAAACATAGCCCGGCCCAATGTGGGACCAAATGCCGTACGGGCCGAATTCATTGACTACTGGACTCAGTACATTGGCTTTTACCCGGCCCAAGTACCTAATGAATAGGTCTCTTTATGGATTAGTTTGTTTATCAAGGAAATTTTCAAATTTTAAAATAATATAAAATAATTAAAATTGTCAATTTGGAATAAAAACATTTTCGGAGTGACTCGTAAAATTCGTTCTCTCTGTATGTATATACATAACTAATTGATTAATTTTCAAATAATATACTAATTAGAGAAATCAGCCCGGCCCAATGGGGGACCAAATCTGGATGCAATACGGGCCGAATACTTTCACTACTGGACTCAATACATGGGCTTTTACCCAGCCCAAATGCCCGCTTTTCGGCTTAGTTTGTTTGTTAAGGAAAGTTTCAACGTTTTGTTTTTACTTTATTTAAAAATAAGAAGTTATTTAAAAATTATGAATTTGGAAATAAAATATTTTTAGTATGCCTCATAAAATACGTTATATATATATATATTATATATATATTACTAATTGATTAATTTTCAAATCATATACTAATAGAAAAAGGCCGGGCCCAATGTGAGACCAGATCTCCATGTCATACGGGCCGAATCTATTGGCTACTGGACTCAACGTATGGGCTTTTAGCAAGCCCAAATCCCTAATTTTATAGTTCTCCGAGAGAGAGAGAGAGAGAGAGAGAGAGCGAATTTTACGAGTCATTCTCAAAATATTTTAATTCAGAATTCAGAATATTTTTAAATATTTTCTTATTTAAAAATTTTAGCCAAAACAAAAGGTTGAAATTTTCCTTAATAAACACACAACAAATCCAAAAAGAGACCAATCGATTAGGTGCTTGGGCCGATTAAAAGCCCATGTGTCGAGTCCAGTAGTCCAGGTATTCGGCCCGTACCGCATCTAGATTTGGTCCCACATTGGGCTGGGCTATCTTTCGATGGGTAGTGGTAACGGTGTCGATCACCGATTTGGAGGCCTAATTATGGAAAGAAAATGGATAACGAAGACGTTTGCTATCGATATATTCTACCAACTCTCTCTCTCTCTCTCTCTCTCTCTTTTATATATATATATATATATATATATATATATATATATATATATATATATATATATATAAATTTATGGTGTTTGTAGAAAGCACCAAGACTTGCTTGTGAATTTTTTACTGTTAGATCTACGCTTTTATCATTTTCAACCGTTCAATTATACTATTCAACCAACCACTCACTCACCCTTAGGGGCCCACATCATCTTAACCGCACATCTATTAATCCAATGGTTAAAAACTTACAAGACCAATGATTTGGTACATTAAAAGCATAGGAGCTCAATTATATATATATATATATATATATATATATATATATATATATATATATATATATATATATATATATATATATATATATATATATATATATATATATATATATATAGTAGAGCTATTATGCTATCGGAACTATAAGATAGTTGGTGTTTCTGATTTTTTAGCCCTTGAATTAACTCTCTTGATCATTTTTAACCATTGGATTAATATTATTAACCAATGGGAACCACTCAACTTTACGAGGACCACTCAACCCTGAAGAGACCAATATCATTTTAATCGTACAATTTTTGATTCAATGGTTAAAAAATCGGAAATATCAACTCTCTTATACTTTCGATAGCCTAATAGCTCTACACTATATATATATATATAGTAGGGCTGATGTGCTCTCAAGAGCACGGAGGCCTCCATGCTCTTGAGCTATTTTAGATAATAAAATTTTCGAATCAACGATGAGCTTCGTTAAACTTGATCTATCATATTTGAAGGCTTTAGAAAATAATTTTTACGATTTTTTTTATATCATTCACCTAGTGATCGAAAGGATTCAAAATCAATAATTTGTAATGGTTGATTATATCTGCCGTTTTCAAATTTAACGATGTAGAATTATTTAAATCAGATGAAATTTTGATACAAAATTCTTTATATTATCTACAACAAGATCAATATTTCTGATCGAAAATTTTAGCACTATATCACAACTTTTTATAAGGTTTTTATTTTCAGCCGTTAAAAATTATTGATTTTGAATCCTTTCGATTGCTAGGTAAATAATATCGAAAAATCGTAAAAATTATTTTCTAGAAACTTCAAATACGCTAGATCAAGTCTAACGGAGCCGATCGTCAATTTGAAAATTAATTCCATCGAAAACGGCTAAGGAGCACGGAGGCCTCCGTGTTCCTAAGAGCATAGCAGTTTTGCGCTCTCTCTCTCTCTCTCTATATATATAGACCTAGGCTGGAATACTATCAATAGCACCAAGCATTTAGTGCTATTAGGTTTTTGGCATTTGAATTAAAAAATATACGATTATGATGATGTGGGACCCCTAGGGTTGAGTAAGTTGTTGGTATAATCTAACGGGTGAAAATATATACTACAGTCTTGTTTTCGATCTTAGGGCATTCAAATTAACGATCCACACCATTAAATATGATTTAGGGTATATGAAGTTCTTAAAAATAAAATTTTAATTTTTTTCGACATCGTTTATTTACTAAATAAATTATGTCAAAATAGACGGTAAAAATTGAATAATTTTTAGATTTTGAGTATAGGACTTTTAAATTCAAAATCAAGAATGTTAACCTTAATCTAGATAGTTTAAAATATTTTCTATCAAAATTTGAAGAAATTTAGATTCTTTTACACCGTTAAACTCCAAACTCGTCATAGTAGCTATTGAAAATTGACAATTTTGAAATGATTTGATCATAAAGTAAATTATGTCGAAAAAATATAAAATTTTATTTATAAAAATTTTAAATATTTTAGATTAGTTTTAACGATGTGGATTGTTAATTTAAACACCCTAAAATCGAAAACGGGACTATAGTACCGAAGCCCTGATACTAGAGATAGTATAGAAGACGTATTAGCTATATATATATATATAATTGAGCTCCTATGCTTTTAAAAGTACCAAATTATTGGTGGTTGTAAATTTTTAACCCTCGGATTAATACATAATTATCGAAGAATATAAGACCACTTATTATCTGTAGCTATCATAATAATAAATTATATGTATTAATATTTTTAAATATTATTTATTTTATTAATGAAAAAAAAATAAAGAATAAAATTAAAAAATATTTTTTTTCTGAAAATATCTAAACCAAATAATTAAAATAAATAAATAAATTGAAAATAAAAGAAAAGCTCATTTTAATATTAAAAAAGGTTAGTAAAATTTTTCTATTATCATCAGCGTAGAATTTATGAACAAAAAATATTAAAAAATTATTAATTAGAGTGAAAGCACAATGTTTAGTAACCTTGGCGGTAGTGTCTCTATTGTCGTCGATAGCGATAAAGGGAAGCTCTCATTGACTTTTAGTGTTTGTTTGGGTGAAAGTGACGGGGAAGTGGAGAGGGGAAGTTGTTTACGCCACTTTTATTTGCTTTGCTTTGTTTCACGTAATTGTTACTACTAAAACTCGAGTTCATCTAAAATAGAGTAATTGACTTTCCTCTCCCACGAAGTCAATTCCGGTGAAGTGCAAAGAGGCAATGAAATTTGTTAAATTTGGTTAGGTAATAATGTGATCAAATTTGGTTAGTTAAGTTTTAATATATTTTTTGTCTCATTTGTATATTTAGAAAATGATAGAAAATAAATTTATTAAATTTTAATAATTTTTTAATTTTAGAATTTTATTTGTTGTATTATTATAATTTATATATGCAAATAAATAATATAATTTTTTATAATTTTATTTTATAATTATATATACATATATATATATATATATATATATATATATATATATATATATATATATATATATATATATATATATATATATATATATATTAATTTTTATTTATTATAATTTATTATTCACTAAGTTATACATTTTACGTCATCTACTTCCTAAAGAAACAAACAATAACTCGCAGAATCGCACTTCAACAATTAAAAACAAACAAATGCAAGTGAATTAATTTTCACCCCAACTCCACTTCAACCCAAAGTCCACTTCCACCCCAAGTCTACTTACGTCGAAACAAACATACCCAAATCGTTACAGTTACTACTAATAAAGTATTTGATTCCTAAATTTCAGATTAGAAAATAAATTAATGGATAATTATCCGAAGCACAAAAAATAAGACTAATTAAAAGACATTCGAAAATAGAAATAGATATTTTTTTATATATCATAAAGAAGTTAAACTACCAAAATAAAAATTCTAATAATATTACATATTAGAAAAAATAAATTCTTTAGATCAAGATTAAGATTAATAATATGTGGATTAGCAAAATATCACTCACATGAATTAAATAATATTATCTAACTGGAGAAAAAGACTAATATCAAAAAATCATCTAAAAAAAAAAGAAATCTAAAAATTAAATTCTCTCGTTTTAAGAAACAAACAGTTTAATTTTAAAATAATAAAAAATAATTCACATTTTCAATAAAGCACCATGTATCATTCAATAATTACTATTTTAAAAGTCTTGATTACTATTTGCATATCGTTTTTATGAATGAATATTTTAATATACAAAATATAATTATATTGCTGCAGGCCTCGTAAGAGCATCTTGGTAATGGCCCATTATCTTACGTCTTCTCTCGCATGGAGCAAAACATATATACGAGATTATGAATAGTAGAAAATAATTAAGAAGCCGGCGAGCTAGATAACTAGCTATATATAGAGAGAGAGCTAGTCTCGATCTCTGTCTCCGTTGGATTGACCAGAAGATCGATCGATCGATCGATGATGGCGAGCAGCAAGATGCAGGCCGCAGGTGCCGGAGCAGCGAGCTATAAAAATGAGGGTGGTGATAAGATTCTTCCCATCAAGCAGATCCCAGGCAGCTACGGCACGCCGGTGGTCACCCCGATCAAGGACCGGCTGGACTTCTACTACTTCCAGGGGCAGGACAAGTACTTCCAGTCGCGCGCCGACAAGTACAAGTCGACGGTGGTGCGGATCAACGTGCCTCCGGGCCCCACCATGGCCTCCGACCCCCGCGTCATCGCCCTCCTCGACGCCAAGACCTTCCCCGTCCTCTTCGACCTCTCCAAGGTCGAGAAGAAGGACGTCTTCACCGGCACCTACATGCCCTCCACCTCCCTCACCGGCGGCTACCGCGTCTGCTCCTACCTCGACCCCTCCGAGCCCAACCACACCAAGATCAAGCAGCTCCTCTTCACCCTCCTCGCCTCCCGCAAGGACCAGGTATATATATATATGTGTGTATATATACACACACACATGCGCACGCACGTCTAAAAGCTTAAACTGTCAGAAAACCTACAACGGTCCGGCCGGCCTGGTGCAGCAGCAGGCTAGCAGAATCCTTAATCGGTCACTTATATATATTGCTATATATATATATAATAGGTGATCCCGACGTTCCGCACCAACTTCGGGGCCCTCTTCGCGACGATGGAGTCGCAGGTATCCTCCTCCGGCAAGTCCGACTTCAATACGCTCAACGACGCCACGTCCTTCGACTTCCTCGGGGACGCCTACTTCGGCGTGGTGCCCTCGACGACCGCCCTCGGCTCCACCGGGCCCACGAAGGCCAGCAAGTGGCTGCTCTTCCAGCTGGCCCCGCTCACGACCCTCGGCCTCCCCCGGATCGTCGAGGAGCTCTTCCTCCACACCTTCCCGCTCCCCCCGCTTCTCGCCCGCTCCGACTACAAGGCGCTCTACGACTACTTCAGCTCCGCGGCAGCATCGGTGCTCGACACGGCGGAGACGCAGCTGGGGCTCTCCCGGGACGAGGCCTGCCACAACCTGCTCTTCGCCACCGTGTTCAACAGCTACGGAGGTACGCGCATACTCATATATATATATGTGCTATATATATATATATATTAGTTATTCTGATTATATATATATGATGATTGATTAATTTGGTTGTTTATATTTTTTGGGAGGTCTAAGCTATTTCCATTTAATTTGTACGCTCAGCTCATTTGACTTAATGAATAATAAAGCAGGTAGCTTGCTATTTATTTTTCAAAAAAAATTTGGTTGTTTATATAATTTGGATGGATCGGCATATATGCAGGAATGAAGGTGCTGCTTCCGGGGATCCTAAGCTGGCTGGCGAAAGCGGGCGGGAAGCTGCACGCGCGGCTGGCGACGGAGATCCGCGGGGCGGTGGCGAAAGCCGGGGGGAAGGTGACGATGGGGGCGGTGCAGGGCATGGAGCTGACGCTGTCGGTGGTGTACGAGGCGCTGCGCATGGACCCGCCGGTGAAGTTCCAGTACGGGCACGCGAAGAAGGACCTGGAGATCGAGGGCTACGACGCCAAGTACGCGGTGAAGAGAGGGGAGATGCTGTTCGGGTACCAGCCGATGGCGACGAGGGACGCGAAGGTGTTCGGCGCGACGGCTGCGCAGTTCGTGGGCGACCGCTTCGTGGGGTCGGAGGGGCAGAAGCTGCTCAAGTACGTGGTGTGGTCGAACGGCCCGGAGACGGATAGCCCGTCGGTGTCGAACAAGCAGTGCCCCGCCAAGGACCTCGTTGTGCTGGTCGGCCGCCTCCTCCTCGTCGACTTCTTCCTCCGCTACGACACCTTCACCGCCGACGTCGGCCAGGAGCTGCTCGGGGCCAAAGTCGTCGTCACCTCGCTCACCAAGGCCGCCGCCACCTCCTGATTAGGACTCCCACAATTAATCCACCTGCTCCCACTCCCGCAAATTATTATATATATTTAAGTTTCCTTTATTAATTAATACTCCGCCCTTTTGTTTGTTGCTTAATAATTTGCTTAATTTGCTTGGTTAATTAATTACGGACTTTTTTAATTTGTGTCGTTAGTAACTTTGAATAAAGAAGCGATCGAGTAGTGCTTATTTTATTTTACTCTTTCTTTTCGATCCCACTAACTATATACATCGTTTCATAGTATAATTAATAAGTAATTACTAGCCACAGACAAGAGGATAATATATATTAATGACTAAAATATCTAGCTAGCTGCATATGTTTAATCTTGTGAGCAAAACTACGAACTACTCCACAAAATTAAAAAATGGAGGCAAAAGTGTGGCATTTTGTGGTGATCGATATTTTATCATTCATTTAGTTTCTTAATTATTCATAGAATTTCGCACATTGACCGATAGTACGTATAGAGGCCGGCTGATCCAATGGAGAGATCGACAAATGCTAGCTTCTTGTAACCCTTAAAAGTTGAATCTAAATTTTAGATCCAACATCCGAAGATTTAGACGGTCAATCTGAGTTTTTAGTATTAATATTAAAAGGTAAAAGTGTGAAAAAATAAGTCCTCTAATGATAGAGATTTAAAATTTTATACCTATTTTTTAGGTATACGGTAGCATTGCCTGATCCAGTTAATACGGTTCCTAGAGCCACGCATATGCTTGCACATGTGAAAAGGTTAATAGTGGGTGGGGATTTCCGTAAGCACGCAACTTGAAATTAGTTGCATATATAATATTGAAAGAAGAGAGAAAAAGCTGTTATCTACTCTGATCAAGACTAATTAACTCTAATTAATGAATTAACTGGCCACATAGTTTTAAATTAATTAGAATTAGGAGAGCCTTTATATATAGTATATTTTTTTACTCTAGAATATTTTTTTCTCATACAACATTAATTACCACAGTGTAGAAATACTTCATTAATTTTTAGATTGTTTGGATATACAGTGATTGAATTCTTTGCCGAAAAGTTGAAAACTAGCACTCAGATTATTTGAATTCAAAAAAAAAAAGAAAAGAGTACATCTCATTTGACTCTATGTAATTTGTTAATTTGCAATTTTAACAATAACATTACCTACATGTAATACATCTAAAAAGAGTGCTGCCACGGGTACAACTCCACGGTAGTTTTAGATCTTACAACCCCTTAATCGAATGGATGATATTAATAGGATTTAAAGCAATTTGAAATAGATGGTATTTCCACTTTTATTTTTTTCCCTACCTTTTCACTCCCCCTAATAGTAGGATTTAATTTTAGAAAGAAAAAAAATAAGAAAGTGAAATTAGCTGTTACAAAATTAGTATATCTAATTTTGAACCGTTGAATTACTTAGTTGTAGAATGTACACGCATGTACATCCCTTTAAGGGATGTACATATAGACTTTTCCCTGCTCAAAAATATCTAAAGCACGTGCATGCCATGATCCATGGCGTCAATAATCGAACCTACACTAGTTACTCCCTTAGCCATTTTTTTATCGAACCTATACTAGTTACACCTTTAATCGAACCTACACTAGTTACTCCCTTAGCCATTTTTTTAAAAAATATTTTTTGTATCCTTAATTTCCTGAGTACTTTTTCCGCATCCTTAAATATGCCAATTAAAGCGTTTGTAACAACACGGCAACACGTGTACTCGAGTCAATCTTAGCATAATCTAAACCTGAATTGGGCCACTCATCGCCATTGGCGGATTAAAAAATTCTATCCCAAATTCCAATAAAACTAAGTATATAATAAAAAAATATAAAAAATAAATTTGTCATAAATAGTGTATAAATAAAAAATTTATTATTTTTATTTATAATTGTTCTCAATGTAATTTTACTTTTGAAAATAATTTATAGGGGATAGGCTTCTCGGTAATGCCGTGACATACATGCATGCATCTTCTTTTATATGTGCATTAGTCAAAATTTATAATAATATTAATAAATTATATATATTTTTTTAATTTGCTGTATGATATTACAAGTTCGAATTCTAGTTAATTTATATTTTCAGCTAAATTTATTTTTAAAAGAAATAAACGAAGCCAGTTGCATGTTAATTATCTTTCTCTAAAAAAAAAAGTTTGTGATAAACCTCATCAAATTAATCATATGCTAATAGCCAACAATTAATAGAATAACAAAACAAAATTATTTTTCACAAACAATAATAATAACAACTAAAAATAACTTATGGATATATTAATTATACTTTTATATATTACAACAATTCAAAACATTCATAATTAAAAAAAATAAATAATAAAACTACTCTACTTGCATGTGTTTTTTTTGAGAAAAAGATAATGTGCTATCCGCTTCATTCATTTAGAATGTGAATTAAGTTATATGGATGAGGCATTAGGCCCCAATTAAAGGTGACAGAAATTTAGAAAAGACGAAAAAAAACGGATGTTATTTACAAGGTACGTACGGTTAACTGCGCTATATATACTATCAACAAGATCTATCTATAGATCAGGAACTCTCCCACTGATCCATTAGGTGTTTGATCTTATGGATCCCACGGAGAGGGTCCGCCTGAGTTTTCGTAAAAATCGCTCCGTTTCAAGTCTCCCACACCACCCACCAGCAAGCTATAATACTACTTAAACCGTTACTCGTAGGTTGTGGTCCCTTCCGACCTTTCCAAATATCCCACACCCGGTGTATGTCCTCTCCCAAGTCTCCTGTCTCGACATCCTTTAGTGACATCACCATGAAAAATCAAAAGAATACACACTGAGTAAAGAGATGATCAATTAATCGTTTCTAGATCCGACCCGCAAAACACACAACTTGTATTTCCAATCCAATCTCTTTTTAACAAGTTATCTACAGTGAGAATTTTCTTTTTAAGCACAAGACAACATAAACTATCCTACTTGTTGATCTTATTTTGGGGCCAGAGATCAAAGTTGATCTCAGCGGAGCCAACATGATCGACGGTAGGGCATAGCTATGCATCCGCCAATATAATGCCTCTCGCCATAGTTGCCTTTCTTTGGGCTAACTTAGAGGGGTCAATTGCCGTGCATCAGCCAATGCCCATCGCCACGATTGAATCGAATCGTGCCTGCCTCCGTCGTAACCTAATCAAATTCGGATGTAATTCTTCTGGAAGTTGCATGGAATCCAAATGAGCTAGTTAGCTAGCATGCCTAATCTGAGCCTATGTTCATACTGCGCTGCTCGTCTGTAAGAAAAAGCTCTAATTTAAAGCTTTTTCAAATTCCTCTTTTATATGAGTGACTGTGTATGAAAATAAACACATAACTGTAATAACTAAATAGTAAGATATAGAAATCAAGCCGTAAAAGCTTAGCTAACCACGCAATCGATCGACATATAGGTAGGCTCGAAATTGTTGGTGTAGAACGCAGCGGAAGTATTTGTTCGTACCTTTTTGCGGAAGCGATTTGCGTTACAACGTCCGGATCGTGGAAGTTGATTTACGCGTCCTTGGATCGTCCTTGATCAATCTTCTTGTACTCCGAACTCGCGGTGGATCGAACTACAAACGAGAACGATCGCAAATCCACCGTTCAAGTCCCAAGTCCCTCTAGATTAATAGGTTAATGGAGGATGTGGAGAACTTTCGTTTTTCTCGTATTCTATTTAATGTGAGATCGCCCGTATATTTATAGGGGATTATGAGAATCCTAATTGCGTTAGGAATAAGGCCAAATCGGTTATGATTTGTTATCCTAAGATGATTAGAATTTATCTCTAACTAGCTTTTCAATTTAAAAGCGAGATTAATTCTAATCCAATTAGACAACATAATAACCGTTGGATCGAGCCCGATCATGGGCGCACCCGATTCGATTTAACCGAATGCCAACAGTTGGGTCCACACTCTTTTTTGTATTTGTCCCTTTTGAGTACCTAGCTAGCTAGGACATTTGATATATAGGGGAATTTGCATTGACGTAGTTGTTGTGTTTCAGTTAAAATTTCAATTTGGTGAGAATAAAAATTAATATTGGTCTCGCCATTAACTAGTGTAATGTTGGAGAGATTTAACATCTAGTTGTAGATAAGATTTTAGTTCTTTCTATAAAAAGTGACTTTAGACTATTTCAGAAAAGAGGGGTTTTTTTGTGTTTGAAAATTATGTCCATGGATCTTATCGATATCTTTATTTGATTTTTTTTTTTTTTGAGATAAAAATAGCATGCTACCGTTTCATTCATAGGGAAGGTGAAAAAAAAAAAAAAGAAGCTAAACACAATAAGAAATCCACATGTTGTACTGAGCTCGTAGGTCTGCCAACACCTTTATTTGAATTTCAGTTAATTAAATTTTATTACTCAATTAACTAGTAGCTATAAATTAGTTTAAACTATTAAAATTAATTAGAATATAAATAAGAAGTGTGGTAAAGTATTTAAGATTCCGAAAAATGAAAAAAAAAACAAACTCAAAAGTTAAATGAATCTCAAAAAAAAAAAAAACAAGTACATTACAATACAAAAAAAAATAAACAATCAACAGTCGAACCTGAATTCCTGAATCACCATTTTATTTTAGTTTTTATTTATTTATTTTTTTTTGAGGAAAGATAACATGTCACCGCTTCATTCATTTAAAGTATGAACTAGGCTACAGAATGAGACAGTCGGGGCTTCAGAAAAACAAAAAAGAAAGAAAAAAAAATGATCAAAACAAAATTTAATAAAAGTATAGAGTGAAATAAGAAACCATAAGTCCCTAAAAGAAAGATCACAGTAGCGACGCCATAAGTCTATGAAAGATCTAATATCTGCCGACAAGTTTCCCATCGGGCGTTTAGTCTTCACAAAGATCCTTCTATTCCTTTCCAACCAGAGCACCCACCAAGTGGCAGTGATAGTCATTACCATTTTATTTTAGTTTTTAATTAATTTATTAATGTGCTTTTCATCTTGCCAGAATTTACAAAGAGCTTTCGTTTCAAAAAATCCAAATTCGAAAGCGTACTAATTACAATAATGCAATAGAGAGCTAGCTAGAGACAGAGACCATTTACGCATATGCGCACAGAAAACCTGTGTTTCAAGTTTCAACCACCACCACCCGTTCGTATTTCATTGTCCCCTAATGAACGGCGTACATTCGCCCGCCGACCAATTCGGAACAAGCATGAAAAAGATTCCCACACGCGTTCGGCCTGCGCGGATTGTATGTATGATTCATGCATGCTGCCTCCGAATAGATATTTTAATTTGAAATTTTTCTGTCTAAGATTAGAAAGTGCTAATTAAAAAGAATGATGCATGTACGTGTTGTGCGTTCAAGTCGTTCTCTCTTTAAAGGGACTGAAAATAGAAAATATAATCGGATTGTATTAAAAGGAAAAATAAAATGACGCATCATCCAAAAATATCTTATCTATTATTGAAATAGATAAATGATATTTTTATAATTTTGAGAGAGAGAGAGAGAGAGAGTTTTGAAACTAGCCAGCGGAGGATTCACAATCGAATTGTGCCATAAATAAATTAAGCTATTTTAATTTCAAAGTAAAATAGAAATCGAAATGTTATGAATCAGTAATTTTCATTTTTTTCATTTTGAAGTCTAAATTAAATATGTCGACTAAACAAGCCCTGAAATGCTAACCGTCCAATGGATGGTAATACAAAAAACAAACCAGCCTACCAACCAACCTATAGCGCCAAATCCCGCCAAAACCACGATGCTATATGCGCAGAATCTTCTGTTGCTCTCCCCGCGCTTTTTCCTCCGACCTTCAATTTTCCACCTCATTTAATTCTTGATCTTCTTATTCTTCTTTTTTTGCTTGTGTTTATATAGATATATACATACTATATATAACCTTCATCTATAGAAAGACGTAGAGAGATAAGTAGAATGGCGGGGGCAACTAGATTGCTTCGGGCCGCCCGAGCTCGCCGATCAGATCATGTTCCCTCCTCTTCTTCTTCTTCTTCTTCTTCTCCTGCTTCAACTCCTCGTCGAAGTATCCCGTCTCTTCGACTTCCATGCGGCGGCTGCAGTACTGCAGTGAAGCGCCTAAGACTCAACCACGAAGCGACGACGACGACGACGAAGAGGGCGGCGGCTTCTGCGGATGCCGCCGTGCATGTTGCGCCCGATGAGAAGCAGAAGAAGCAGAAGCAGCCTCCTCCTCCTCCCTTCCATCTTTCATCTTTTCTAGCCAAGGATCTAAACGGAGCTGTTCTAAAGCTGTTTGGTCCCTTGCTGAGAAATAAACGTAACTGGGCAACGCTTTGCCAGATTCTTGTTGAGAAGGTTATTTAAAAAAAAACTTAATTAATCTTCTTATCGTGAGTTTCGTCTCTTGCATGCTTTCTTATTAATTACTAATTACCTACTAATTTCTCTTAATTCTTTTCTTTTCTTCTCCTCAGGGGATTGTTGGATGCCAATCCTTCTCCCTCATCGCAGTTGCCGGATCCCTCGTCGGCTCAATCTTGTGTTTTGTCGAGGTAATAAGTTAACTTGCTACGTTCCAACAGGGAAAAAAACACTAGCAGTAAAAAAGAAATTTATTATATAGCAGCTGCTGCTATTTTCTGAAAATTAAAAATGTTCTTGCTTCTGCTGCAATGGAATGCAGGGCTGCTTCTTTGTTCTCGAATCCTTCCTCGAGTATTTCCGCGCGATATCGAAAAGAGTAGAAGACCGAGGAGAGATCATAAAACTGCTTATTGAAGCATTAGGTACGTACTACTTCAAGTTTCTTCATTCCACACGCAATTAAGAAACAGAGCTCTTAATAATCAGTTACCTGTCCATTAATTCCTTGAATATGCTTGATTCATGCTGCTAATTTGGACTTCCTCAGACATGTTTCTTGTTGGAGCTGCTCTGCTCACCTTTGGGATGGGACTGTATGTCATGTTCGCCGCGTCAAGTGGCCGAAAGAATCAGAAGAGCAGAGAAAGGCATCCCGTTGCAGAATCCAACTTTGGCCCTTTCAGTCTAAAGGTCAGGATTAATTTACCAATTAAGTTTCTACTTGAATCTAGTGTGGAGAAAGAAAAAATAAAAAGTAAAATCAACTCAACGTTGTGGTACAAACCTGACGACAGTTAGTTTTGATCTTCTTCAGAAGCTTAAAGAAGGCATGGCGATGCGATCGATATCAGAGGCGAAATCGAAGCTCGGCCACGCCATAATGCTAATTCTTCATGCAGGGGTGTTGGACAAGTTCAAGAATGTGCCCTTGATTAGCGGGCTCGACCTAGCGTGCTTCGCCGGAGCAGTGCTCGTCTCCTCGGCTTCTGTTTTCCTCCTCTCGAAGCTCACAGCGCAGCAGCGAAGCACGAACATCTCTGTTTAAATCATAGCTACCACCAGGCTATATGAGATGACCTCAGGAGAAGAGTCAGTTCTCAATGATAAATACAACCATCTTTAAGAATGCAAAATTGATTTCACATATAAGTAGTACATTATCTGCAATCAGTGTGGCAATCCTTGCCTTCAATGCCTATGCATACCTTAAACTTAGCTGATATTTTGAATTGAATTGGGGTACGTCGACAAATTCATTTTTTGGCGAAAAATATTTTGGATTTTTTTTTTCTTATGCAAAATAAATAAACTTTTAATTCTTTTTTATCTAAGGGGAAATCATACAAAGCGACCTATCAATTAGGGACTTGGGCTTGGCAGGGTAAAAGCCCATGTATGGAGTCCAGTAGTCAATGGATTCGGCCCCAGATTTGGTCCCTTATTGGGCCGGGCTATATTTTGATGGATAGTTTAAAGCAGTGGCTTCGAGAGTTTGGTCACCACCGGTGAGCTCACCGCCCCTGCAGTACCCTCAGTTTTGCCGGGAAACAATCTTTTTTGTGGAGTTTTCATGAGAAAACTAGGAGGTGATGCTTACGGGGCAGTGAGCGTATGTATGTATATATATTTATATAATTATATTTTATATATATATATGTATATATATATATATATATATGTATACATATATATATATATGTATACATATATATATATATGTATACATATATATATATATGTATACATATATATATATATGTATACATATGTATATATGTATACATATGTATATATGTATACATATGTATATATGTATATATATATGTATATATGTATATATATATGTATATATGTATATATATATGTATATATGTATATATATATGTATATATATACATATATATATATATACATATATATATATATACATATATACATATATATATATATATATATATATATACATATATATATACATATATACATATATATATACATATATACATATATATATACATATATACATATATATATACATATATACATATATATATATATATGTATGTATTAATCTAATTTTTTATTTTTTATTTCACCTTAAATTCATAGTTGAAATTTAACTATACAATTTAAATTCAAATTTTTAAAATTTTAAATTAAAATTAAAATTCTGATTTAAACTGTGGTATAATTCAATTTTGGATATAAAACTTAAATGAATAATTAAAAATTTTAATTAAAAGGAGAATTCAAATTTTCAATATTCTTAGTTTAAACATGTATCTGAATTGTGGATTCGTTCGTAATATGAAAACATAAAAAAAAAAAATTTAATATATATATATATATATTGATTACATAATTAATATTGGCAGCAACTATTCAAATTTGAGATAGGATGTGACAGTTATTTTTCAACAAAATATGATAGATGAATTTTTTAAAAAAAATTAAATTTTTATTACAAAAGAATTTGAAAAAGTAAATATAATTTCAAAACAAAAAGTACTTTTTTGAAATTATGGTAAATAAACAAAGTAAATCCAAAAAGAGACCTACCAATTAGGTATTTGGGCTGGGCAAAAGCCCATGTATGGGTACTCCCGTAGACAATAGAATCGGCCCATGTCGCATCCAGATTTGGTCCCATATTGGGCCGGGCTATATTTTGATGGGTCGTTCAAATAAATGGTTGTGAGAGTCTGGTCACCACCGTGAGCTCACCTCCCTTTCAGTATCACCTGTTTCGCCGCAAAACAATTTATTTCGTGGAGTTTTCATTAGAAAACTCGGAGGTGATGCTTATGGGGGCGGTGACCATACATTTTTATATATATATATATATATATATATATATATATATATATATATATATATATATATATATATATATATATATATATATATATATATATATATAAAGACTCAAATATCTTATTAATAGCGAGTCATTAGGTGCTTTTAAATTTGTAGTTGAATTAAGAGATGTGCGGTTAAGATGATGTGGGCCCCCAGGGTTAAGTGGGTGATTGGTTGAATAGTATGATCTAACGGTGAAAATCATCAAAGGGGTGGATCTAATCTGGAAAACTTCAGAAGACCGAGTGTTTCGTGCTATCGATAGCATAGCGGATTTATATATATATATATATATATATATATATATAATCATCAATGTATGATCTAATCTTTAAAAACTCAGAAAGACTAAGCTGCTTCGCTATCGATAAAGATAAAGGACTCTATATATATATATATATATATATATATATATATATATATATATAATAGAGAGATGCATGGTCCCGTGAATGGGGTTGCACGTGGATGCAACACGACCTAATTAAGAGATGTACTAATGGTCATGTTGGAAGGCATAGGAAGGTTCAATGGACTCTTCCTCCTCCAATAATAAAGTAAGGGAAATGATTGGTGATTGATCCAGTTGACCAACCCAACCCGGTCGGGGCCCCTCACCAGATCGAGGGAGCAGCGAGCGACAGGATATATATATAGCTAGCTAGGCTAGGCTTATTGTAATCCACAAACTAATCCACTCCACTCCACTCCACTCCCCCTCTAGCTAGCTTACTGATCGATCGATCAGTGCGCACCTCTATCTCCGGCCACCCTCTACATGTTTCCATGCATCTCCAGCTATTGTTGCCTGCATTTGTTAATTAGTCCATCATCTCCCTCCATCGGAGATTCATCATGATTTCTGTTCGACCATTAAAATCTAAATATATGATCATGAGATGTAGTGCTGATCCGCCAGCTGTTATAATAAGCAATAGCCCTCTTCTATATATTTGTGCAAGTATCCTAGTACTGCATGCGATCTCTTCTTAATTTCTTTTTTTTGTGTTTAAACTAAGCTAGGGCTGCAAGCAATTTCAAGCTCGATCGATCGAGCCGACATTTTTTTGGGTTTTTGGCTTGTAATAAGGCGGACCCAATCAGTAACTAATTAAGTCGATCCGTGCGAGTTCTGAACTTCATTAATAGTCCTATTATCGCAAAATGGAGAGTTTTGAATTCTTTTATTTATTATATTTTAGCTAGATAATATTTCTATAAGGTAATTGGAGCCACCAATATATATATATATATATATATATATAGAGAGAGAGAGAGAGAGAGAGAGAGAGAGAGAGTAGGCTGGTGTGCCATTAGGAGAACAGAGGCCTCTGTACTTCTAAGCTATTTTTTGATAATAAAATTTTCGAATCGACGATCGATTAACTCCATTAAACTTGATCTCGTGTATTTAAAGTATTTAGAAAATAAATTTTCTAATTTTTCGATATCATTTACCTAATGATTGAAAGAGTGCAAAATCAATGGTTGAAAATAGAAATCTTACAAAAAGTTATAATATAGTACTAAATTTTTTTATTAAAGATATAAATCTTCCTGTATATAGTATAAATTTTTTTTAATCTGATTTAAATACATCTACACCAAACGGCACACATCAATCATTAGAATTTGTTGATTTTATACCATTTCGATCATTAGGTAAGTGACATGATATCGAAAAATTACAAAATTTATTTTTTCTACATACTTGAAATTCGCTAGAACAAATTAATCTAATAGAATTGATCATCGATTCGGAAGTTTAGTTATTGAAAACGGTTTAAAAGTACGAAAGTCTCTGTACTAGGATCCTAGTAGCATACAAGTCTTAGGCTCTCATTGCACGTATCTACTATAAGATTTAATTAAGGGAATTTCTCTCACTCCCTTTAGAAATAAAAACTGGGGTTTGATATATAATTTGAAAATTAAAGCTTGATAGTATTAGCATTTCATATGAATAAACGGATCGATTTCTGTGTGAAATAATTACTTATGGAAAAATATATACAAATAAATGTTACATTTCTTAATTATTTCATTCAGTTACATCATCCTGGAGTTTTCAAGTAGGTTTGAGA
Organism: Aechmea fasciata; assembly: GCA_025177825.1. Lineage (NCBI taxonomy): Eukaryota > Viridiplantae > Streptophyta > Magnoliopsida > Poales > Bromeliaceae > Aechmea > Aechmea fasciata. The sequence continues at coordinate 11,175,839 of CM045925.1, forward strand.
TCCCAAACTTTGGTTTGATATTGCTCATGCATGCAATTTCTAATAAAAAAAAAAAACGAGTTATTTGCTAATTAATGATTCAATTGTGTGACTTTCACCAGCAGTCACATTCATCTTTCCAAATTCCCTGCTGAAGCACTAAAGTTTTTTTTTTTTTTTTTAAATTTTTTGATGTCTAATTAGTTATTGTACGAATTTGGCTGATTGATATCGTTGCACTAGTTCTCGAAACATAGATGAAAGGAAAAACTTAATTAATATATAGATTCGCGGCACGTATATGATATCTTATTAGGCCATGAATATGATACCCATTTAGAATTTGTGAGCAAGTGAATTCTTACGCTGGTTAATGATTTGACATTTTTGTGCACATTATGCACCAATACATGTTCGCCATCTTCTATGCACTAGCAAATGAAATGGTGCCAATCTCTGTCAATTTTAAAAGTAGATAGTGCAGTTTACAGCAGATGATGAATAGTACAAAAAAAATACTAGCCATTTCCTTTTCTTTTCTTTTTTTTTTTTTCCAAAAACATATATATACTAGTTACAGGATTCAACAGGTCAGAAGTTCGAATATCTGTGTATTTGAAAGTACTGAGCTATTGAGAAATGGACAGTAGCAGTTTTGGAGGAAGTGTTTTTGCTAGCAGTGCTACTGAAAAAATGGTACTGCTGCTGCTGCTGCAGTGCTGCCAAATGTATGTACCATGCATCTCCCCCACCTTATCCATCAATGCAGCAGCCTTAATTAAGGTAATTTAATTCCTACAATTAAGCATGGAGGGTATTTCCGTAATTCGGCACCCAACCGGCAAGCTGTGCATGGAATTATAATTTTTTTGGCTAGAATCGATCTCCAAGATCTCCCATCCTTAATTTCTCTTCTTCTTTTTTTTTGTTTTTATTTATTTTCCCCTAGTTTTTTGGGATTCTTAATTAATTAATTTAGTTAATTAAAAACTCAAGAGCCAATGTACGCTTCACTGACCCATGCAAGCTGTCCACAACAACCTCCAGGTTGGCAAGCCCTCCAATCCCCTAAAACCGACAAATTACTCGACGCCTCTCGTCTCCCGAGAAATTAATTGACTACGCGCCTGCATGCACCAGGTGCGCCACCTCAGCCCATGCACCATACCTTCCACTACCTATATTATGTTCCTATCCTTACCCTTTTTTTCTTTTTTTTTTTTTTAAGGGAGGTTTATAATTAAATGTTAAAGCTAATTCGGAGCTTTATCATTAATGCGAAAGTTGAGTACTTGAAAGTCTACGTCATTATTTTTGTAGAGTAAAATTCAAAAATGCAATCTTAAAGAAATCTCAAGTTATATAATATTTAGTCAAACATGTATTATTATATATGTTACTGAATTAGTATATTGATAATATAATTAACTAAATGCTTAATAGTTCATATTCAGGATCTCAAATTTGACGTTTATTTATCTCGTATTTCTAGTTAAATTTATTTATTAAAATTGATAAGCTATCAAAAAAAATATTGCCGAAGAGCTATAGTTTTTTTTATTATAATTATGCTATATTTGTAGAGTGAATTATATTGCTGGCCAAAATAAGCTTTAAATTAAGCATCACAGTAATTGCGTCGGAACAATAAATTTTCCAACTAAAACAACTTTATCACCGGTATTGAAGTACAAATATTTTCTATATATAGTTGGTAAGTGCACAATCTGGCGTGGTGCACCGGCTGCAGATAACAATTTGCTTCTCTCTTGCTACTCTCTCTCTATAGACTATTATATAGATCTCTCACCGCTCACAACCCATCTCTCTCTCTCTCTCTCGTCTCTCCCTATATATACCCCTCCGCATTCGTCGCCCTCTTGTCCAATTGATCGCCTCTCTCCGCTTTTCTCTCTCCGCATCTCAGGCGCGCGCGTACGAACATAAACATACATATATATATATATATATACGTGCGCAAATAGGGATGGGCGGCTGCAACTCGTGCGAGGCGACGGCCGTAGCGGCGGCGGCGGCGTCGGAGTCGGCGGCGGCGACGGCGAAGGTGGTGTTGGGGGACGGGAGGCTGCAGGAGTTCGCGGAGCCGGCGAGGGCGCGGCACGTGCTGCAGAAGGTGGTGGGGGCGGGGGCGGGGGCGGGGGTTTTGCGGTGTGCAGCGCGGACGACGTGGAGCTGGGGGAGCGCGTGGCGGCGGTGGGGCCCGACGAGGAGCTGCAGGCGGGCCAGCTCTACTTCCTGCTCCCCGCCGGGATGCTGCGCCGGAGTCTCCGCGCCGAGGACATGGCCGAGCTGGCTCTCCGGGCCAGCGCCGCCCTCGTCGGCCACGCCGGCCCCCTCGTCTTCCCTGCCCGCCACGCCGATGCGCGGGGGCCCGACAAGCAGCAGGACATGCTCATCACCACCACCACCACCACCACCAGCCGGCAGACCCGCCGCGTCCCCTCTGCCAAGGCCCGCGATTTCGCTTCCCAGCTCACTTCTATCGACGAGTAGCTAGTAGCTCTCTCTCTCTCTCTCTCTCTCTCTCTCTCTCTATAGAAGAAGAGAAGAAGAGCCTTCCTTCCACAAGATCATCATCATATATGCATCCACATGCATCGAAGCCATTGTTAACAAAAGAAGAAGAAACGGAATAGAACAGAACAGTGATATATTCTTATTAATTAGTTGCCGAACTGCATGCTCCCCCCCGGCCGAACTGCACGCGCAGCAAGCACGGAACACGCCACTATACAACTACAGTGCACCTGCAGCTAGTAATAATTAAGACTGGTATATATTCTCTGCCCCTTCGCTATCGCCCATCAGATTGCGACTGCATGACGACAGCGCAGAAGAGAGAGAGCCAATGGAGTCCTACAAATAATGCAACAGAGACTGGGCCTCACCTTTTTTATCTTGGAGCACAATCAATAATCGCGTTGAATTATTTAATAAATTTGATATGTACCTATAAAAGCACATACGTTATAGTGTACCGGAGTAGCATTCAGAGAGAGAACAAGAGAGAGAGAGAGAGAGGGAGACTAATTTTTTTCCATTTGAAAATATGAACAACCCTTAATTAGTTTTTTTTTTTTTTTGGTTGTGTAAATAATTGTGGTGGTAATTTAGGGTTGAAATTAAGCTCTCGTACGATGAGAGTGATGTTCCCTAATGATGCAACAGAGACTGGGACTCACTTTATTTATGATTTAATAAACAAGTAGTACTTTTATATATACTTGTCATTTTTTAACATTATTTCTATATTAGTAAAAAAAATATGTTAATGTGAATTTTCTAGTCCACTCGAATAGCATTCAAAGAAAGAACAAGAAAGAGAGAGAGAGAGAGAGAGTAATTTTTTCCATTTGAAAACATGTACAATTAACTCTCTTTTTTATTTTGTTTTTGGTTGTGTAAATAATTGTGGTGATAATTTACTGTTGAAATTGAGCTATCGTACGATATGAAAGTGATGTTCCCTAATGAAGAGCCTTGACTAGCTCGTACTAATTAGGCGAGTATTAAATTCAATTAATTAGTTGTGACAAAACATATGTTGAATACTAACTCAAGTTTTTTAAAGTAATTACTAAACAGAACTAAGCTGAATTAATGTTTATACAAATATATACCAACTCTTTTATACTTTCTTCACATTGTTTTTTTTTTTTACAATAGTGGTGTTTTCGAATCTACGATCAATATTATTAAACTCGTGATCACCTTTTTCAAAATCAAATTTTATAATTTTTGGATATTAATTATTTAGTGATTAAGTGGTCTCAAATATATTTAATTCATATATGCATGTAAAATTTGTTGACTTTGAGATCGACTACAAGTAATAGGTAAAAGAAATTTAAAATTATAAAATTTAATTTTTAGAAAGTGTTCACGAGAGGTACATCTTGTTTGCTGATGTTAATTGCCGATATGAACGCCCCATCATTGAATACGACATGCATAGGCCTAATTAGTTTTCTTTTAAAAGATATATATTTTGACATCACTAAAGTATAATCGGAAAAAAAAAATGCTACATTGAACGGCTGAAAATAAATATTTTTAAAAAAATAATGAGAGGCCAGGTCTTGTAATCAAGATCAAGAGTATTGATCTTGTTTTAGATAGTTTAAAGAATTTTCTAACAAAAATTAAATTGATTTGGATATCTTTACGCCGTTAAACGAGAAAACGCCTCATATCGACGATTAAAATTATAAATTTTGAAACCCTTTGATCATTAGGCAAATAATATCGAAAAGAATTGAAATTTAATTTCTAAATACTTCAAGTGGTATATATAGATCATGTTCAACGATGCCGATCGTCGATTTGGAGGCTCCATCATCGAAAACAAATGGATGGCAAAAGTACCGATTTACTATCGATAGCATTCTAGCTCAACTCTCTCTCTCTCTCTCTCTCTCTCTATATATATATATATTACACTCCCTGCACTTTGGGATTGTTCATAAATATTTTTAAGGTTTTATTAAAAAAAGATAAAGACAAATATTAATTAAATAAAACTTTTTAGATGAGTAAAATATAAGATATATACTTAATTCAGAAGTGCATGGGATAGCATTGAGAACACAATTTAAGAAGAAAAGTGACTTGAAAAGACCTTGGGGGCGATGACCTCACACGTTGATTGCTACAAGGGAACGTTGATTTACTTGATCTCCATCACAAAAACGTGACGGTTTGTTGATAAAAATCCATTTTCAGAGGAAAAAAATATTAATTAAAGGACAAAGGATCGATTGTACGTAGTACATGTATGCTAATTAACTACCTCAGCGAAAAAAATAGGGCTTAATTGGTCTGAGGTTTCTTACGTCTCGCTCTCTAATAGTAAGAGTGGTTTACGTAAGCTAGTTTGAAATGGTATATATACATGTTTGTTTGAAATAATACGAAACATAATAGTAAGAGTGGTTTACGTAAGCTAGATTGAAATGGTATACATGTTTGTTTGAAATAATACGAAACATTTTATTTGGTTTAAGAATGATTCAAAAGGCGAGGAGATTTGCCAGTACATCGATAACTCGTACAAATCTCTTTGAGGACACAAAAAATATATAGTTTTCTTAATAAAGTACTATGAAATTAATGTTTGTATTTCATTACATAAGCTGACTAAACTCTTGAATTAAAGATGTCGCATTGGGTGTAACTCTGTATGCAGAAAAACTCTCCACAAATGCGTTGCATCGCTCATAAAAAAAGAAAAAAGAGAAAAAGAGAAAAAAAAAAAAGAAGAATATCAAATACGAAACTTAAAATTTTGCACAGAAATGCAGTACGTATTTGATTAGGAAATAGGGATAAGAATAGGCCCTTATCGGCTTATCTCCTTTTATACCCAAACGTAAATTTTTATCTGAAAATAGTAGTTCTCTGTTATTCCTACCAACAGTACCTTTATTTTCTATATAAAACTATCTAATATTTTTCTTATTTTTAATAATAATCTAATTTTTATCCAAATGCATGTTAATTTTCTTATCCCCTTACTTGTACATATATTTCTGTAATAGCTAATCCTTATTTATACCCGAATCAAACGATACCTAATAAGAAAATGACTGCAGTACCCCCCTTCACTCCATTAACAGTGGAGTGAAGGAGAAGGACAAAATGGGCAGGGTGATCAGGAATATTAATTCTGCATGTTAATTTATAGCGGGTAGACGTGGAATCGACATGCACGTGATTCGCTACGGGAGCGGGCCACTCAGATTCATCGGAATTGCGTGATCGCTGGGCACGTACGTGCACGAGCTTAAATGCATAGTACAGTTCGGAGCCACCTCAGATCAGGAATAGTATAAGATTCCGATGCTGAATAAATCATGCATATATAATATATATATATATAACCTGATGTTATAATAAAATTTTAAAATTTAGACATTAATAAGTAAATCATAGCTCCCAAATTCTCTCAACATCAAGACACTCGATATACAACAACTTTTTTTTTTTGAGAAATAATATATAACAACTTTTTTTTTTTTTTTTATTTTTTTGAGAGAGATAGATAGCACGCTATCTGCTTCGTTTATTTCGTTAAGAAATAAATTTAGTTAGAAATGTGAGTCAACTAGAATTCAAACTCGGATCCCAAATTCTCTCAACAAGACACTCAATATATAATCCTCATGACTTTGTTTGGTTAGAGAATAGGGATAGGAATAAGCCCTTATCCCCCTCTTTATACCCAAACGCTAATTTTTTACTCGAGAATAATAGTTCTCAGTTATCCCCACCAATACCTCCATTTTTTATATAAAACTATCTAATATTTTTTTTATTCCCGAGAACAATCCAATTTTCATTCAAACGCTATTTTTCTTATCCCCATATTTATATCTATTTTTGTAATAGTTAATTTTTGTTTATACCCGAACCAAACGGTACCTGAGAGTACTAGCTAGTACTACAAGTGGTAAATAGGTAGGCAAGGTTGGAAGGGGGGGGGGGGGACCCCTGCATGATGGGGTGGGGCCCCCCCCGGGAATTGAATGCAGTCTCTGGATAATGAACTGTCCTCCATTAGTTTTCTTTTTTGAAAAAATAAAAATAATAATAATACCGCTACAGTAATTAATATTATATTTTGTATAAATATTATTATACACAGAATACTTTTTTTAATAATAACATGTGTAATAAAAAATTTATGCGTGTTTTATTAATACGTTGGTTTAGGGTTTAGGGTTTAGGATTTAAGCAAGATTTGTTATTATCAGTATAGTTAGTTATCTATAGAGTGTAAATTTTATAGTCTAGTCATTCAAACATTAATTAATGCTTTTTAAAATCTTAAGCCCGTGAATTAATTAAGCCGTGCAAATAGTGTTTATTTTATTTTTGTATATTAATATTTATGAATGATTAATGAATAGTTTTTAATTTTTAATAATAGTATATATTATTACAGAGAATCCAAAAAAATATGACATAAAAGAGTACTTCATCTCACAGCTGTCATATGAATGCATGGAAGCTAACTAAAGCATCTCCTCGGTTATTGGGTCCTGCGACCAATAAGTCCTTGTCTATACATGTATAGCAGAAGACTCTTTATATAATAGGCTTCTTGCAGCCTATTGTTTTTTTTTTTTTTTTCAACTTTCTATTATCTGAAAAAATAATTTTTTTGATTGAACGTACCAATTTAGCTCCCAACAATCGTGTTTAACTCCGATGGACAGTTTTCGATCAAATCGATCTATCTGGCACTGACGAATGGCGGGACGAAAGATGATCGAACCATCTATATTTGGAATCTTAAAATTTCGTTGAAAGTCAAAGTTTTTATCTGATTAGTCCTCAAGAAAAGGATCCTCATCAGAGACAGGCTTCACAAGCGAGGGTGGTTAGGGGACCCCACCTATGTGCTTTGCGGGGCGGATATCGAATCGGTACGTGGATCATCTATTCACCCGGTGCGTATGCGGCAAGTTTATTTTAGTGACAGGGGTGGAAGACACCCAAGTCCAAGTCCAAGTCCAAGATCTGGGGGACGATGTGTGTCTAGTTTAGAATAGGCGGAGGGAGAAAAAAGATCATCGCAAGAAGCGTCCCTACTCACTGACCTAGTGGGCTGTTGGTGGATTACTTGGAAGGTCAGAAACGATATGATCTTTCGGAATTTCCTCCCTAACTCTGGGATGGCGGTCTGCAGACTCAAGCTATTACTAAAAGAGTGGGACCTGCTGCTCGAGCAACACTAATCGTTTTTTTTTTTTTTTTTTTTTTTTTTTTTTTTGCGCCGTCTTTCGGGGTCTCGTTGCCCCACACCTGTAGCTTAATTCACTGAATCAATGAATGAAGCGGGTAGCGTGCTACCTTTCTCTAAAAAAAAAAAACAATCGTGATAAGTTACTTGCTAGTTAGTATCAGAAGTTTCAAATTCAAATTCTTATTGATTCACGTTTTCAGCTAAAATAAACGAAACAAATAGTGTGCTGGGTCCTCACCGAATCGGCGAGAATAATAATACATGTCCATTGGCGGGTACCAAGCCTTTTTTCTCACAAAAAGTCACTTATTCGGATGAGAAGCCAAATGAATATATAACTCCGCAGAGTCTATAGGATTAACATTTTTCTCAGTATGCATAACGATCGAATTCAATGTATAAGCTTAGCCTGGGGCAGGGCAGCAGGTGAAGCCTTTTCCCCTTATATATGCAACTCGCATGTGCAGCTTCGCCAACATCTCCATCATGCATGTTCCCAACAAATTAAGAACGTATATGTATTGGCTGGCATTACGAATTAGTTGCACCGAATCATTAATCATTCATTCGCAATGTTAACTACTGCTAAGAGCAAGCAATTAGGTCTTTAATTAATGAAGAAAAAGTGGTGTCGTGTCGTTACCGAGACTGCGTATCTTGCGGAGAACGTCATCTCGATGAGCTACACAAGATCGATGCGGTTGTTGCCGTTGTCGCCCTGTCTTATGCAACGGAATCTAGCTAGAATGTAGATGCTGCTCCTATCATAGAAGGGGAAAAAAAAAAAACATATATTTATAGGAGTAGAGAGCTCTCATTCGATCTAGAGTTCGTCCATGAAAAAGAAATTTATTTGCTTAATGAGCGAATCTATTCGGCTCGTTGACCAGGATTTAAAAGGCCAACAGGGCCCTCTTAATCCAAGAGAACGTACTTGAGCTGATTCAGCAAATTCGATTCGGCACATCCTGTAACACTGTTACTGTGGTCTACGTACTTGGTGAACATAGAACACCATTTCTTCTAAGTCGAGTTCATCTTGATGGGCCTAAATAACCAGGGCCCATTTGCTTTGAGGATGTGACACAAAAAGGTAGTAATGATGGGCCTAAATAACTAGGGCCCATTTGCTTTAAGGATGTGACACAAAAAGGCTATCAAATAGAATCAACTTATTTATAAATTTATCGATTTAAGCGCGGCTCTGTTCTCTAGCTCGTTGACGGTCAAAACGAATCAAATAATTATAAATCGTTTTTTTTAATAACTTTCTAAATATTTTAGATTATTTCTCTCTGCTGCTAAACACTTTAATTAAAATTTGATATATATATATATACTGCACAAGTCAGGTCAAATAGGCCCTTTGTAGTTCAATGCCGCGTTGAAGTTGAAGAAATCTGGGCCGGAGATTTAGAAAATGGGGGGTCGACGACTTACGTGAGTTTCCACGTTGACCATCGACTGTACACAGCTTAGCTCGTGCGTGCATGCATGCATTAATTTACTGATCAGTCCCCGAGGATTTTACATATATAATATTTGATATTGTGATTATATATTTCCACAAGCAATATTTACCCGAAGCTACGAATCTGAGCATTACTTCTCTTTACGGATAGCTAGCTCTATAATGTTCATGGCTTTGCGAGCGCATGGGCGCCGTTTTCTCCTCTTCTTGGCTCTCGTCGTGTGCGCGGATCGTGCCCGGGTCACCCGGCCCGAGCCCGTCGCATCGCTAATGGGCTCCCCTGCAGCCCAGCCCAATGCTGCCGCGGACGAGTTCCTCGCAGTCCACAACCAGGCCCGCGCCGCGGTCGGCGTTCCGCCGTTGCAGTGGAGCACCGACTTGGCGGCGGAGGCGAGCAAGGTGGTGTTCAAATTTTCTAAATTCACGTGGCCAATATTTTAATACTGTTAGAAAAGATGCATTGTATTTTCGCGCGTAATGATTTTTTAGTCTCTTCATAAGCGCTCATCTTCATAAGCGCTCATGGTAGAATCGGTGTAATATATATATATTGCTGTGACAGATGGTGCAGTACCAGAAGGAGCAGAAGGGGTGCGACTTTGCGGACATAAGCTCGAGCCCTTACGGGGCCAACCAGGCCTGGACCGGCTACCCGCCGAGCCCGGGGGAGGTGGTGGGGTCGTGGGTGGCGCAGGGGAAGTACTACAACCACGACGACAACACGTGCGACACCGATGCGGCGCAGGGCGACTGCGGTACCTACACGCAGGTAGTGTGGCGGCGGACGGCGGAGGTCGGGTGTGCACAGGCCACGTGCGCCGGCCAGCAGGAGGGGGCCACCATCACCCTTTGCTTCTACAATCCGCATGGGAATGTGCAGGGCCAGAGACCCTACTAGCTAGGGCCAACTTTTTCTCTTTTGCTTGTTTTAATTATCACTCTCCATCTCTTTTAATACTAAATCCTAGGATGGAGAATTGTAAGGTTACAACTTGCTTTTGATTCGATCGTAGACTTATATAGCATCTCTCTTATTTTTATCATTTAAACTCGCTTTTCTAGCTCTATTATATTATTATAATTCTAGATCCATTAGTGACCTTATGTAATTGTCTTTGTCGAATATATTAGGACTTAAATTTGAATGCTTTACGCTTAACTTTATCTCAGTCAATGTTAATGAATATAGCATCTTAAAATTTGGTTTTCTTGTGGCTTACGATTTTAAAGAAAAAATGCTTGTTTCACATTATTTTGTCACATAATATCACAGCTAAGTTCCTCCGCAAGGCTCGACGTGAAAAGGATTTGTGCAGAATATAAAATACTAAAACATTGTTCGATTTGGTTGCTTTAAGTTTTTAGAGAAAAATTCGATAACTATTTTATTAAAACTATATATTCCTATGCCATTTGCTATATATGAAGTCAATTGTTTTAGTAAGATGATGTCAAAATTAGCCTAAAGTCCTATCCATTGCAAGAGGTCTTAGGTTTCCACATATGTCATTTATATAATTGTCCACATTACATGATTTTTCTAGTCTATAACTTACATGTGAGAAAAAGTGTTAAGATTATTTCTGAACTGTTTACTTTAGTATCAATTTTATAATTATATATGAATTTCTGTTTACTATATATGTGCGGCGGTGCGCGCGGATTAGACTCGGCGATTCCCAGAAGTGAAATCCAGAGCAAATGATCGATAAAGCATGATTCGTAACGGATGAAAAGAACAAGTAAAAGCAACTGCAAATGAGCAATACTATGATCATCAGATGGAAATTGTGGTTATCATTTATTTATATAATTACACCCTTATTAACTCTTACACTTGGAGCACAATATTTGACCAAGCATTCTTTACAATTATTGAAAGACGAAAAAAAGATTCAAAAAACCAAAAGACAGACAGCATGAATGCGTCCTTTATAAAACCTATGAAGCAGAAGATCTGTCGTCTCGTACGAAAGGCAAACAAAACCTAGTTCTAGTTTTATACACCTGGGTCTCATTATTAGAAGCATGAAATTAGAGTAACCAGCACCAGTAGAAATAATATTATCAGGCGCAGTTGAAGTTAAAAAAGAACACTGCGAAGTTTTGTTCCCTGTGGCTGCAGCTCCTTATTCATGTTAAAGCTCTCTCTCGTGTTCTAGCCTTATTAGTTCGATCATCGGCATCCGAACATAGAAAGTTGCGGTTACCTCAGAGGGTGCTTGGATTTGTATGGAGAAATATTATGATTCTCTTGGACAAGACCCAGCAAATCGTTCTCGATATATTCATAACTGCAAGGAGAAGTGCTAAACATCAACATCGAGTAGTAACTACTCACTTGTTAACATACTAATTAAATATAGGCAAAATTAAAAAGCATTAAGCTCCCTGCTCAAAAAAGAAAGTGCTAAGCGTATACACTTACATCTTCTTGCAGAGTCCATCAACAATGCTTGACAGCGTAATGACATTGGTCCTTGCTTCCATGATCGTATCGTCAAAAATATCCAAAACACCCTTCCCCAGAAGGCTTGATAGCCTTTCTACATTGGATTCCAGTTGCTGTTGCTGGTCCTCAAACAGGTTCTGCTTTATTTGCCTTTCCCTAGGATTCATCTCATCCTTGAAGAGCTCCTCCCCAAACATACAGTATGCAAACGGATAGGAGTATGAAAGAATAGACCTCGACCTAAAGAGCGTGTTCAGCCCATCCATTATCCAAGAGCCGTCCTCCTTCCCTAGATAATTACATGTCCTTCCACTGATGGTTTTCTCGAGCTCCCTTTCCAGCATAAGTGACTCAGTGTGAGCGTTGTATCGGTTGTAATAGTGCATGTACCTACAAACTTCTGCCCTTGCTAGCTGCATGCTCTTTTTCTGCTCTTCCCCAAATCGCCCACAACTGTGGTGGGTCATATTTCCCCGTGTGTGTACTCGCCCAACGGCACCACCGCATAACCAACTGGAATAACCGATACCATTAGATTTAAACAAAAGGAAAAGAAAAATAAAACAAGCTCGGTATATTAGTAGTAAAAGAATCTATCCAATTAATAATAAAAAGTTCCTATTTAGTGCAGGCATTTGTATATATAATACTGAAACTTTCTTCTCTGTCGATAAGGCTTTGCAGCTGTGTGCACTATTCTAACAAGCTAGATGCATATACCAGTACCAATGTTGCCATAACTCAACAAAAGGAGAGGGCGGGTGGAATGTTTCCACAGCTAGACATTTTTTTTAGAAGGTCCCTTTTTTTTAAAGCAAAAGTAGCATGCTACCGCTTCATTCATTTAGAAGGTGAACTTAGCTACAAGGTGAGGCAACCAGGCCTCCAAGAGAGAGAGAGAAAAAAAATCAACAAGAACTATTTCGAGGACAGAAGCGAATCCAAAGGTCTCTGAGAGATCGGATCTCCGCTAGCAAGAAACCCAACTAGTGTTTTGTTTTCTCAAATATTCTTCTGTTCCGTTCTAACCAAAGGACCCACCACGTTGCAGTGATAGTTTTTAACTCTCTAACCCCCTATCAGCAACAAGGAAGTGGAATAGAACATAGATAACGACAATAAGCAAAAGGTCTTAAGATAATAGATGCAGCTAAGCAGATATACTAGAATTCAGCCTATCAGCAACAAGAATGTGGAATAGAACATAGATAACGACAGTAATGAAACTATTATCAAGAGGATGTTGAACTCTACTGTGAGGCTAATCGACTCTTTTGTGCTACAACTAACAAAAAAGGAGAAAGCCTCATCTCTGTATATGAGTTGAATCTTCCAACCTATGATGTTTTCACCCTCTATTGATGAGGAGAACATATGCTTTCTTTGACATTTCTGTGATCCCCCCCAAAGGCAATAGGTTTAACAAGAAACAATTACCGATTTCCAAACATAAGATAATTACCAAACACTGTTGGTTTGATAAAAGAAATAAGGGTAGTGAGCAGTGTTTGAAAAGGCACAAGGCGTAAAAAGGCGTAAAGGCCTTATGGAGCCCAGGCGCGAGGCGCTCCACGAGGTGCGCGTCTCAAGAAGGTGAGGCGCGTATCTAATAAAAAAAAAACACTCTTAACAAGTCTATTTTAAATAAATATTTTATGTTAAAAAAAATCTAAAATAGCTATACGAAAACAAAATAACCATAAAAAAGAAAAGAAATCGCATGCTAAATATTCTCAGCCTAAATATAAAAAAAATTATGTTTCAAACTTTCAACTTAAAAGTGCTTGCTTCTGCTTCTTACTTTTTGCCGCTATTACTTACTGCTATTGGGGGGTGCAAAAGAGAAGAACCAAGCGAAAAAGGAAAGAAAACATTCAATTAGCAATTTTTTTAAAAAAATTTCTTAACATCTTAGAATATATTAAAGAAACTCAAAACCCGAAAACCCAAAACCTATACACATTAAATGTAAATATCACGAGGCGTGTCTGAGGCGCGCGCTTCACTCTTTGAGGCGCCGAGACTCACGCCTTGCGCCTAGGCGCTGAGGCCCGTGCCTGAGGCGCACCTTTTCAAACATTGGTAGTGAGTTAAATAAGGAGGTATGAATTCCAAAGCCAGTTAGTTTTATTTAAAGATGATGCAGGGCCATATTCTCTTACTTTTTAATGTATAAAAACTAACACCAACAGTCAAAGAAACTAGACCACAATGTGTTTACCTTTCTTTAACAAACTCTCTGAAATTATAGATGCATGACAGGCAAAGCTTATGGTGCATTTTTATGGCGCTCGTATTTGATGATACAAGAAGAAAAGGAAGCCCCATACGTAGACTCCAATGACGTCTAACAAGTCTTAGATAAGGTTATAGCTTTTGACATAAAGTTGCAAATATTTGGTGACCAACTGTTTAAGTTAGTGTGAGAGAAAAATAGAGCCCAAAATTATGCACAAACCAACATAAAAATGTTGGAGAACAGAAAGAAACAGCTGAAGAACTTTCCTGAGAAGAATAAGAGATGTTCATCAGCCCATGCCCTCAATCACATAAAAATTTGCATTTGAAAAGAAACAAAGATATGTAAGTGATACTAAATAAGGCCTTGGTTTATGAATCTTCATTTTATAACTTGATGAATCAGCATAACTGCATCATTTTCTGCCCGGGATATTATGGGATCAGGGTGATTAGAAAATTCTATTTTATCACCTGGTCAAGTATAATCAGAATGGGGACAACTCAACACCAATGAGATAATCCTTAGAAGTAATTTTCTCATATACCAACTAATAACAATGACCAAGCAGACATTGTACCTACAAAGTCTGCAGTGCAGCAATAACCTCCATCGGATCTATCAATACACTATGGAGGCTCTGTTTATTACCCTGCCTAGCTACTAAATGCAATGAACAGTATAAAATAGCAAGTAACAAATTTCCAAATTAATGAGTCATTATCTTTTCATGTTGGAACTTCCCAACTTAAAAGACAAAACAAAACATTGAAGGGCAAAGTCAAAAGGCAACTGAAATTAATATTTCATGTATGAAATGACAAATTAGAATAGTAGGATGCCGGTAAATAGTGCACAGACATATGTTGGGTATGGCTCCCCTGATGTAACACACTGAGACGAAATCCGCATGATGTGTGGCCTGTGTGCTCCATCTGGAGGCAAAAGCCAGTGTAGATGGAAATGCTCGTTACTTGGAGAGATTATTTTACCTGGTACACCGTGCATTGCACGTATTAAACTCTACCAGAGAGGTCTTGATTCAGAATTTATGGTATTGGATATGCTCTCAATGAGATTTGTCTGGCGAGCCTTGCTCGAGAAGAGTACTCTAATCAATGAGTAGTGCAGATACTATATCCAAGCAATGCACAGTAAAGAAAAATGGTCTTGCAAAAGATTAGCAAACACAAAATAGAAACATAAATACTCACCAAAATGGTTGTCCGCAGATGCATACAACTAGGTTGCAACCACCATCCTTGTGGACAGGCTTTTGACAGTTGGGACATGGCTTAGTGTTAACTGCTATCCAACTGATCGTCGCTGATTCATCACGGCATTTCTTGAGCCAGAGCTCCCACATCAAGCACGAACAAGGTGAATGAGCTTCAGCCAAGCAGCTGAAGCAAAACTGCAGTCCACATGTACATTCCACCTCGCAAATAATATCACCTTTGACACGTATCGCATTGCCACAGTGCGGTACACTCGGGCACCATTTGACCATATTGTTGTCTTCAATGTAAGATTCAAGTAAAAACCGGTCAAAACGATCCACAACGTCCTGACGGCTTGCACCGACGAAGTTTCTGACAACATCCTCATCACAAATTGCTTTGCACGTGGGCGTCATGCATGTAATGTGCCTACTCTGGCCCTCTTTAATCTGAATAATAAAATATTCTGTCCAACCTGCACAAAGAAATATATCAGTAGGTTAGTCGTTATTCAGTGGAAACAAAAAGGAGAGCTAAAAGAGCTCTAATCAAATTGCAAAATCTGCGGTATACATGACAAGCCTGGAAATATATACAAGAAAAGAAGTGGTTGGATTTATCTCTTATCACAGTAGTGGCCTTGTTCTTGTTGCTCGAAACATAAAATAAAGGACTTAATTATCATGTCAAAATAAATAGTCATCAGGCTGAACATTGAGCTCATAGGAAAGCGAGAACTCTTTGTATATAGGCTGAACCATCTTGTTCCAAAGGAGTTCATAAATAATCTAGAAATAACTCCAGCTGATTTATTGAAATTTATGAATTGAGCTATTCCCCTAACCGCCCTACAAGAAGAACAAGGATTACAGAATTCTATAATAGAACAAGAAAGAAAAAATTTGAGCTGGCTTGGTCAACTGTGCAACCATTATGTACTATATGCTCGACAATAAAACAGAACAATACGGATGTATAATGGGGGAAAAACTTGGCACGGCATAAGAGTACGAAAATAGCAGTTTTAGATTCTGTGTCAGTCAACTAGATATGAACATCACAGTTAATAACTGAATGATAAGAAAGAATCCAAAAGATACGCATTCAACCTTCCTTTGGCTTCCAAAATGAAGTCAGCAAAAGAACCAAACCAAGCTCTTGCCTTTTCACACTGAAATGACGGACAAAGCTAAATGTGATCTTCAGTGGTTCCAACAATCTAGGCTTGGCGCTACCATCCCTTCCCTTTAGAGAAGGTTCTGTTTAATTTTCTTAATTCCTTAGCTGAGTATAACCCCCGTGAATACTCTTACGGTTCCAACAATCTAGTTTTTTTTTTTTTTTTTTTTTTTTTTGGAGAATACACTTACGGTTTAGTTCCTAATGAACTTATTTAAAAGTATTAACAATATTTTTGGTGAATGGTTCAAAGGATTTATCTAAGATAAATTCACATGATTAAAATTGCAAGAGGGGGCACTTACATTCGTTGCAATAGAAGTGCCCACAGTCCATCTCTGTGACTCCACTGGAAGGGATCTTCTCAAAACATACCGCACATGTAACAGGGCCGGCTGATGAAGTAGACAAAGCATAATGCTTAGGTTTCTCTGCAATAGTTATGCCAGCCTCAGAGAACAGCCAATGTCTGCCCTTCCGATCGAGCAACTCGAAGATCCTCTCTACATCCCAGCGGTAGCGGATCAGCAGCGTCCTCGCGTTCCCCTCGCTTAGGCTAAGCAGATTCATCACGCTCCACAAATTCTCTTTCTACATGATTCAGAAAATAAACAGAAGCTTTAAAAAAAAGAAGAAGAAGAAGAAGAAGAAGAATTAAAAAATTTAAACCTTGTTTACACACACATCCTGTTTTCTTTTTCCCTCTAATCTAAAAAATATACGTAACTGAATGCACCTGTAGATGAGCTTCTATATCCTTATTATTGTTGGTTAGCTTGCGATGTTTTTGGCCAGATGGAAAAAAAAGCATGCTCTTTACATGAAAAAAAGAAGAGAATAAAATTACTACTAACTTTTTTTCCTTTCTCGTCTCCATTTAAAACTCATAGGAGCATAGTTTATCCCTAATCCATATATTCAACAGCAGAGACTTAGATTTCAAAAAAATAACTGAACAAATAATGAAACCTAGGTGTATGTATAGGTTGTACAAAATTCGCCATCCGCTGGCATATTCAATCACAAAAAATTCGAACTTTAAAAAAGGAACAATATAAACCTAAGATGAAAAACTAAAAAACAAACAAAAAGGAAACAGTTGGGTTACCTGCGCCACCAAAAGAGACTCCTTTGTGATAACCTGCGAAATAATCAGAGAGGAGAAATCGATCAGGAACAGTGCACAATCGAACAATTCGCAATCGAGTTCCGACACTCACGACACATCAATCGATAGCATTAGGCGCGATCGAAACAGGAAATTTATACAAAAAAAAAAAAAACGCAGGAACCAACACAAATTTTATTCGAGCAACGCGAGTGAAGAGGACGAGGAGGAGATTAGGGTTCGGGTTTCGTGATCGCACCGTGGAGACGGACCAGCAACAATCCTCGACCACGGCGGAGTCTTCGAGGCCGTTGAGGATGTTCTCCCCGAAGTCGGAGTCGTCGTCCTCCTCCTCTTCTACACCGTCGCTCAAGTACGCGTCCTCTTCCTCCCCTGCGTTCTCACCATTATCATCGTTCTCTTCATCTTCCTCCCTGAGATCCCTCCCATCGCCATCGCTCGCCATTGGATAAACGATCGAAGAAGAAGATGAAGAAGAAGCCGAGGAGAAAGGGTTTATCGATCGATCGATCGATCGATCGAGAGTTGGTTGCTAATTCTACTCGTAACAGTAGGAGAAGCATATATATTATATAGGGAGCTCGGAGAAATTGTTTTCTGAACCAGGTGTATCCGTTCGTTGCATACACCGCACCTCCAAAATTAAATTAAAACTCCTAAGTTCATACTCTGATTAGAAAACATATATATCACAAATTTTAGATTTACTCTAATTAGAGTATAATTTTGATTAGGATTAGATTTGAATATATTTGATAATTCTAATTCAGGAGATGGATTATGATGAAATAAATTCTGACATTTCATGTTTCATGATTTTATGATAGGATTGTTTTTCCTATATTTTTTTTTAAAAAAAAATTATATATTTTTTTTCCTTGCTTTTTCCTCTTTTTCTTTATCTCCAGCTTATTTTTCATCTAAATTTTTTTTTTCTAATTCTCTAGAAATCTTCATGAATTTTTCAATTTTTTTTTTTTACCTATGTACCAATTATTTTCAAATCTCTTTCTAATTTTAAAAAATAATATAAAATTTCTAAAAAACAAAAAATAATAAGTACGGAAATCTTGCTGTATTATTTGTAGTTCATCTTCGATTTTTTTTTCCCTTTTTCAGAAAATTAATATAAAATATATTTAAATATTGAGGAATTTGTAATTAATTTGAAAAATCTAAAATTTTCTGAAATTTTCAAAATTCAACTTTAAATAATTGGACTATGGCTTGTAAGATAAATTAAATTTCTTTTTGACTTTTCCCACATCACTTAAAAAATTAATGATGGAGTAACAAGCATTCTTTGATTCTTTGATTTATTAAAAGAGTTACCCAAATTGTATAGTTTTTTCTATATGCAGATATTTTAAATATATTAATTATATTTAATTAATTTTATTTTGATTTTAGGACCTTAAGTGATGGTGTTTGGGATGTAATTATACGCTCGGTGTATACAATACTTTCTCCACAGAGGTTTATGCCGAGACTAGAGATGTCAACGGATTCCGACGGATTTTTAAAAACCTGACGAACTCGAACCGACTCCAAACCTGAGACCCGAACCGAACCTCGACGAATTTTAAAATTTCATATCCAAATTCGAATCGATCAAAAATTCAAATTCGAATCCGAACCCAATAATTTGAATCCGAAATAATTATTTTTTTTAATATTTCAAAATATATTATATTAAATCTAAATTTTTAGAATACAAATTCAAATATAACATCATATATATATATAATCTAACGGGTAAAAATGATTAAAGGGTAGATCAAATGGCCAAAAAGTTATGAGTACAAGAACCTCTATACTCATAAAAGTATAGTAGCCGGACTATATATAGGCCACTACTATACTATTATGAGTATTAGAGCCATCGTACTCATAACTTTTTAGCGTTGAGATGAAAAAATGTGAGGCTAGGCTGAGAGTGATTACGGTTAGATTGATAGTGGGCCCCCTAGGGTTGAGTAGGTGGTTGGTTGAATAGTATAATCTAACGGGTAAAAATGATTAAAGGGTAGATCAAATGGCCAAAAGGTTATGAGTAAAAGAGCCTCTATACTCATAAGAATATAGTAGCCGGTCTCTATATATATATATATATATATATATACATGTATATGTATATACATATACATGTATATACATATATATATATATATAAAATACAAAATAAATTCGGGTTTGGATCTGGTTCAATCAAAATCTATATCCGAATTTATATTCGTCGGGTTTCTATTTTTGATATTCATATCCAAATCCATATTCATATCTATCAAATATATCTGTTTCATTCGGGTTCGGATTCGGGTTCGAATTCGGATAAAATTTCGGGCATTCATACCATCGACATCCCTAGCCGAGACTACAATTTTTTTTTTTTTTTTTTTTGAGAAATAGGTAGCATGCTACCCGCTTCGTTTATTTCTTTAAAAATAAACTTAAATTTAAACGCTGAATCAACTAGAATTCGAACTCGAGTCTCGGGTACCAACCACCAAGCCCTTTGCCACTTGCTCTAGGGACGGTCGGTGATAGATGTTGTATAGCTAAGTTTGGTTTTGTTTGATGAAAATATATAGTCTAATTTGTGCTAATTACCTCTCTACGTAACGGTGACATTGATGAGCGCATTGCAAAATAGGAAACTCCCTATTACTAATCCTAATTTTTCTCCTTAATGAATACAATATACAATTCCAACTCGTCTATACACTACTACATGAACAAACAACCTGTCTCCTTCCATAAAAGGAAATCGATCTTAATTCCCTCCTAAATATGCTCTCCTCATTAGACATTAAACTCCTCTCTCTCTCTATATATATGTATAATGTATGTATATATATATATATATCCCACGTATTCCATTGTTTTGTAATAGTATAAGCTTTACGCACGCTTAATAGATACATGTGCAGATGGTGACGAAGAGGAAGCCGAGTATGGGGAGGCAGAAGATCGAGATAAAGCGGATTCAGAACGAGGAGGCGCGGCAGGTGTGCTTCTCGAAGCGGCGGACCGGCCTGTTCAAGAAGGCGAGCGAGCTCTCGATCCTCTGCGGCGCCGAGATCGGCGTCGTCGTCTTCTCCCCCGCCGGCAAGGCCTTCTCCTTCGGCCACCCCTCCGTCGACGCCGTCGTCGACCGCTTCCTCACCGACAGCAGCGGCAGCAGTAACGGCAGACAGCACGGCTCGGCGGCGGCGACGGTGCTGGAGCTGAACAGGCAGTACGTGGAGCTGCACGGGCTGCTGGAGTCGGAGAAGAAGCGGCGGGAGGGGGTTGAGGTGGCGATGGAGAGGGAGCGGGCGGGGAGGGCGTGCTGGTGGGACGCCAACGTCGACGCGCTCGGCGTCGACGAGCTGCAGGCCTTCCAGAAAGCGCTTTGCGATCTGCGGGCCGCAGTCGCAAAGAGGGCTGATCAGCTCCTGCACGACGCCTTGTCGCGGAAGCAGCACCAGCACCAGCAGCAGCACCAGCATTACATGCAGATGCAGATTCCGAGCACCAGCACCGTCGCCGCTGCCGCCAACGGTCCGACGCTGGGTGCAGTTAAGAACGAGGATGCGGCGGCGCACGTTTCACTCGCTGGATCGGGATTCGGGTTCGGATATGGATTTTACAGCGGCGCCTTTTAGCTCTGCAAAGATGATTTTACATTGTTGCGTTCTACCTATGTATGTTTTTGATTTTACGTTGTTGCATGTGTTCTATTTACGTATGTTTCTGAGTGCCACTGCACAACTTCTTTATTTGGGCTGAACTTTAATAATATTTGTACGATCTTATGAAGGTAACGAAAATGAACCTACTTCTTAGTTTTTATACAAAAATATATATATAGATTCATGCTTTGCTAGATTAATTATGTGGTTAACACATAATCTACAATTTGGGAAAAAAAATAATGGCATTAACTGTTGATGTTAGCTGTTATATATCAAAATGAAATTGTTGATGAAATTAATTAGGGAAGAACTTGAAGTTACAAACTGTATTAGCTAACTAAGGAAATTAAGTTCATGAAATATATTCAAATTAACCAAGTTAATATTTAATGCATTAATTCCTTTGGATGATTCCAAAACACTCGCAACAGTTTTATCCTGAAATCAATTAACTTCCATATATATATACATACATACACAAAAACAATCATGAGAAAATAAAACTATCGGATTCATTAATTCCCACACTATCACAAATCCTCAAAGGGGAATGAAGAGATAGAACTAGTCATATAGAACGGTACTTATGTATTTGATTTATTTTTTGTAACTTATTTTAGTTTAATTATAAGATAACTTTAGCTGGGTTTGCTGAACCCAGCTAAAGTTAGAACCTTTCTTGGAGATATCACTTGTTTCTTACTTTTAGTACTGTTACGACAAATGTACAAACGGAAACAAAATGGCGAACACAAAGAACAATCAAACCACAAGCAGAAAAGAGAAAACACACAGATTTACATGAAAAACCCTTAGCAAGGAAAAACCACGGGCGAGGGAGGAGAGAACTTTACTATCAAACAGATTTTTCCAATTTGGTCGCGCCGCGAAACTGTCGGCGAGTCGAAAAACCCGAACTTGAGTCGATTGACAATTTTGAGTCAAATCTAACAAGTACTTGTTCTGATACCGTATTAATTTAAGTTAACTATTCAAGGCCATGTTAATCGCACATTTTACATACAGCAAGTAATGTTAATTCAATGCAAATCAGAAAATCAACACAGTAAATATATAAATGCAGTTATACATACCTCTGTCCTGCCAAAATGAATGAAAAATGACAGATATCAGCAGCTGATCAGCTGATTGAAATTTGCTCTTTGGCTCAAACAGATAACTCATTTTGGTAGTCTAAGTTGTAATTTACATGTATACACATTTAAAAGGAAAGCAGATTAAAGAACCATGAGGCCCAAGCCTAAATTTCTGGCAGTGATAACATTAGTCTCATCCTACAATCACTGTATAATATACAAGTGACAGGTTGTGGCTACAACCACCACTTAACTACATGCTTACCAAACCAAAATAATTTAAGACTTTCCGAAATATCACTTATAATTCTTTACATTGTAGACATGATGATGTCTCTTTGCGCAATCTTTCACTGATCAGAACCTCATTTGCTCCTTAACAGATAGGAAGAAATAGAACGACAGTCCGAAGCTCACAGCTACAAGAATCGCCATTCCTGCTCACAGAATTCAGAAAAAAAACGAAAAATTTATGACATATATAGCATAACGCGAAGTACACTAACGGCTATGTGGCTAATACATAATCTACTTATTCTGCTCAAAAGATGATTAGATACGTCATGATCGATTCGCACATTGCAAGTAATTGAATGGTTCATCAGATTTGGTTAATCTTAATTTGTCAGAGTATCAGTAACTGCTATTAGCTGTTATATATAGTTCTATATATAGTCAATACACTTAAATTCACTCATACCAAAATATGTGTTGTCAAATACTGTTCTGACAAAAAGAAAGAAAGAAAATATGGTAAATTAATGACATTATTACAAAGCTTAAGCAGATTAATTAACATTGCATATAAGCAAAAGTTTCCATAAAATTCTTAAAATTCCTTCTTACCCACCAGTGACCAAATTTCCCCTCATCCCTAAAATAAGTACTTCTAAAACTGTAAACATGTTTAGTAAGAGTCTTAAACAACTCTAACAATCTCACAGACCACAATAACTGAATAAAGAGCCCCATTCTTTTTAACTAAAATGAAAAAAAAGAAAAAGAAAAAAGTCATACCCTTACCATAACCAAGAGATGTTGGAGCTTGTTCATGATCACTCTTTCCTGTTTTGGGCACTTTGGAAGCATGAGAAGTAGCTTTTAAGTGAAGGATCATGGAGATGACCACTAACCCACTCCCAATTTTCTCCCTCACAACCCTTTCCCTCATGTCCATAGACCACAACCCACCCACTCCATCAACAAGACAAGCTTCACAAACCACTTTGAGCAACAAGAATACTCCACCCCACAGTGCAAACTCACTCACCTGGGCAAGGGCTTTGGACTGGAAACTGAGTGCTTGGAATAGATTAACCCCAGAGGCAACAGCATACAGTGGGAGCCAAAAGTACCAATCTGAAAGAAAAAAGAAAATTTAATTTGTGGGCATATATATATATATATGCAAGTTAATAATTCATATATGGAGTCATGATTGATTACCTACCTGGGTCATCTAGTTGAACAGATGCAGAGTATGCAAAGAGGAGAGTCATGAGCAGTGAGCATGAGGAGGAGAAGAGGGGGGATGGGGCTGGAAAAGACATTGCCATTGATTCCCTGCTACTTTTTTTTTTTTTTTTTTCTGAGAATTAATCTTAGTGGAGGGATGGCCTTAATTAAGAAGAGGAAAGTCAATGTTGTCATGCTCATCTCTTTTGTACAAATAGTTTTTATAAATAAATATATGTAGGTAGGTTCTAATTGGATTTGAATATACAGTGAGAGCTGTTTCCTTGTTGTGCCAAGTTGCCATATTGTATTGACATGAGAAATGCCACCAATTTGATCAATCACCTTGGCTGGTGTTGAAGCCTGCCTTGGGGGCATTATAAAAATATTTTTTTTATAATTTATCTTAAAATTTAAGAATAAGGTACTACTGCTGCATTTGTTTCAAAATATTACTATTTTTATAAATTGCATATATAATCTTCAACTTAGACTTATTATGTGGCTAGCCTACAGCAATCAATCATGTACATGTCACTATTTTTTATTTTCTGTCGGTGCATTCCGTTGTTGATGAGCAGCGCCGGTCAATATCATATCCAAACAAGCTACGGATGTGTTTTACTTATTAGAGTCGGAGAATTAGATGTAAAGTTTGTTGTAGGGGTTGGTTATGCATGTCGCTTACATATTTACAGCTGAGATCAGCTGAAGCACAAAGTAGATCGAGAGCAGAATTGATCATCTGATCATGAAAGATTTAATTACATGAGTCTAGATTGGATTGCCGTCAATTGGTAACTCGAAGATGACAATACAAGTTTTTGAGCACTAGAAAGTTATAGTTGTGATGCGGCCATCTCCAGATTATAGACTTATCTAATGTCGCGGGACAATGACCCTCACCTAATTTTGAAGACAAAAGAGATGATGAGAAATGAAAAAGGTGTACTGTTATATATTCTACGAGCTAGGCGCCGCCGAAAGGAAAGGTGTGTCCATTTACGGAGAGCAGGAAGGATCCGAACGTCAGCAGCGGCAGTTAAGTTCTACTTATTGAGAGGTGCGGCATTAATGTATTTATGTGCGTGAATTTGTGTGACGTCGCGCGATACCACTTTGTACTTGTTAGTCTATACTGCGGTTCGCTCCGAGTTGAACTCATTCTGTTGAGAGAAACCGATGTTCTTGTCTTTGTATGAAGGCGTCTTCGAAGGATTTGGTGCAGCTGATTGGAGAGGAGCGACGCGCGGTTTCATCTTCTGGTGGTCGGGTTGCAGCAAGTAATTCCAAAGCATAATATCGCAAATTTGTTGAACGAATATCTGATCGAAACACATAGATACTTTGAGCACTTTCTCATTTGAGGGAGCATTGTCTATGTCATCTGTGGCCATCTTATTATGCATTTCAGAAGCCTCCCTGGATAAGTCGGAATAATGCAAACAGTCGTGACCTCTAAAATTCTCCGAGAATGTTCATTAGGAAAAATGTAACGGAGCTCGATAAGAACAGAGGAAATAAAGAGGAAGAGATTGTCATGCCCTAGTACTGGCAAATTGAAAGAGGATGTAAAAGAAGATGCACTTATCCATCAAGTTATTATAGCTCATGTTACTAACAAAGCCAATGAAACAGTTTGTAATATGCGAAATGCGCGGTTGATTCTGCAGCTCACGCGCATAATGTGAACGAAAGGCACTCGCAATGGAGGCATGCATTTCTCCTACTCACTATTCGCGAAGAACAGAAGCCCATATGCTATGGCCTCTCACTCGGGGATCTTAATTACAGATTGCATGGTATAAGCACCCTAGCTGCAAGAAGCCTAATACACAAGAACCTTCATATATAGTGTAAGCAAATATACAATTTCCCTACCTTTTGCGAGTTGGTTGTCATTTTCTTACACTGTTAATTACTTAATTTAGTTTGCAAAGCAACATGCTTATACTCTCATATAACCGAGGCCCGACTATTTGTTCACATGCTGTAGCTGCTAACTAGTAAGGATCAGCTTCTGCAAGAGGCCGAAAGAGCTAGAGGACAAGTATTCAGAGGCTACTGTGAGGGGACCTTACCATTCAAGCCCACATATAAGTACAATGTAGGAAGCAGCAACCATGACACACAAGCTACAAGAGGTAACTAACTAATATCACTCACATTGTAATTTTTGTGAATCATTACTCAAATTGTTATTTGTATAGATCTTAAACATGTTTCTGATATGTCTCATTTCTTTTCTGCAGGTCAGAGTGCCTTCGTGGACGGATAGAATCTTGTTCAAGATCGACAGCTCGTCTGGGATCGATAATGCGGTGCTGCACTCGATCATATGAGCTAGTGATCAGTAGATATATCAGACTAGTATAGCTCCGACCGCAAGAGTCAGTGAAAGCTCACCTCTGTTTAAGACCGAACAAAACTAATGTGCTGATGGAATCCTCTTTCTATGAAGGCTTGCAGCAGCAGATAGACTGACAGATTCAAATATCCGATCGAAGAAGAAAAATTCAAAATTTTTCAGTCCAGAAAGTTGAATCAGAAGCTCAATCCAATCACAATCTGTTTTAATTTTCTAGCTACAAATATGTAAAAGTGCATGTATGACCAAATTTTTGAAGTTTAATCCTGAAAGACGCGACAAATTAACAGTACTGTTTGATTCTATTAATCTTACTGAATCGAATTCACAGTATGGCAAAAATCAGAAGGTCCCAAAACATCCACAAGATCTTAACACACACTCAATACTGAACCAAACCTGTCAAGTAGAAGATAAAAAAAGGCCCAATATCCAGCCCATCCCTTGTCAACCAGTACTCTTCATATACAGCAAGATGGTCCCAAATCTAGTAGGCTAGGGGATCGAAAGAAGCATGGCCATGGCTGTATCTGTCCTGCTGCTATTAAATACCTGGCAATCATATCCCTCCCCCCCCACACCTTTTCCTTTTCTTCTTCTATCAAACAACCACTATTTCTAGCATTTATGACTCAATCATGATCCAAGTCACCAAAAAAAAAAGAAGATGCACGTGGGTGTGGGACTGTTTAATTAATATCAGAACTCCTGGTTAATTGAAAACCAACAATTAACAGTTTTTGAATAAATTAATGGCGTTTTGACAATATATATATAAAGCCCAAATCGTTTTTTTTTATCAACACATGCATCAACATTAATGTATATATATGTTTATCAATGAAGCATTTCTCTTGTGACAAATGTATATATGCATTTGATTGTGGTCTATATATATATATATATATGCATTGACTAGATAAAAGTCATCTGATTAATTTGTTAAAAAAAAAATTAAAAAATATGGAAGCTCACTCAAAGGAGAATAAAAAAAATTAAAGCACATTTCAGAATACATCACGCTAATCCTCATTTCACTGTCACCTCCCCCCCTCCCCCCAATACGTACAATTTTTGTGTTGGTTCTCAAATGTACATACAAAATAAAAACAAAAAAAAATTAAAGGTGCAAAACTACTTATATCATACGTTTGTGTCTTTTTTTTTTTCTTTTTTTTTTTTTTTTATTTACTTTCTTTCTCTTCATCAAAAAAAAAAAAAAAAAAAAAAGAAAAAGAAAAAGTCTAAAATTATCAAAAGAAAAGAAGAAGATTTATTTGTGTGTCGCATTATTATCTAACATTAACTGATTAATTATATAATAATATATATACGTACGTACGCATACTGTAATTGCCATACACCATGCATTAATTAAGCGCCAAAGTGATCCCTCAGCGAGAAGGGTACTCCGCTCTCATTAACGTTCCCTCCCGCGTGGCGCAGGCCCAGCGTCAGCGACACGTCACCCGTGGGCCCCACCCTCGCCGGGGCCGCGGCGGGCCCCCACCCGTAGCGGTGTACGTACACGTCGTCGGAGGCGCCGCCAAAGAGCTCCGGTGGCGGCGATGGGTCGACGGCGATGTCGAGGTCGACGGAGTCGTCGACGTGAGCCCCGCTGGGCGGGGAAAGCGATTCTCGGGATTGCGCGGTTGCGTTTGCATCGGCATTGGCGTTGGGGTCGGCGGCGGCGGCGGCGGCGGGGTCTGAGTGTTGGGTGGTGTTATCGCCTTCTTCTTTCTCCTCTTGCTGGTACATCTCCTCCACCATCGGCTTCCACAGACGCACCCGTGCGTTGATGAACCAATTCGACACCTGAAAATTGTTACCGTTAAATGTAAGATTAATTACTAGAGTCAGCATTTCTATGTGTCATCAGTAGCTTATAATCGCTCGTTATAATTTGCGTCAGTGTGCTTTGGTTTTGATTCAGCTAGCGAGCTACTACGTGAAAATGACTGACTCATCATCTGCACTTTAGAAACATCTCAGATTCAGCTAGCGAGCTACTACGTGAAAATGACTGAGTCATCATCTGCACTTTAGAGACATCTCGGAGTAAGGTATCTTCTGTAGTATCGAAAGAGACCAGTAATTAATTACGCTAACATGAGAGATGTACCTTGCGTACGTGTATGAATGAAACCAGTAAGGATGGGATTAATTAATGAATGCTTCTACTTGTACTGTATATATACATCAAGCTCATATGGAGTGTAACTATGAACTGTAGTTACATGCAAAATCTTGGTGTACATTTGGAGTTAATTATTGTTAGCTAGGCCATCTAAATTAATAATCCACTTTATTGATATATATGTTAATCCCATATATATATGACCCAAACAAACAACAATCGATGTTAGAACATCATAATAATCCTATACTGGAACTCTTGCATACACACTCCTACATATTTCAACTCCTTTTGAAATGTATACCTAATTAGCATCTATCTAACCTGAGAATTCACAGCTACGCACGCATTTCTCTAATCTGAAACACCGCAACTACATGCGCACATGCGTGCGTATGCACACACACATATGCATAGTCGACAAATCCCACACACACACATGCAAAATCACGACTAAGACTGATAGACACAGATACGATCACACGCGCGCACACAGACACTAAACATGCATGCATAAAACTATATATTCATGCTTAATTTTGTAATCATTCATTTTATACTTGATTGGTATACACAGGAAAATGTAGTGAAATGTGGATATAATTAAAAAAGCATATATATGCATGGAAAATATATATTCTTCAGTTGTGCTAGCTAGATCAGTTTTCCTTCACTAGTCTTATCACTCTCCTTTTTTTTTCAAAATTCAAAAATCTAAAAAGGGCTATACAAATCTTTTTAGGTTAATTGTAGAGTTAATTAGCATTTCTCTTCTCAATATTAATTATATGGTTACATACTCAAGAAAAATACAATAGGAGCAAGAATAATTCTACATCAACAAAATGGGACAACCTAGTTAAGTGGGTCAGAGGAGACGAATTACTAGATGTGAGAGAAGCAGGTGAAAACTACAACTGAGCCCCTACAAAGTGTACTGCACAACCCGCTTGCTAGGTCACTGCATGTACTGTTCTATAGGGTTGCTTTTGACTGTGCATTCAATTCTAGAATTTAGTACACAAAGGACGTGTTGGAGTTACGTAGAAAATTTACTACTTAATTTCTCAGTAGAAATTATGAAATATCCTATTATTGCCTATGCCCGATGCATTCGTATATCTTCTATCTTCTGATCTGCTCTCCATCTCCTTTTCTTGTTATAAATTTAATTGATCATATGTATTGTCGCTAGCTAGTTCTGATTGTTCGAACATATATATAAATTTAGTTAAGCTTTTGGGTTAAATTGGATACAGTAACATCTAATTTGTCGTGAATTTTAATCCCGACTGCGCGTCCAGCGAGCACAATTGCAGTGTTTCTTCTTTTGTTTGGAAGTTGGAACTGCAGTTAATTATGTGACGAAATAAATGGTCCATAAAGGACGGTGCACTGGGCGTACGGATACAACAAGTGGAGACAATAAATTTTCAGAAAAAAATACTAGTATATATTTATTTATGCATGGTTTTGATGAAAAAGGTGATGACTCTTCCATTATTGAGGGAGAAGAGGACAAACCTGGTTTCTGGATAAACCTGTTTGCCTGGCCAACAGATGCTTATCTGCGTCACTCGGGTACCTGAGCACAAAACGAAGAAAGAGAGATCACAAAATCGATCACATTAGTAGAGTTATAGAGCCCAAAAATCCATAAAGAATAGTACTAAAGTTACATAGATATTCATGATCAATCATTTTACCCCTCCTATGCATTGAAGAGAGAGAGAGAGAGAGAGAGAGAGAGAGAGGGAGAGGGGGAGAGATCCAATGCATATGTCTCTTCGATCGAGGTTCGAATTAATGGCAAAGTGTGTGAACTATTAAATGCACTGCTCGGGAGGTCTATGGCTGTATGTTATGGCATGGAATCTATATCAACGAAAGGATCAAAGTGATAGGAGCTTTTGATCAGCTTTTCTGGTGTAAAGACACTAAACCAAGGACTATATGCAGAGCTGAATCTTTTGATAAAAGGAGAACTCAAATCAAATCACATTATATATATACAATATATATACACACATATTTCACTTCTAACTAATTCTTGCTTTCAACAAATCATTAGTATATATATATATATATATACACATGAAAGTAGAGATAATTAACAACGCAAATTAAGAATCGATTTTAATAAAAATAGTATTTGAATGTTCTTAATACTTTTATTCGCGTGCATAATGAAGAATAAATTAATAAATTGCACATATATATAAATTAATTAAGGCAAACTAGATCTTTGAAGTAAAAAAAAAAAAAAAAAAACTTAAAATTAATTGTACGTAATACCATATGATCAAAAAGGTAAATCCTAGAGCTAGAAAACTTCGCCAAAGTAGTCTTAATATTTACCGCTGCAGCTGCTAGTCCTTTACTCTGAGTGGGAGAATTAAGCAAAAGTTACATTCAAATGTAACGAAAAGGTCCACACGCAAAATTAACATGCATGGAAAAGTATATATGTAATGCTGCGGCAAAAGGAATTAAATTAGCACACATATCAAAAAAAAAAAAAGAAAAAGCGATGGAGAAAAAGCACTAGACCAACCATGCATATATATATATATAACACAGGACAAAAGCATATTAATTCTAATAATAATGAGATTATATATATATATATGTACGTAATTAGAGAGAAATGATCAACTAGCTTAGTATATATGGGGCTAGTAAAATATAATTCATGAAACACATGCATTATACATATATATATATGTGAACGTATACGTACGGGTGGAGGAAGTGCTCGAAGAGCCAGGCTCTCAAGATGGTAACGGAGCGTTCGGGCAGGCCGCGCTGGGGCCGCCAGGCTTCCTGCTCCATCATCCCCCCCATCTGGTGGAAGGCACGCTGCTGCCGCAGCCGCTGGTCGAGGAGCCGCAGCCGCGGCGTCTCCCCCTTTGTGACCCCCCCCGCGGCGCCCCCCGCCGCGTCCTTCTCCCCGAGGAGCTCGCACGTCTGCCTCAGCTGCGCGGCGATGGCGTCCTTGAGGCAGCGGAAGTGCCGCGACATCGCCTTCTGCGCCAGCCCCGTGTACGGCCCCGCCGCCCCGAACCCCATCACCGAGTCGAAGGAGTTCACCACCATCTGCATTTGCCCGCAGTAGTTGTTGTATCTTCTGTCCACCTGCAGTTGCATGCACACACACACACACATACACACACACATAATATATATATGTATGTATATATATATATATAAAGTTACTTAATTATTACAATCATGCATGTCGTTATATATATATAACTAATAAGCAATTAATTCCCACTATATACAGCTAATTAAATAGTTAGCCAACTGATCAGGACCACCATATTTATAGGGTCCTAGCTTGTTTCATATATATGTGGACACTGGAATTGGTGCCGAGAAAAACATTGGAGACCCACACAAGATTAAGCCATAAAAGTAGGAACAAGTATCGGTTGCATGGCATGTGACTGTGATACTGCTTTAATTATTTCCGTTGGGAAACTAACATTGGCATGGTAACTCGATCGGTGTGTGTGTACATGTATATATACATATATATATATATTATACTCATGAAAGAAAACATGAGCAACAGTGAATTGAAAAAGATCAGGTGATCGCCAAGGAGAATGGGAGGATCCAAACAAACACTTCTAAAAACAGTGAGTTCGCATGTATATATGTAGGTGCCAGTGAATGGAACCAATGTATATACACGAATGAAGGAATCAACGTGTCTCTTTCTCAATTTGGTAGGCGTGTAAATTAATATAGAAAAGGGAAGGGCAACAACCAAAGGAACGATTGGTTTGTTGATAAAATTATATATATATACATATATATATATATATATATGATCAATTGGAATTGTATATATATATATATATATATATATATTTATATATATACATATTGCTCGATCGGTACTAATATATATATATAGGCAATGCAATCTCTTGGAAATAGTAAACTATGTAACAAACGTTGCCCGGCTACATATATGGTATTGTTGTTAATTGTAATTAAGGATTTATTAAAGGATTTGACAAGAGCTTAATTCGGTGAGGCGACGTCCCCAAATCACCAAAAAAATCATGTCTCTCCAAATGGAAGTACCACTAGTGACAATCTAACATACCTTTCCAATAAACAAATCCAAGGCTCAACAAACACTATCAAAGAAACCGTGATTAAATTAACCTAAGATGAATCCACACCAACCACCGCTTAATTTGTGCTCCTAATCAAACACCCGCAACCTGCCGGCGCCGGCGCTGATCTAAACAAACTGCGACAAAATTCCACCCGATCGTGCGCCGGAATAATTCTTGTTACTTTCATGCTTATATAGATCGAGAGAGCGAGATAGAGAGAAATACATATATATATATAGATCGAGAAAGCGTGCGAGAGAGAGAGAGAGAGATTGAATATATACATGCCTCATCAAGCATGGAGACGAGCTTAGCTTTCTTCCTTTGGTGCTCAAATCGTTCAGCAGGAGACAAAGGAGGGAGCTGGTCCTTGGAGGAGGAGGAGGAAGCGGTGGCGGGGGCGGTCGACGAGCTAGGGTTGTTAGCCTTCGGGTTCGACGAAGAGGAGCCGCCGCTTCCGCGCAGGGCCCTCAGACGATCCCCCTTCAACTGCTCCCTCCCGACGCTGCAGAACTCCTCGAGCAGCTCCTGCACCGGCCTCGCATATTTGGAATTGTGGAGGAGGTTTGCGACCCCCATCGGACCGTAGCCCATCTGCAGATGGTGCGCTTGGCCCAGTTGTTGCCCATGGGATTGTTGCAACTGTAAGATTGGATTATTCTGCTGCTGCTGCTGCTGCAGCTGTTGTTGCTGTTGTTGGTGATTAATATACATCAACCCCTCTCTCAGCCGAAAGTGATCCTCAGCCTTGCGCAATTCAAATTGTTGCAGGGATGAGGATAGTGATAAGGATAGAGCTTGTCCCTCCACCACACCGCCGCCGCCGCCGCTGCCGAAAGAAGAAGCGTTATCTCCAAACCCTGGGATTAGTGTCTGGTGGTGGTGGAGAGATTGCGGCGGAGACGGAGGAGAAGATCTCGAGTGCTGTTGCTGCTGCCGATGTGGTGGCGGGTTCATCAGGAATAGTTGCATCGAATCGGAGCTAAGACCCGACGGCTTGTTCGACGAGCTAGGTTCGCCTAAAGAGCCCAAATTGGCGGCTGTCGTCAGTATCGGCCCTAGCTGGTTGCTCGCCGCATACCAATACTGGTGTCCGCTGGGCATCTGGCTCGCGAGCAGCTCCGTAGCGGAGGGAGCTGCCACTGCCGCTGCCGCTGCCGCTGCCGCCACTGCAGGAGTAGCTGCAAAGCTGAACATCTCAGACAACATGATATTGGAGCTGACAGGCCCGGGGGTAGCTCCGGTCGGCTCGTAGATGGCTGAATCTTGATCTTCTCCTTCCTCCTCCTCCTCTATGGGCAAGAGGGCGGGGTCGACGAATCCTTGCTGCTGCTGCTGCTGCTGCTGCAGCCTTAGCTTGTCTCTGCGGCTTTGCTGTGCGACGTGGTGCTGTTGCTGTCCTTGCCGCGTCACGGACCGGTCGAACCCATCGGAGAAGCTGAAGCCGCCACCGTGGTGGTGGAAGCCGTGGGACATAGAATTAATAATTGCTAGAAAAAAAAGGAAAAAATTATGAGCTATATCTTCGGTTGGTCAATCGATCGAGCGAAGCGAAGACGAAGAGTACTCTCTATTCCCATGTCCGTGTCCCTATCTTCATCAAGGTGGTCCAGTTCTGCTTAGATTTACAATTACCTGATGCACAAAGCAATCAAATTAAGGACCCATCATCAGAAGAGGAATAAGATATGTATATGTATGTAAGTATATATATTTATATATATATATAAACCTCTCTCTCTCTCTCTCTCTCTCTATATATATGTGTGTGTGTGTGTGTGTGTGTGTGTGTATCAAATGAAATCGACAAAAATATATGATAAGCAAAAAGAAGAAGAAGAAGAAGAGTTTAAATTAAAGAGAAGAGGGAATTGGAGATCAATTAATTATTTCCTACTGATCGTGATCACATCATGATCAAAATCAGCAAAAACCATGGAATTAAACATGGTGTACTACATATATATGCAGGTAAATTATGTATGTTACCAAAGTAATAACAAAGTTGGAAGTGATGGAGAGGGAGAAGAAGTAAAACAACAAACCAAGAACACATATCGTTGTCTCTCCCTGTGGAAACGAAAGCCTCTCGAGACCACCACCCTCTCTTTCTCTCCGTCTCTGTCGCCTCCTCTCTCTTTGTCTCCCCTCCTCGCCTTCTCCTTTTTTTCACCTCCTTTGTTTTCTTTTTCCCTTTCCTTTCCTTTCCTTTCCTTTCCTTTTCTTTTCTTTTCTTTCTCCACTATAACAGCTCTCTCTCTCTCTCTCTCTCTCTCTCTCTCTCCTTTGAAGAACAATCGCCCTCTGATAATGGAAGGTAAGAGGAAGAGTTAAAAGTATAATATAGAACGGGGACGGGCACCAAGAGAGAGAAAAGGTCCTTGTTGCTCCTTACTTACATATATACTCCCCTTATTGTATCTCCTCCCCCCCTCCCCACCACAAACCCACAAAAATATCCTTTATTATATATATATATATATATATAGATATATATACTATCGATAAGACCATTCATTCTGCTACCAAGTTTTCCGCTGCTAGATCCACCCCTTCACGATTTTCACCCGTTAGATCATACTATTCAACCAACCATCCACTTAACTCTAGGGGGCCCACATCATCCTAACCACACATCTCTCAATCCTGGTCAGAAGACCAATGACTTGGTGCTATTAATAAAGATAAGAGCCTACTTCTATATATATATATATATATATATATATATATATATATATATATATATATATATATATAGAGAGAGAGAGAGAGAGTCCCATAGTGCTTTTAAAAGCACAAAGCACTTGGTGCTTGTGAATTTTTTACCGTTAGATTTATGACTTTGATCATTTTCATCCGTTAGATCATACTATTTAACCAACCACCCACTTAACCTAAAGGGGTCCACATCATCCTAACCGCACATCTATTAATCCAAGGGCTAAAAACTTACAAGACCAATGACTTGATACTTTTAAAAGCATAGAGCTCAATACTATTATGAGTATTGGAGACCTACTGCTCATAAGTTGTTTTCGATGATAGAGCTTCCGAATCGACGATCCACTCCGTTAAATATGATCTAGAGTATTTGAAACTTCTAGAAAATAAATTTCATAAATTTTCGAAATCATAATAAAGTCCATCAAGCGGGCATAAAATGAACGGTCAAAATCGAACGACGTCCTAAAAATGGATGATCGGATCTTTCAATTCAAGATCGGAGTTATTGATCTTTATCTATGTAGTAAATAGAATTTTCTATCAAAAATTCAACAAATTTCGATTCTTTTACACCGTTAAACTAGCAAGTATCTCATACCCCGTTAAAAATGGTCAAATTTGTGACCTCTTGATCGTAAGGTAAATGATGTCGAAAAATTATAAAATTTGATTTCTAAAAATTTTAAATGCTATAAATAATGTTTAACGGAATGGATCGTCGATTCAAAAGCTTTATCATCAAAAACGACTTATGAGTACGAGGGCGATCGTACTCATAATAAGATAAGTGACCATATATATATATATATATATATATATATATATATATATATAGAGTGGAGCTAGAATATTTTTAGAAGCATCAAGCTCTTGGTGCTTCTACATTTTTAGTCCTTAAATCTACTTCGATTACTAATAGCCATTGAATCAAACACACACACACACACACACACACACACATATATATATATATATATATATATATATATATATTGCAAAATGATGATTTGTATAAGTAAGTAAACATAGAGAGGTAACGGATTAATAAGAAATAATATTCACATATCTAATTAATAATCACATATATTTGTACATTTTTACTTCTGCCCTTTACTCGAAGTAGCATAGTACGTAGTTGATAAATTTTGAATTTACTAAGTCCCTAACAAAAAAAGAGCTAGTTTCACTACAACAAAAACGGTCTATAGCTGAGACAGTTTTAAATATAGCTAGGAACAAGTAAAAAAAAGTGTTGCTAGCTAAAATAGTGATATTTTTAAAAAGTGTTGGTATATGTGGGGTCGCTAGGTATATAGTGATAGTTAAAGAGTGTCGCTATAACATAAAAGAGTGCTGTTAATTTACCAACACTTATTTAAGTATTTAGCAACCGCCGAAACTCTATCTTGTTGGCTGGTGGCGTGAGGACAACAGGGAAGGACTCTTTGTCTAGAATTTTAGTGGATTGAGTGAAGAGAGAAAGTTAAGGAAGATGGTAATTGATTTTTTTTTCTTTTTTTTTTCTTTTCTCGTTTGTAATCGCCAAAATGGGTGCGTTGGGTTGAGTAGAGTAATCTTTATTTTTGGTTGGATTGGACTTTATAGTTAGGCATTAGTAGAAGATTTTTTAAGTTTTAGCATAAATGAGACACTTACTCAAAGTGTCCCAAATATGCCTCGTGTCTCTATAATCTAATTCTGTTGTAGTGTTTATAAAAGAAAAAAAAAAAAGCGGATCAATTTAGTTAACACACACAAACCAAGAATATATATATATATATATAGAGTCCGGCTACTATACTTTTATGAGTACAGAGCTTGTTGTACTCATAATTTTTTTGCCGTTAGATCTACCCTTTAATCATTTTCACCCGTTAGATTATACTATTGAACCAACCACCCACTCAACCCTAGGGGCCCCACTATCAACCTAACAATAACCACTTTCATCCTAACCGCACATTTTTTCATCCGAAGGCTAAAAACTTATGAAAAAGGGCTCTATACTCATATGAGTATAGTAGCCCCACCCTATATATATATATATATATATATATATATAGTTAATTAAATTTTCTTTTCTAAACTATTATGAGTATAGTTTAGAAAAACTGCCAACAAGCAAACTTATAAAAAAAAATTAACAAGAATATTAAAAAAAATAATTTACAAACAAATAATTTTTTTATTTTTTTTAGCAGGGCGTTGGGGGTTCCGGGGTCGACTAACGCGAGGAGAGGTCGGAGAGGAGGCGTTGAGGGTGGATTAGAGGTCGCCGCGGTGGTGGTGCTGCGGGAGCGACAAAAGATCGGAGAGGTCCGCTCGCAAGGGTTAAGGAGGATGTTGGCAAGATGGGAAGATGGTGGATCTGATCGCCAGAGGATGAAATTGGTGACAAGGGAAGAGATCGGAGAAGAAGGTGGTCGCGGTGCTTGCTGGGAGGAGACGGATGAAGCTCAGCTCAGAGAGAGAGAGAGAGAGGAGAGGGTGTCGTACTGTGGGTTTTGGAAAGACGGGAGAAACGGAGACGGACGGAGACATCCGTTTTCCATCTGTTGGTGCTTTTAGCCATCAGATCCGCACACATCTAAATGCGGATCCCACGGCTAAGAAGTTATGAGTATAGCAGCTACTATACTCATAATAGTATAGTAGCTGCACTCTATATATATATATATATATATATATATATATATATATATATATATATATATATATATATATATATATATATATATAGTTAATTAAATTTTCTTTTCTAAATCCGTTCGAAATAATTTTTTTTTTTTTTTTTGAGAGATAGATAAGACGCTATCCACTTCGTTTATTTCATTTAAATAAACTTAAATTTTAAAATGTGAATCAACCAGGATTCGAACTCGAGTCTGACCAACCATCGTTCTTTGCCACTGCAGTGACGGCCGGTATCCGTTCGAAATAATTAATATGTCTTTTCGTTAGCATAGTTTATTAGACCAGATACAATTGATGCTAACCCCCATTATCTCCCACTCCTAATTAAATGGTTAATTGACCTCAAGAGCACCCCCCCAAAAAATGCATATGCTCTCTCCTCTTTTATTAAAATTAACAAAGGTTGGTAGATGATCATCTTTTCCTCATCAGTGAAAGCCATTTTTCAATTCATTAATCATGCAAACGTAGTTCTCTAATTCAAGTTAATTATGAGCAAACCTTACTTTTTTTCTTTTTTTTTTTCCGTGTTTCTTTGTTGACTTAGTGGCTCATTAGTAAATGCACAAAGCCACAGTGGCAGGTGAGCCCACAGCAAAAAGGTTGGGAGGGTATTAATGTCATTGCACTGCACCCTCCATTTGAGGTCCATGTTAAAAGATAAGATAAGGTTGTGAATCTCAAACCACCACCATTAAAGGGCTCTATAGGTCATGTTGGCCTACATAAAATTGGTATTGTTACTTGTAAGTTATAATAATATAAAGAAATTCATATTATATATATATATATATATATACCATAGATGTAAGAAACAAGACTCTTAAACCTGGCTCTAATACGATATTAATTACCTAAATTAAGTATCAATTTGACAATCTGATGATCTTAATCACCCGGGTGGCCACTAAATCACATCAAATGGTATTTCAAAATAGTGAGATTATGGTAACGGCCGTTGACGATCTTGAGCTATGAATTTTAACCTTAATTGTAGCGTGTCAATCAATTATTGAACCGTTAAGATTTAGACTATGCACCAACTCAATCCTAGCTAGTCTCATAACTTGATCATGTTATATATATACTTGTATGATTGTGGTCCCTTCAAAACCATGGCCACAATTAATTGGCGTTTCCGTGCATGATAACTATGTGTGCTACAGTAACGACCACTATGTTACAGTAAGACTATCAAAGTGCTCTAATCATAATTAAACGCAGGTTAATTAAGAGTTAGTACAAATGGAGATTATTAGCCAGCTTTGTTGGCTGTTTCTTTTAATGATCCGCTTAATTACGATGGAGAACAACCAATTAAATTTGTCACAATAAGTCAGTGGGATTAATTAAGCGGATGGAAAATATTAGATTGTCACCTATAACTGCCTATATCATATATAGAATTAGGCTGGAATACTATTAATAGTAAAACACTTTTTTTACTATCAAATTTTTAATCTTTGGATAAAAAATTATAGAGTTAGGATTATATTAGTCGGTTAGAGTTGAGTGGTCCCCTAGGATTGAGTGGTCCTCACTGGGTTATAGTATTTAATCCAATAGTTAGAAATGATGAAAAGAGTTGATCCAAAGGCTAAAAAACTGGTAGTAATAATAGGATTTTACTACTAATATAGAGTAGCCCAGTTCAACTCATCATATATATATATATATATATATATAGAGAGAGAGAGAGTGTGTGTGTCCGGCTATGGTGCTTGTAAAAGCACCAAGGCCTTGGTGCTTGTGATTTTTTTACCATTAGATCTACACATTCGATCATTTTCATCCGTAAGATTATACTATTCAACCAACCACCCACTCAACCCAAGGGAACCTACATCATCCTAATCGCACATCTATTAATCCAAGGGCAAAAAACTTACAACCACCAATGACTTGGTACTTTTAAAAGCATAGGACCTCAATTATATATATATATAGATAGATAGAGAGAGAGAGAGAGAGAGAGAGAGAGAGAGAGAGAGAGAGAGAGAGAGTTTTGCTAGAATACTATTGGTAGAAAACCAAATGGTTTACTACCGATTTGTTTTTTTTATGATAGAGCTTCCAAATCGATGATCAGCACTGTTAAACATGATCTAAATTATTTAAACTATCTGGAAATCAAATTTCACTCATTTTCGATATTGTTCTCTTGTCCATCAAGTGAACAGAAAAATGAATGGCTGAAAATAAATATTCTTTAAAAAGTGATGATACAATTTTTATATTTGAGATCTAGAGTCTAGATCTTATTTTAAATAGTTTAAAAAATTTTCTAACAAAAATTTAGTTGATTTGAACTCTTCTATACTGTTAAACGACCAAACGCACCATATCGACCATTAAATTATAGATTTTGTGACCATTTGATCGTTTAGTTAGTGATGCCAAAAAATCATGAAATATGATTTCTAGATAATTTAAATGGTTTAGATCATGTTCAACGATGCCGATCGTCGATTTGGAAGCTCTATCATCGAAAACAAATCGGTAGTAAATTAACCGCTCGGTTTACTACCGATAGTATTCTAACAAAACTCATATATATATAGAGAGCTAGACTCCTATGCTTTCAAAAGTACGGAGACCTCTGTGCTTGTAAGTTGTTTTCGATGATGGGACATCCAATTTGACGAGTTAGACTATCTATACCCCAATTACTAATACCCCTCGGATCAAACACTATTCTACCTACCACCACCTACCACCATCATCTCAACCCTACAACTCTCCATCCAAGGGCTAAAAACTCAAAAGCACCACCAACCCATTGGTGCTTTTGAGAGTATTCTAGCTCAACTCTCTCTCTCTCTCTCTCTCTCTCTCTCTATATATATATATATATATATATATAGATATATGGAATGTGACACCCCAATAGTCCCACATCAGATGGAAAAGGGATTGTCATTGGGTTTATACTAATAATAATAACTGGGCTTAAGCATTTTGGGCCGGTGGTTGGATCCAACGAGTTATTATTGCTAGTGGGTTGGGTCGTTATATTTGGTATCGAGCGGTCACCAAATTTGGACATGTGACGAGTCTCGGCCGAGCCGAGTGCGGATGACGGGCTAGCGAGACGATTCTCATATAGCCTGGTGATCTTGGGCTGTGTGTGTGATTGGACTAACGAGGACGTCAGGGCCTTAACGGGAGGAGTCTGTGACACCCCAATAGTCCCACATCAGATGGAAAAGGGATTGTCATTGGGTTTATACTAATAATAATAACTGGGCTTAAGCATTTTGGGCCGGTGGTTGGATCCAACGAGTTATTATTGCTAGTGGGTTGAGTCGTTACATAGAACTAGGCTAGAATACTATCAATAGTACAAAGCTATTGGTGCTATTATTTTTTTAGCCATTGGATTGAAAAATGGGTGGTTAGGATGATGTGGATCCTTTAGGGTTGAGTGAGTGGTTGGTTGAATAGTATAATCTAACGGATAAAAATAATCTAAGGGTTAAATTTAACGGTGGAAAACTCGATAGCACCAAATTCTTAGTGTTATCGATAGTACCCCAGCCGGACTCTCTCTCTCTCTCTCTCTCTCTATATATATATATATATATAAAAACTCTTGGTTGTACCCTACTAGCTACTAGTAAGGATTTTTCTGGGATAAGGGAGTAGTCAAGCTATATAATTATTAAGTTTTATTTGATGAAAGAGATCTCAACTGCAAAACAAATTGACTTATGACACCCGAACCTTTTTGAGCTCATGTCATGTGACCCTCACCCTCCTACTATTATTCTTTCAGATATGTGTACACACACACACACACACACACACACACACACACACACACACACACATGATCAATTCAATCATCAACAATATATTACAATGCATATATAGTTTGGACCACCGACTGTCCCAGAAGCAAGTGGCAAAGGACTTGATAGTTGGTATCCGAGATTCAAATTCGAATCCTAATTAATTTACATTTCTAACTAAATTTATTTCTAATGAAATAAGCGAAACAGGTAGCGTGCTTTACTTATCTCTCTCAAAAAAAAAAAAATAGTTTGGACCACTGTGTAATATGTAAATGACACCATCCAACCTCGCTCCACCGCATATATTATCAAGGAATAATTATCGATATACTCCTTACACGTTTGAAAATATTCGATTTACTGATACTCTGTTTTTTTTTAAAATACCCTTCATATGTTCCACCGTTATTGCAAAATACCCCTACAGTTATCAATCTCCTGTTAAGTTAATTTGAATTAAACGTGAGTTAAATATTACCACAGTTAAAAAATATTAAAATATTAATTTTGTCCTTAATTTAAGGGTAAATAAAAAATATTGGTGTTCTTAACTTTTTCCTTAATTTCAAATCGAAAAATTTTCAGAAATATATAAGCAATATATTGCCCCTATTATCAAACTCCCCCCCAAGTCACGTGACGAGCGTGCTCTCGCACGTGCCGATTGAGATCTCCTCTTCATCATCAATTTCAAGTCCCCGTACAGAGGTTTGTACTCGATCCCGTATATGAGGGTTTTTTTTTTCTGATTTTTTTTTTTTCATGATTCTGTTCGTAGCGTACTCATTTAAGTTGTACGCTGTAATAATCATTCACCTTTAATTTCAACCTAATTAATTAATAATTTAGTTCCATTAATTATGTGACAAAGTTAATTAGCACCACACCATCTAACTTTTATTATTATTGTTTGTTTGATATATATGTTGTGAGATGTACATATCCTATACTGGTGCAGTTTCTAAATCGAACGACTTTTATTAATAGATCTTGAAATTAAGCAACGTGCTTTATAATGTTATTATTATTTTTAATTTTGATACGATTCAAAAATTCTTAATTAAACCCGTATATATTAATTATTTGTCCCAGCAATTAATTCATTATATAAACTTGCTAATTTCAACTTAAATGTATGAGGTGGTAGAAAAAAAATATTTTAATTTGTTTTTACAAATGATATTTCATGGATCGAGCATATTATAATAAATAAATCTATCTTATCGTAAACTTTAATCACAATTTTCTTTATTAAAACATAAAAAAGTTGTTGTTATTATTATTATTATATTAATTATTATTATTATTATCAATTTTTCAACCACATTAAGCCGCTCGTTTCTTGTGAAAGCACGACGCGAGCGTGACTCTCATGTACCCAACCCCCCTCCGCCCCACGTGCGGCTACCGTTGCGCCACGTGTGCTGCTGATGGCGAGCAACTTCCGAGCAGCCCCCGCTAGTTTTAATTATTTGCATTTTGGTACTTTCTTTTTTTTATATATATATAACTTTTATTATTATTCGACGGCGTTAGGACTTGGGAGTAGCCGTGAAAAGTTATGGCGGGAAAAGGACAGGGGTGCGCGCGGGGCCCACCGGTTGGATGCCATTTGCCGCCACATTACGGAACCCGCGGGGCCCACCCTCTCCCCCAGTTCCCCTTCGTTAATTTCCCTGGACCACATCCCCACCTCCACACACCTTTGTATTATTACCCCAAAAATATCTCTAATTTTATTTTATTTTAGAAATAAAAAAAAAAATATATATATATATATATATACTATATATTAATAATAACTATAAATATAATATCTAATTAACTTAATATAATATGCCATCTATATATCACTGTTTATTAGCAAAAAATAACATGCATATATATATATATATATATATATATATATATAGAGTTCATTTTATACTATCGATAAGACTACATTCGCTACTCAAGTTTTCCGCCGTTAGATCCACCCCTTTAACGATTTTCACCCGTTAGATCATACTATTCAACCAACCACCCACTTAACCCTGTGGCCCACATCATCCTAACCACACATCTCTCAATCCAACTGTCAGTGAACTTCCCAGAAAGACCAACGACTCATGCCATTTGGCATATTAATGTAAAGATATTAGAATACATTATATATTCCCGCCTTTTTATATATATATATATATATATATATATATATATATATATATATATATATATATATATATATATATATATATATATATATATATATATATATATAGTCCATTTGGTATGGTATTAATAAACGAACTTAGTCTTTAGTAAGTTTTCTACCTTTGGATTAACCCCTTTTATTAATTTTACCCGTTAGATTATACTATTCAACCAACCACCCACTCAACCCTAGGGGCCCACATCATCCTAGCCGCATCTTTTAATCCAAGGATAGAAAACTTACTAGCAAGTCATTGGTCTTATTAATAAGTATTACAGTTCTATATATATATATATATATATATATATATATATATACACACGAGGGAAGAGAATTTGAATCAATATAATGTAAATAAAAAAAAGCAAATTAAGCATCAATTTTATATGGTAATTTAGTTTGCATTTTGCCTGAGTCGCACTGCAATTTTAAAAGCCTACAGTAATGAAATTGTACTAAAACTGATTGAGATTAGGAATGCAAATGGATTTGGGTTCTTGGGACTCGGCGGAAAGAAAAGATAATTCGTTCTGAATCCGTCCTGATTTGCTAGCTGCAGAATTGGAGCGGGATCGATCGAGGCGGATAGGACCTATTCCTTCTCGATCGCCCCGACCAGCTGTGAATGGATAATGGATCGACGAATACGAGCTAGTTCGTCCTGCCCCTGCTAGGTAAGCGGAACAGGAGATGGGGGGACCGGCCGCGGCCTTAATTTTTCGCCCCCAGATCCACCCCGTTTGCATCCTTAATTGGGATGGGGCCAGGTGCGGAAAGCAATGTGTTTTATATATGAGATTGGAACCAACTGCTCGTCACAATCACAGTGATAGAGCAACAGTAGAGCATTTTGGGAGATAAAACGTCTAAAACTCCAAACAAACACAATAATTGCAACGGCCATTGTAAGGAATTGAATGGTAGGGCCATATTGGGAAGAGTCCTAAGTTAATTTATTGGCGCCCAAAATTTTGGACCCTGCACGAGCCACAGTTCATATCATTTGGCCGAGTCATATATGCACATAACTATATAACACCTCAGTAATTAAATTATTAATTAACATGTCGCAACCCGTTTTCTTTTTGCATGTTTGATTAATTACTTTTGCCTCTTAATTTATTCGGAGGTAATTAATTAATAAAGTTTGTTTTCACGTCAATTTGATTGCGTC
Source organism: Aechmea fasciata (assembly GCA_025177825.1). NCBI lineage: Eukaryota > Viridiplantae > Streptophyta > Magnoliopsida > Poales > Bromeliaceae > Aechmea > Aechmea fasciata. The sequence goes on from CM045925.1 coordinate 11,220,726, forward strand.
GCGAATTAAATTGTTGCGATATATAATTTATTGTAGTAGTACTTGTGCTGTTGTAGTAATTATACAAATGATCGATATTGTTTAGCCATTTATGAGACCGCGAGATTTATTTATTGCAAGATTTACAACAATCGAACTTATTTGTTGCAAAAAGTTATTTTTAAGACTAATAGTTATCAACTGCAACAATATTTATTTATTTTTACGACTAATAGCATAATTTATTTTTCTAATGAATGAAACGGGTATATAGTTTGCTACCTTTTTCTCGAAAAAACAAAAAAAAACAATATTTGTTGTTGCAAAAGAAATGAATTTCTAGCGTGAGAGAATCGACCAACGGAGGTAGAAGTGTTTCTTAATTACCTCGGTAATTAAAATTAACATGGATTTGAGTTCCTTTGTATTTCTAGTTGTGATATTTATATAGTTACTCTCTATGTTATACTGTCAAATAATTAAGTATATATCTACAGTTAATATATTCCAATTTTAATCTTTCCTCTTTAATTTATATCTGTTTTATGAAAAAGAAACAATTAATGTTAGTTGAATCTATATCAGACAATGTTAATTCATGAATATATATCTTCTATATATATATATATATATATATATATATATATATATATATATATATATATATATATATATATATATATATATATATATATATATATATATCCTCTTTTTTTCAGTGAAAATTAGAAACGAAAACAACCCCATAGAGTATTATAAAAGAAAAACAATAGTTACAACGAGTATTATTAAAAGAAATTAAAAGTTAACAGTATAGAACACCATCAAAATGAAAAGTTTCGTCAACAAACTCTTAAAACAATATTGTATCGCTAAAAATGACCTGCTATCTCCTCTCTCTCTCTCTATCTCTTTTAATTTGGTACCAATGTGAAATTTCCTATGCTACCGTTTGGTTCGGGGTTAAATAAAAACTTATTATTCCATAGATATGGTTAAGTTCAGGGTTAAGATGAGGTTAGAGTAATTTTGTATTTTGTTGAGAATTGAGTTTAGTGCAGATATAGATAAAATAGTGTTTGGTTGGAATAGGTGGGGATAAGAAAAATAGTGTTTAGTTAGGGTGTGGGGTAGGTTAGGGTTAGCTAATCCAACCCTAAAATTGGATGTTTGAAAATAACTTCGAGGTTAAGGAGTTATTCCACCCCTTAACTTCGAACCAAAACGAGGGCTATGTGTTGATTGGACTTGTAGAAAGAAGACAAATGAGTCTTTCCACCTCAGCATATGAACACCTCAAAGTTTCAGAATGGGGACAAAAAAAATCTACCCTCTTTCCTGATAACTTAGAATCGCAACAGGGAATTAATGCATCGAATTCGAATTTACTTGTTCGCGTTTGCGTGTGAATATATAAATCCCCTCCCTACCTAACTCCCTTTTTGTTAATTCTCACCAAGTGGGGGGTATATCTTTGTGTTGCAACACACAAACACACACTCTCTCTCTCTCTCGCGCTCTCTCGCTCTCAAAAAGAGAGAATTGAGTTGGAATGCTTTCCAAACCTAGCACGACTCGTTTACATTATTGTGTTTACGCGCGATTTGTGTTAGGAGAGGTCCCATTCGAGCAGTTTCAAGCTACATATGACTAAAAAAATGTGACAAGCATGTCTTTTGAAATTTGTCCATTTCAAATCTTAGGCCTCTAATAATTAGTTTGAACCCAATGGCTAGTCCATATCATGATCGATCTGTTTACTTTTGATTCATATTTCATGTGGCCGGGACTAAAAGCATATATATATAGTTTTCTCTTTCTCTCTCTCTATCTCTTATCAGATAGAATTGATTATGATACTTTAGAAGCTAACGTGTATGATAGAGATCAAGCGATTCATCGATCGTACCATGTATGCCGACATACAGGAGAGGTAACAAAAGCAACAAAAATAAAAATTTACGCCATTCAAAGATCTGAAACTACGTACTTATCTAGAGCGTACAAATCTAGTTTTGTTAAATATAAAAATATAAAAACAGCATTCTCTATCAGTTTAAGCTTTTAAAGAACAATTAACGAATGTTTTATATAATTTCACATGAGTCACACGAAGCTAGTGATTGTTTTATATATAATCTAATGCTTGATCGATGCGAATCAAGATTCCAACTCATCAAGCATATATTCCTGCACATGCAATAATTTCATAACCTGTCTAGCTAAGGTGTGAAAAATCGGGAGTTTTGAGTAGCCAATGCAAATAAAAAAGAAAATGTTGGTGGACATCATGTATAAATTAAATAAATTAGTTGCCCCAACATACCTTAATATTTTACTTAATTTCCAAGGCTCGTGACTACACTCCTCACCAAACAATTTGGCTGCTTGATTCAGCCTCCTCTCCTCATTGATAGAGAAAGCTGACCCTCTTGACTTGTTTATTAATTCCATTGGAAAAGGTCATGAGAGGACATTTTCTCTAGAGTAATATATACTAATTAATTGTACCACTCTATGTACTACTCTACATAAGATTTTGTTGATGTATCGATCAAACTTTATATAGATAACAACTGCTGCTGATTGATTTAGCTTTTTTAAGTTTCGTTGACAATAATACCTAATTGAATGTCAGATGTAAAAGAGTATGCAGTAGTGCTATCCGTATCTCAGAATGCTATATATCTAGCTTTATGGACTGTTGTTATTCTTATTTGTTAATATATTATATGCGGATTAATTAGTTGTGCAATATAGGCATGCGCGTAGCAATTACCTCCATTTTTCTTTTTTCTATTTTTTTTAAAAATAATCTATCGCATCTGTATTGCTGACTTATGAATAATACTTTATAAGGTACATTATGAGCAGTATAAAGCTTTACTCGTTTCTGAATTCAAATGCGTCAATCATATCATATCAATGACTTGTGATTTTAGACAAGGACTTTCTCTCCATACTTTAAAGATTAAAACTTTAGTCTAGGTATCCACGTATCTATCAATATGTACAAGATCCTCCAGGTCAAAAGCGGAGGTGGCTTCTTCTATGATCCCAAATTTAAAGAACTTTCACAAGAGTAGTGTATATATATATATATATATATATATATATATATATATATATATATATATATATATATATGTTTACAAATTCTAGAAGCTAAGGGAGCTTATATAGATATTAGACTCCATAGAGTGATTAAACAATGTAATCTATGTTTGTCCACCCCACAAAGTTTCCAATTTAATTACATGGCATGACATGGCAAAGGTTGTTAGCTATTATCAAACATTACTGTTGGCATTCGGTTAAATCGAATCGGGTGCGCCCATGATCAGGCTTGATCTGACGGTTGTTATGTTGTCTAATTGGATTAGGATCAATCTCGCTTTTAAATTGGAAAGCTAATTAGTGATGAGTTCTAATCATATTAGGATAACAATTAATAATCGATTTTGCCTTATCTCTTATGTTATTAGGATTCTGAAATTCTTTATAAATATATGGACAATCCCACATTAAACGTTGTATGGAAAAACGAAAGTTCTTCACATCTTTCATTAACCTATTATTCTAGAGGGACTTGAACGGTGGATTTGCGATCGTGCTCGTTTGTAGTTCGATCGCGAGTTCTGAGCGTAAGAAGACGATCCAAGGACACGTGAATCAACCTCGACGATCCGGGTGTTGTAACGCGAATCGCTTCCGCAAAAAGGTACGAACGAATACTTCCGTTGCGTTCTACAATTACCTTGACGGACAACCAAGATGATGCCAGATGGAGATGGGATTTGTCGAAAATATTCACGGTTAAATCACTTTTTAACTTTTTGCAGGACAGTGGAATCTATGACCGAAAATATTCACGGTTAAATCACTTTTTAACTTTCTGCAGGACAGTGGAATCTATGACAGAAGCTTCTCTCAGTTGTGGAAGATCAAAACTCCCTTGAAAATTAAAATTTTTAGTTGGTTAGTACTGAAACAAATGGTACTAACAAGGGATAATCTGTTGAAAAGGGGATGGACGGGAGACAAGAGGTGCATGCTCTGCATGGAAGAACCTGAGACAATCGATCACCATTTCGCATGTTTTTGCTTCTCAAGAGTGCTGCTGGAATGCTTTCTGCCAAATAAATGATTCTTGACCTGCAATTCAGCTGGTGCGCTCTGGAAATCTAGCAACGTAATTAAAGTGGGGCAAAGTAGGGAGAAGGGAATTATTGACCATTGTTTCTGCCTGGTGGGCTCTTTGGTTGGAGCGGAATAAAAAAATTTTCGAGAACAGAAAACTAACGTTAAGACAATTGTCCGTAGATTTACGCTCTTGTAAGAACCCTTGGGAGCTCTATTGCAACTAGCTCTTTTTTTTTTTTTTTTTTTTTTCCTGAAGGCTTGTTGCTTAATTCACCATCCAATTGAATGAAGCAGTAGTACGCTATCTTTCTCTCAAAAAAAAAAAATTTCTTTGTTGCATGCACTCTTGAATTTTCTTTTTCTTAATTTTCTTCTTCTTTTTTTTGTTTCATGTTTTATTTACACCTAACAGCAGATCACTAGCTTGAGTGCCCATCATTAAAGGCTATTGTTAGACCAACATTAGGAAAAACATTCAATTTGAGTGATATATAGCAAGGCTAGTAGTGAATAAGATTTACCACAAAAGCCAAAAAAAAAAAAAAAAAAAAAAAAACTAATTCCAACTCAAATATATATAAACATTAAACAGAGTCGATAAAGAGAGAAGAAAATAACGTACACGTACAAGCTATTTATGTGATTCTGCCATAAGCCTATGTACCGGAGATGGAGTGATACATTTGGGTCTAAAATCAATTAATCAAGATTAATTGGGACAATAATCTCTGCCCTATTTATGTGTTTTAATTAATTGGCTCCAAGCCTAAATCTAGCAGCCACCTTCCACTTCCATCATAGATTGCAAGAAAATTTTCTGTTCATTACTGCTCTAAAAAGTTTCGAGCCACAATATATAGAAAGCAAGCTGGCCCTAAGAAATTCAAGTCAATATTAAAAGAAGGCTAGCTACATTACAAAAAACCACCTGTAATAATCTGGTTTTTTATTTTTTCCCCCTAACATTTAAAAACCTACACTTTGTCCATTGTAAAATGAAAAATGTGCACTTCACTTTCTACCGTTAGGGTTCCGTTATAAAATATTTTTTTATACCGAAAATACCCCTCCGCACTCTTCCTTGTTGCTTCGCCTCCCTCCGGCTCGCCGCCTCGCCGCCGCGCCGCCTCGCCGTCCTCCACTGCCTCGCCCTCGCCCACATCCCCTTCACCCTCCTCCGCCGCCTCGCTTTCGCCCTCGTTGCCTTGCCTACCTCTCTATCAACACCCACCTCGATTTCCTCCTTACCGTCGCCGAAATCGTGGGGCGGCGAAGGTGCAGGAAGAGAAGGGGAGTAGGTGGAGAAGAAAATTGAGAGAAATCGTGGCCGATTGAGGTCGGAATCGCGGCCGATCGAAGGGCCGACTGAACAAGATAAGGAAGAAGACGAAAATGGCGAGGGGCAAAATGATCATTTTACACACCGTAACCCTCCCTGTGAATATTTTTTACTTTACAGGGGGCAAAGTGTAGGTTTTTAAATGTCAGGAGGAAAAAGTGAAAAAACGGGTTATTACAGGAGGGTTTTCTGTAATTTAGCCTTAAAAGAAAGTATGATTGTTAATAATTGATAGGTACGTACGTTAATTGTATGATATATTCGTCATCTAATTCAATGATTAGATCCCCTCCATTTCGTCATGATCGATGTAAAGAAACTAAAATATTCAACAAATAAAATATGAAATAGTTGGAAAAGTTGGTTAGTATAAGGTATCGAGAGAACAAACTATATATATTGACCCAAAAAGGTGATCTTTAAGCACTTAGTCCCTTAATATATAACCAAAAAAAATAAAAAGATCTCCTTTCAATTTCTACGATTTGTCGACTAATCTAAATTATTTGAAGTTTTCTTCTTTCTTTTTTTTTTTTTTTCATTTTTGGGAGCATAAAGGGACCCCCCAGAAAACTATATTTAAAAAGAAATTATACAAAAAAGTTTCACATGATCAAGTGAACCAAAAAACCACATATATAGATTTCAATAATCAAATAAACCATGAAAGAAGCTGCTATTATACATAACATGTACCCAAAAAAATAAATTGTTATTTAAAGTTTTTTTATCACAAGAAAAGTTCAATTAATCTTTGTTTTTGTATACCTAATTCATTCTATGTAAATGGTGAGAACGACGGGTTAATTAGTTTCTATTTATTGAATGTACAATTTGTTGACTAGAAACAGCCATTTTAATTGTTGACGTCGACGACGATCAAATATCTAAATGCTTATTATCGTCAAATTATTTTGAATGGATCAACAAATATTAAAAAGTAATAATTAGGACAGCGACTATATATATTTTTTTGAGAGAAAGCTAGACCGTCAGCCTGTTATTCGCTTCGTTCAATTTTTTTTTTTTATAAAAAAAACTTAGCTAGAAATATAAAATAACTATGATTCGAATTTAAAATATCGGGTACCAACCAGCAAGTCCTTTAGGGAGAGAGACTAAGTTCCACTAATTAACATACTAGTTTATTTTTGATTGTGTATACAATTTTGTAACTAAAAATTAATACTTTCAACAACTCCGCGATGAAGTTATATAAGGTTGGATGCATGGTTTTGGAGTGAAATATGAGGTTGATGCATGGTTTTAATTGACTAATCAAGCAATATTCAAAGAAATTTCCTTTATTAGCGAGTATTTATGCATGCATGGAATGATGAAGTGGTGGAAACTTTAGCTCTTTAACCCATAAAGTGATCACCCATATATTTTGCTACTTACTTACTGCTACATATCATGCATGGTTGTTTAGAGAGAAAAGCGAAATGGTCCAATTGCATGCTATATATATGCATGGTGAATATTGTGCCAATGCCTAATCATTGGATGATTTGAAAGGTTGTTATCCACTACTCTTTGTGAGCCTTTTGATGCATATATATATATATATAGGGATTCTAGCAAAATCCACATGCAAAGGTTCGCTTATTAAAATTTTGTGCTTAATTCCCATTATTATGGGTCTTAGTTTATAAGTTTAATTTTTGAGGCGTTGATGATTTAAAAAAAAAAAAGCAAAATAAAATTAAGGCTTTAATTTGAAAGTTTATATCCACGAACGAAGACAGAAAGTTTTTGATTTACTAATATGAGATATAAATAATGTTCAAGTAATTGTTACTTATTAATGGTCATGAAAACTAAGGGGTTTAATTAATTAGATGTTCACAAATAATTAATGGATCCTAATTAGATTAGAATAATCTAATCTAATCTACTCCCACAACAATGTAGGGTAGATTAATTACTTGGCTCGAAAATTTTGGGACAAGTCTCACAACTTAAGTAAATTAATAAATATATTATCTTAATTTTCTTTTCTTTGCTTAGGCCAAGCGCGTAGACATGCACAGAGAGGGGCACTCTTAAAGTATGTGCACATTTGACCATGTGCATCTTAGCTATATAGTTGTACCAAACAACAAGTGCAAAAGGTTGTAGCAATATCTGAAGAGAGCGAAATGATTAAAGTTGTTGTTGGATGCTTTATTGCTAGTGGGGTACGCAATATGAGTACATACACATCCTTCTCAATGTATGGTCCTTACTATATATATATATATATATATAGCTACTTTAATTCATACAATATACATACATATATATATATATGCATCATATATAAAAAATTATTATTAGTATTAACAATATTATTTTTACTCTTGGGTTCATTTCCACGATGAAGTGTGACATGCAATGAACCATATATGCAGCATCCTCCCTAGTTAGTCACTTTCTACTCAGAGTACCTTAAATATACCCTAGCAACATTCTCCTGTAACTCACCAGTGATCACTCTATTTCATCTCCCCTCTCCCCCACATGTACTATCCCTATATATCTTTTTCATTGTTCCATGAGATAAAGGCAAACCAAAAGGACTATTTAAAGATAACAAAAGTAAGAGAGAGAGAGAGAGAGAGAGAGAGAGAGAGAGGAATCAATTAAAATATTGATTCTATATATGTGGTAATTAAAGAACTGATCGAGTCTTATATATATCCAAAGGTTAAAATGAAGGTAAGTGATATATATATATGGATGATTAAATTATTGCAAAATATATATATTTTTTTTTTTTTTTTTTTTTTTTTTGAGAACGTTGCCGTGACCCCTTCGGTTCATTCGTTTCGAAGATGGACGCTAACAGAATAGTGAGGCAATATGGCCTCGAGAAGGAAAATACAGCTGAAATTAAGAAAATAGATTAGAAAAATAACAACAAAATTAAGTAATCGACAGTTTATTCAACTCAACAAAAGGCCCGCCCACCGACCGTCATGAGCAAGTGGCAAAGAAATTGTTGGTTGGTACCGTGACCAGTTCGAATCCTGATTCACATTTATAATAAGTTTATTTCTAAATGAAATAAACGAAGCGGGGCGTCGTCTATTTCTCAAAAAAAAAAAAACAAAAAAACAAAACAAAAAAACAAAAGTCCCTCCAGTACTCTCCTACCAATTCCTTGATATATATATATGCCCGACTACGAAGAGAAGGTCAGCAAAGTGGTATTATATTCTTGCAAAATAATATTATAATTTCTACAGCTTGAAAATCTATTGTTTTTAGACTATCCATTTTAACACAAGTTCAGTATGGCCAGAGGTCGCGAAGCGGACGAAACGAAATTAGGAGAAATGGATATTGAACAAGGTTAATTTCAAGATATATAGCTTAACTAAAGAAAATTATTCAAAAGCTTAAGCTGATCATAGATCGAAACCTCGATCTCATGCATCATATATATATATTTATATATATACATATATATATGAGTGAGAAATATTAATTCTTATTTCTAATGATGAATATATATGACTAATATTGGAAGCGGGCACCATAAACGGGGACTTTTGTGCGTCAAAGCCAGGTTGGTAAGGACACTAGTGAAATTATTAAAGTGCATGTGGCACTTGGGAGATGAATGCGAGGCCGACGTGGACCAATCGCCGCTGCCGCCGACAGGGATGGACACGGCCACGTGGTACGCGTGGTCCCCCCGGCCAGTGGTCCACGCGCGGTGGGCACCTGTGGACGTTCGCAGGGACACTTGGCGCGTCGCGAGTGGCGCCAGCCTGTGCAGCTTAATTTGCTCCGTTGAGAGTTTAAGCAACCATATATGCTTAATTAGGGGGAAGTTAATTTGCAGTAGCCACATTATTACGTACATATATGTATTGTACATATATGTATATGTACATGCATGTGTGTGTGTGTGTGTGTGTGTGGGGTACGTGGTGGTGTAATTTATGAGTGCATGGGACCCTTCTTTGTCTACACAGGAGCACAGTGGCCAACTTGCCCTTTGTGTTGTCCACACCTCTCACTCTATATATATATGTACATATATATCTAGGGCCCATGCATATATCATCTTTTTAGCTAATTATTTATTTAATTAATACCCCAGGAGAAATTATTAATTCCATGGACTTGTTGCACCATGTCACGCTAGTGCATGTACCGCCCAACGAACACAAATTGTTAAGATGTCGTCGGACCGAAAGTATGAGATATGACGGACAATATTGGATCAGTTAACCCAGAGAACCAATGCAATACGTTATGGGCTAGATTCAATTATGCATAGATATATAAAGAAATAAATGAGGATTACTTCAACCAAATTACGTACAAACAATTAATTTAATTGAGCAGCTTTGGACAAACCCTAGCTAGCTAGTATTTTGGCACGCAACAAAAGTTGTGCGTGATAGCTATGCATGCATTGTCCCATCTCCATTGTCTTCTTCCTCTCACTGATATCTTGTGGTTTCTTTTTAATTATTATGAAAATCTCATAGGCATGCATATTCTTGTACTACTGCACAGAAACTGTTTTCAATGTGATAGGGAATTAAAGGTTTAGTTATCAACATACATAATTAATTGCCTATATGGTTGTTTAATGCATGAATTATATAAACTTAAGTGCCAAAATTTCAATGTTAACCTCTATTAATTTCATGCTATTTCTCACGGGATTGTGAACCTTACTGATGATCATATCATGATCATATATATACCCTGTTCCAGGTCGATCTCGAAGCAATCCAAAAACTAATTAAGCTGATCGATCGATCGACAAGATACGTACCCTACTCCATAGTACATATTGGTCGGATCCTTTTCGCTATCGATCGAATTAATATAGGATTAATATACAATTTTTCTTAAAAAGTTTGAATCCGACAATTCCAAAAGCTTGGGATACGAACTGAGGCAAGTTCGTTTTCTAACCCCGACAAAGGATTCTATTCATCTACCAGTCAACCTTTTCTTTTTAATTATGATTAATAATAATTTCTTTCTCACTGTTCCAAATTCAAATGTTTGGTGCAATAATGACAAGTTGATTCGCTTCGATCGCGATTCGAAGATAATGAAATTACTATATTCAGAGCAAATTTTATTATTGCCAGAGCAATGGGGGTTCAAATCATTATAACTAGTATCAAAAATTACTGTGGATCATATATAACTACGGACATATAATTATATCAACTGGTCTTTAAATTGTTTTGTTTTTTTTTTAAATTAAATTAAATGTATTGTTCATGCAACGATTTAATTATAAGTTGGATTACTAAAGAAATTTCAGAAAAATATAGGAAAAAATAAATAAGAGAATCCAATATATTTTACATTATTCACTGTTAATGGCCCATACTTTAGGTAAGGAGAAATTGAAGGGAAAGTGCATGGACCTAAGCCCATGATCATATGGCCCCTTAATTAATTCTTCTACTACATAAATTTATATTTAAAAGTCCATGAACAATTAATCCTTCATATGATTTTTAATAAATCGATCTATGGAATTATCTAACCTTTTCTAATAGTTGATTGATTGTTGTTTAATTTATCCAAGAATACTGAAAAAAAAAAAAAGGTGTTTTCATGACTCTTATTTTTGTATTTCGAATGATTGAAATTGTTTCCATCATTAAACTGAAAATTAAATCACAAACTACTTAATTTGTTGTAAGCTTGCGATAATACATTTTCCGCGTAACTCTGAGATAAATAGAATTAGCTTCTATATATTCATTCTTGCCAAATCGGAATTTAAAATTTTTTTTTTCACTCCATTAATTCCAAATTTCATAATAACTTCTATGTCAAACATGTTGAAATTAAGTTAATGCACTTTCTCAAGAAGTAAATTAATCTCAAGTGGAGTTCCCAATTTGTAGAGTGACACATTGAATAAGAAACTGATCATGAAGCTATTAATTGTAAGTTATGAAAATTTAGATCTAAAACTCTCACAATTGAAGGCTATAAATTAAAGGAGATTTTCTCCTTCATTGTAATTAATTATAAGGCCATGCAATTGAAATCCAATCATGATTATATAAGTTTAATACGATTAAGACTCTTTTATCTCGTCTATTATAGCCTCCTTTACTATTCTCTAGAGAGTTAAATACTTTTGTTCCAGAGCTACCTGTTTCATTCATTGATAAATGAACTAGGCCAAACAATCTGGAAGCAGCTGGGGCTTCCGTGGGAAAAAACAAACAGTAATTAAGAAAAACAAAAAAAAAATTAAAAAAGTACCAAAAAATTACCACAGGTCCGAAAAGACACAACTTTTGCTTCTATTTTTCTGCGTATACGAACGCATTTTACCAGTTCCGTAATATTCTGATCGCGTGTCCACATATATATATATATATGCACCAGGGACTCGAACCCGTGTCCTTGCCCAACCCCTATATATATATCCCTAGTTATTTGGCCCAGATGAGAAATAATTTTGCAACAATTTACTCAAATTAAGGACAATATTGCGTGGCCCATGTGGCGGCCATATATATATATATATATATATATATATATATATATATATATATATATATATATATATATATATATATATATATATATATATATATATATATATATATGCATGAAACTTTTCAATAGTACAAATCCAAAAAAGAATTAGATATATACTCGTCTCGACAACACTAATTAAAAAGTTCACCTGGTCAAACATGCAACAAAGCCCAACCCTGGCCAAGCTTGACCGATTCCTCATCTCGACGGAATGGGATCAGTCTTTTCCCTTCAGCAAAGTCAAAGTTCTCCCCAAGATCACGTCTGATCACAACCCGATAGTGCTTACTACAAGGCCGCCACCTGCCAATCGGCGGTTCCGCTTCGAAAGGGTTTGGCTCACAAGGGAGGACTTCATTTCAAATGTGCCCCTCTGGTGGAATGAAATTTCAGGTCAACGCTCAGCCATTCTATCTATCACCGCTAAACTTCGCCACTGTAGAGCCCGAATAAAAGAATGGTGCAAGACCCAATTCCACAGTATCACCAATACCAAAAACCAGCTGCAAGCCGATATTCAAGCTATTGATCAACTAGAGGAGATGCAGAATCTGACCATGGAAACCTTAGAAAAGCGGAAACAACTTAAAACACAGCTCCTGCTGATACTGGAGGAGGAAGAGATTTTATGGAATACTAGGGCAAAACAACGTTGGTTAAAGGAAGGGGACGGGAACACCAAATTCTTCCACGCTTTTGCCAACGGCCGAAAGCGCACTAACTCGATTGCAACCATTGAGGACGATTATGGCCAACAGATAACTAACGAGGAGCTTAAGAGAGCGTACTTCTACGAATCTTTCAAGCAAGTATTTGGAAACCAAGTAGATGGACCTTCGTCATTCGGAGACTGGAGCGGCCTGTACCACTCCAATAGATTACTTGACCCTGACTCCCTTACGACACCTTTTACTCTTGATGAAGTCAAGACAGCCACCTTTCAGCTAGGAAGCGACAAGGCGCCTGGCCCGGATGGTTATCCACTGATGTTCTTCCAAACCTTCTGGGAAGTGGTCAAGGATGACATCTTCAAGGTATTCTCTGAGCTCCACAACGGCACACTGTTCACGGGCCCAACAGACTACTCCTATGTTTGCCTCATCCCAAAGATAGAGGGTGCACGCAAAGCAAAGGACTTTCGACCTATAAGCCTCATCAATGGAATCCAGAAAATTATTTCTAAGGTCTTGGCCAACAGACTAGTACTTAAACTACCTACCATTATCTCTTCAACGCAATCGGCTTTCCTCAAAGATCGACTGCTATCAGACTCGTTCGTCTCTGCAAGTGAACTTGTAAACTGGTGCTCTAAAGCTGGCAAGGAATGCGCTTGCATCAAAGTTGATTTCGAGAAAGCCTACGACAATGTCAGATGGTCCTTCCTTAAACGGATACTATACTGGTTAGGCTTCAGTGACACATGGTGGGCATGGATCGAGCAATGTATTTGCAACGCCAAGGTTGCAATCCTCGTGAACGACGTCCCAACCAGGTGGTTGAAATCAACGAAGGGTCTGCGCCAGGGAGATCCCCTCTCCCCATACCTATTCCTATTGGTGGCTGACTGCTTAGCCAGACTCACTGAAGCTGCAAGAATGAATAATCAACTACAAGGCATTGGTCCATCAGATGACTGCAAAACGGTGCTTCTACAATATGCCGACGACACAATCTTCTTCTGCGAACCGAGAAAAAGGTATATGCACAACCTGCTCTTCCTCTGGAACATGTTTGAATGGGCCTCCGGTCTTCGCATCAACAAAGAGAAATCGGAGTTGCATTATTTTGGGCCCCACCAATTCAAGGCCGCAAGACTGGCGAACATTTTACGCTGCCAAGTTGGACGGCTCCCGTTCCGTTACTTGGGCCTACCACTACACAACAAGCAACTTCGAAAGGAAGATTGGGCTGTGGTAATCAATCGCATAGAGGCAAGAATAGATGGCTGGAAAGCTAAACTGCTCTCGCTAGGAGGAAGGCTCACACTCGTTAACTCGGTCCTCACCAACCTGCCGTTACACTAGTTTTCCATATTTAAGGCGCCAAAGTGGGTGGTTAACCGGATAGAGGGTCTCAGAAGAGCTTTCTTCTGGAAGGGGTGCTCCAAAATTACCGGCGGCGCTTGCCTTGTCAACTGGAAGTCAGTTTGCAAAAGTAAAAGAGATGGTGGACTTGGAATCTTAGAATTAAAGGCCATGAATCTGGCACTCTTAACCAAATGGTGGTGGCGGTACTTTACCAAACCAGACCTTCTGTGGTGCAACTTGATTAGATCCCTATATTACACGAGACGAAAACCCGCGATGGAAGGCGGAGGCTTCGTCCCTACTCGCGATGGTGGAAGAGCGTGCTCTTACGTCGAGATGTGTTTTCTGCGGGGTAACTTACGAGCTTGGCAACGGAAGAAATATCGGATTGTGGTCGACATACGGGTGGTGAAACCCACTAAGAACCCTATTCCCGCTCATCTTTTCGAATATCGGGAATAAGGATGCCCGGATTTCCCAATGGTGGAATCAGGGCGGGTGGAGATGGCGATCTATTTGTCGTGGGTTTACGGCGTCCACCTCTGTTGACAGACGTAGACAGTATTCAATGCTCAAGGACATGCTCCGTGACCTTCGCCCAAGCGACAGCCTTGACTCGGTCAAGTGGCGATGGACATCCAACCAAATATTCACGGTAAAATCCCTTTACCAATTCTTAACGGACGCTGGAATCCGTGTCCCAACGAAGCAGCACATCTGGAAGCTGAAAATCCCTATGAAAATTAAAGTCTTCATTTGGCTACTCCTTCGAAAGAGACTATTGACTGCTGACAGACTGTTCACCAGAGGCATACAAGTGGACCAGAACTGCACTTTCTGCGGAGTTCACACAGAAAGTTGCGATCACCTTTTTCACGACTGCGTCTACGTTCGGTTTCTCCTTTTGAGTCTGGGAGAACTGGGCACACTCGAGGTCGGTGCAGGGGACGCTAGAGGCCTCTGGACCGAAAGCACTGAAATCCCCGTTCACTCGTTGAGGAAACAACGCCTCACCCTTCTGGCGGCGACTTGGTGGGTAACCTGGACGGACAGAAACAACGCTATTTTCAACGGAATCTTGCCCAATGTCTCCGGGTCTATCGGACGTCTAAAACTACTGGTCGACAGCTGGAACTTTGTACCTTGAAGACCTGTTGTAACTCCCCCCTGCTCCTCTCCCCTGACCTCCCTCCCCCCGTTTCTTTTGTTTTGGTTTAACTTATCTTTCGTTTCTTTGTTGGTTTCTCGGAGGCCCAAGCTGCTTCCAAGCTGTAAGCTTAGTTCACTTTCTCTTTATGAATGAAGCAGGTAGCTCGCTACCTTTCTCTCAAAAAAAAAAAAAAATTTTTACAGGCTATATATATATATAGAGAGAGAGAGAGTACTAGAGTATAATATAGGCAAATTAATTAATGAAGTAAACTCTAATGCCCAAGCTTAATAAGCCGTACGTGCATGATATATCCTCTTTAATTACATGCGAGTGCCAAAATAACAACACCATATATGCACCTCCTCTCCTTCTCTAGCTTCTCCTTGTTCATCATCATCTTCTTCTTCTTATCCTCCTGATGATGATGATGAAGATCATGATGATGATCTGCTTCCTTGTTCATGGAGAAAGTGTAGCTCCTGATCAGGAACTGCTGCCTCCAAGCGCAGTTCTCGTGCCATGTAGTAGTAGTAGTGGTAGTAGTTCGCTTCGCCGCGGCCGAAACACACTTCTCCTCTAGCTAGATCATCTTTAATTCGCAGCGACCAACCTTAAGAACTCTGCGTCGTACTCCGCCCACTTGCTTAGCTTCACAAAGCTAACCTTTTTTTGTGCCTCTGCGTCCAAACATGCATGCTCCTGAGAGATACAACTAGAGCTCACCATTACCCCTCCCTCTCTCTCTCTCTCTCTCTCTCTCTCTCTCTCTCTCTCACACACACACACACACACACACACACACACACACACACTTAATTAGCTTCCTCACTTTAAATTAGATTCTAGCTCTCTAGTCTCTAGAGAATAAATTAATTAGTGAATACTAAAAAAAATCACGCCGATTATAAAAATATTTGAATACCGTTTTTTTTATTTTAACCTTTTAGAGTATATATAAAAGGTTACTTCATATAATATAATTTAATATGATAGAGATTCTGACTTCTAGACACATCAGACTCCAAGCATTAATAATTTTTTCCTGTTTAATTAGAATCCATTAGTCTAGCGAAAAATAGGAATGTCAACGGGTCGGATTACGATCGGATTTTTAAAAATCCGAACACGCAAACTACCAAACGAAACCCGAACCCGATAGATTTTAAAAATCCACATCCAAATCCGAACCCGAGCAAAAACCCGAAATCCGAACCTGAACCCGAACCCAAACCCGACCAAAAACCCAAACCCGAAAATAATATTTACCAATTATATTAATATATATATATATGTATTTTGGTTTAGATTACAAAAGTTAAATTTTTTTTTTGGTCTTTAGATTCAGATTTAAAGCTTGAAATTTTTTTATATATTATATCATATTTTTGTTCGTGTTCGGATTCGGGTTTGAATTCGGGTTCGAGTTCGGGTCGGGTACAGTCAATATCCATATCCAAATCCATATCCGTCGGATTTTTATTTTTAATATCCATATCCAAATCCATATCCATTTACCTCGGATAAAATTCATATCCGTCGGATTTGAATTCGGGTTAAATTCGGGTATCCATATCCATTTACATCCCTAGCGAAAAATCTCAAGCCCAGATACAAGGAAGGGTGTTGAATAGAAAACTTTCTAGCTACTAGCTCAACTTTTACAGTACAACTTTTGTTTCATATAATTTAATAAGTAAAAATAAAAATATACAGTTATGCCCTCAGCTATTGGCTATTTTTGAAATTGACCCATATATATCAACTATATCTGTCTCAAGGCTCCAATTGTTTGATTTAAATTATTTGTCCTAATCAAAAAAAGATATTTAATTAAATTTGTATCTTTGAAAGAGTTTAAGCTACTAAATTTGAGAATTTTCCTAGCTGATAATCGCAATTAACCGTTGGGGAAATTTTTTTGACTGTTATTAATAGCCAATTTTCAATTTAGAAAAACTAGCTAGTCAAATTCAAATATTTTAATTGAAAAGTTATTATTAACTAAAGAAAAACACAAAATAGTAAAGTTAAAGGGTCTGTTTCAAAGCGGAGTATACACTAGGGGTCTCCATGCATTTCTTGTAGAGAGTGTGTAAGTGAGAATATCTATACTATATATAAAAGCACGTATATAGTAAAGACTTCTAATAAATGTTTGTAGTTTCCTTTAAGAAAAATTATTTCATATAATTTAACCCAAAATAAATTGAATAAATGGTTTTTACTGTAGTGTAAATTAGTTATGTTCTTCTTTGGAATTTGGATTTCTCAACCAGGAAAAAAAAAAAAGATAAAAAAAGAAAAGAAGGAAGAGGAAGAAAGAAAATATCTTAACAGAGAATCTTTGTTAGTTTTGAGGCAGTGCTGACTGCTGAGGTCCCTTTCTTCCTGGTACTTTTTGTCTCTGCATTGGAATGCTTTTTTTTTTTTTTTTTTTTTTTTTTTTTTTTTTTTTTACTTTTTATTTAAGATTAACTTTTTGTGTACCTAAGAATGGATTTTATAATAGAAGGTACGTGTTTGGCCTATATAAATCCTGTGCTACCGTTTGGTTCAGGATTAAGAAAAAACTAGTTATTTCAGAGATAGAGTTAAGTTCAGGATTAAGACGGGATTAGAGTATTTTTGTGTTTGGTTGGGGGTTGGAGTTAGTCGAATAGTAAAAAATAGTGCTTGGTTGGAGTAGGTGGAATAAGAAAGATAGTGGGTTATTATGAATAAAAAATAGTGTTTGGTTGGTATTAAGTGGGGTTAGCTAAGCCGGAATAACCCATTTGAGGTAGGGTTAGTTAACCCTAACTATTTTTGAGAATGTTTGAGGATAAAATAGGGGTTAAGGGGTTATTACACCCTTTACCCCCAACCAAACAATTCGATAAAAGTAATTCTAGGGTTAAAAGTTTTTTTTTTTTTTTTTTTTTTTTTTTTTGGCAGAGAGTTTGGTATTTTTCTTTTCAAAATTTAATTTGGATTTTAAACATTATTTTATGATTAAAAAAATTTTAAAACAAGAAGCACCTAAAACTTATTTCTTATAATTCGATTCTGATTTTGGACTCAAATTTAATTTTAATTTTTATATTTCAAACTTTAGGTATTAAATTTTAAATTTTATATTTTAAATTTTAAAATTCAAAATTCAAAATTGTAAATTTAGATTTATAATTTTACATTTTATATTTCAAATCTTAAATTTTATATTTAGATTTAAATTTGATTTTTCAAGTTCTAAAATTAAAAACTTAAAAATTTGAATTTCAATTTTGAATTTTAAGTTTTAAGTTTTAAATTTCCATATGGATATCAAATTAAAATTGTAAATATTCATTTTCTAAATTTTGAAATTTTAAATTTCAAATATCAAATTTTAAACTCTAGATCAATTTTAAAATTTTAAATTTAAACTAAATTTGAAATATTAAATCTTTAAATAAAATTTAGTAATAAAATATTATTATTTGTAAATAGTAAAAATATTTTACCAAACAATTTCTATAAAATCTATTGAGAAAATTATCTTTTTGATAGACTTAGCCAAACGGTCTATAGTTTTTCGCCAAAATTAATTTTAAAAATCAAAATCAATTTCGGAGAAATCACTTTTCTAAAAATTAGGCCAAAGCCTATTAATTAATGCTGTTGATGTACTTGTTTGGATAATTTCATTCTTAATACATAATTTCCAGTTATTCCTGGTACTAAAAATTAAAAAAGCTTAATCATGATACTTAATTACTCCGTGTATAAACAATTAAACACTAGTAGTTTAATAGTAAGATAAGATGTATGGTATAATAACCACTTGATTATTTATTTTTGTATAAAAGTTTTTTTTTTTTTTTTTGTCTTGTAAAGATTGTAAATTTTAGCCTTAAAGCCCGGCCCAAGTAATCTATTGAGGCCCAAGTAGGGCCCAATAGCCCAGTGGAACTCGTCGATATCGACCCATCTTAAGCACGAAGTAGTTCGAGTCAGATTCGGATTGCACCAGAATTTCAAGCTAAACCCAAAGTAATTAAGCTCCACCACATTAAATACAAAGATTTTATTTTATTTTATTTTATTTTTTATCTTTTTTTACGAGCTTTGACAATTGATTTGAATATATTTTTTAAAATTAAGGAATTAATTTCTTTTCCTACCTCATTTTCCCTTGACCGTACGCAGTTTTTGGTCCACCACGCAGTGTAAATGTGTAATTCAATTGTGACTATATATTTTTGGTCAAACTAAATACATTAAATAAAAAAGTGGCACGAAATTCAAAGCATGCATTGAATTTGTTGTTTTCCACCCTGATTATTTAGAATTTATAAGGCCCGGTTCGAGTAACGGGTCGACGCAGCTGCTATTATTTTTGCAATGTTACGGTGAATAGATCGTAGTTTGTGTTAAGTTGTTATCAAAATAAATTTTTCTATCGATTGTTTCTAGAGCAAGTGGTAAAAGATTTGGTGGTTGATATCCGAGACTCAAGTTTGAATTCTATTTGTGATTCACATTTCTTGCTAAGTTTATTTCTAAATAAAATAAACGAAGTGAATAGCGTGCTACCTATTTATCAAAAAAAAAAAAAAATCCCTTTTGTCTAATTACTCAAACTTGATTGTAACATTTTGAGTGTATTTTAATAGCGTATATAATTTTGCAACCAATAGTCAAGATACCACGTGTTTTTCTTAAATCACATGGACCATATAGATTCCCAAGTACGTAATGTTTTCAATAGCGTGGATTATCTGCAATACATCGATCAACTTATTATGTTGTCACTGTCTAGTGTAGTCGATTAGTATTTTTTATTGCCGATCAAGAGGTTAGAGGTTCGATCTCACGCATATCAAACTAGAGGTTCGACCCTGTAATCTTTTAAAAAAATTCTCTAATATTTTTTTAACACAGCTCCAATTTAAAGCTTGTATCTATTGTCGCAAAAAATTATTTAAAATTCTCCTGTAATAGCAAGCCTCGATTTGCAATTGTTGAAAACAGCTAGGACTATTCTGCCAAGTGGCCAAACATGGATAAGGATGCAAACGGAGCGGATCTAGAAAATCGCTGTAATCGCGAATTAGAAAAATACGTTTTATAATCCGCCTTGTCTCATAATCCGCCTCCTGTCTGTGCCCTGAATTCGTCCAGCGAACTAATATTTTTTATAAAATATAAAATGATTATTTTTAATAATATTATATATATAATTTAACAATATCAATTATAAAAATTTAAAAAATATCATTATAGTTCAAAACAAAATACAAAATTTTCAAATATATTAGAAATGAAAGAACTAAATTCTTTGTATTTTAAACTTTTTTATAAATAAATTATTTTTTAGCATTATTTTTTTAAAATATAAATAATTTTCGGCACAAATCATGGGGGTGAATTTGGGACATATCAAAATTTCTCTCCTTTTTTTGCTATAGAATTTATTCTTTTTTTTATCTTGACAGGACGAGAGCTTCACTTACCCGAATCCGTTTGCATTCCTAAACACAGAGCATTACCCCCCTAAAAACAAAAGAAAAAATTGAATGGTGAGAAACACGCGGAGCATCCTTAGACACACGTACATGTACATTCTCTTTTCTTTTTTTCTCTCTTTTTATTTCATTGTTATTATTATTATTATTATTATTATTCTGGCTTGGTGACCGTCCATTGCAATCAGATAAGTCGGACGGCTGCTATGCAACCACCCATTAAAAGAAGCCACGTGGCGTTTCAGATGTTTCCAGAACCACGTATATCTAAGCACGAATTAAAGGTGAATCACGCACATGTATCTACTTCATTCTTTTTTAGGGAGCTCGCCACTAAAATTATGGAGAGCATTAAAATTACAAGAATATACCTATATTAACATTAAATTAAATAATAATATAGTGGAGAGTCCTAATTAAAGAAGTATATCATACACCAGGTTCATAAGTACATCGTTTCAGAATGTACATGTTTGATTTATCGAGAAATAGAGAAAGATGAACTGATCTTCAGCCCTTAATTTTATCTTCCGTCGAAATTCAAACTATTTAAAATATTTTAATTGACTTTTACTCGTTACGATTTTTTTTGTTTTATTTATGTTCTGCCAAATAAAATGAATAGCGGAAGTAAAAGAACTGTATTTCAATAATATTAAAAATAAATAATAAAAATAAGTAATTTTTATTAGTTCATGGAC
This sequence comes from Aechmea fasciata, assembly GCA_025177825.1. NCBI lineage: Eukaryota > Viridiplantae > Streptophyta > Magnoliopsida > Poales > Bromeliaceae > Aechmea > Aechmea fasciata. Next base: position 11,242,082 of record CM045925.1, read on the forward strand.
TTTTTTTTAGTTCGTGGACTAATAATTCAGCTTTGGTGAAACAAAACGATAGAATAGTTGGACGGTGCACGAGTGTACGGATGCACCAGGTGTAGCGTACGTCTCGCTCGTGAGGCGAAGGAGAAGAGATAAATATAGCAGTGTCACTCTCTCTCTCTCTCCTCCCCAATTCGAAAGCTTCGTACATCTCCTCCTCCTCCTCCAATGGCGTTCTCGACGCAGCTCGCGCGCTTCTCCCCGGGCTTCCTCGTCCCCGGCGCCGGCACCGGACCCCGCGCCCGACCCGGAGCCAGGATCCCCGTCTCCGTCCGCTGCGCCGCCGCGCCGCCGGAGCCGGCGACGGATCGGCCACCGCCGCGGCCGCCGCCCTGGATCCCGAGTTCGACAAGAAGGCCTTCCGCCACAACCTCACCCGCAGCGAGAACTACAACCGCCGCGGCTTCGGCCACAAGAAGGAGACGCTCGAGCTCATGAGCCGCGAGTACACCAGTAAGCGCAATCGATCGATCCGTACGTCATCGTCTTCGGTATTTGTTGTGGCGGATTTTGGTGATTAGGGTTAGGGTCTTGGTAATTCTCTTTTGTAGGCGATGTGATTAAGACGCTGAGGGAGAACAACAACGAGTACACCTGGGGGGAGGTGACGGTGAAGCTGGCGGAGTCGTACGGGTTCTGCTGGGGGGTGGAGCGCGCCGTGCAGATCGCGTACGAGGCGCGGAAGCAGTTCCCCGAGGAGCGGATCTGGATCACCAACGAGGTCATCCACAATCCCACCGTTAATAAGGTTCGGATTCCACAATTTGGGGCTTTTCCCGTCGATTTTTGTAAGATTTAAACTGGTCCGTAATCAGCATGATCAGCATAGGAAGAGTAAATTAACTTTAATTTCTAGTGAATTATGATTTGTTTGATTTGCAATATTAGCAGGAATTGATGGAAAGAAACTAATATTGTAATTCAAGTTGAGTTTTTGCAAAGATTTTGGAAGGATTAAGTAGATAATTTAACTTGTCGAATTACTGTGGAAATCTCGTTGCTGGTGTCGTAAATATCATAGCATAGGAGGAGTCGTATGCTTGGAGTAATTTGTCCTCACCATCCTGCTGGTTAAGAATTGAACATGAAGTGAATAAAGTTTTGATGTCTGGGCTTGTAAAGCATCAAAATTATGTCCTTTACTCTTGAATTTCAAAGAGGAGGAGTGGATACTCTTGACGGTATAGATTGTCTCATAAAATTTTGATGAATTGGGATAAAATCCTGCATAATAAAGCTAGCCCTACTGCAAATAATAAGTTTGTGGGATTATTTGTTGTCAAATAGTCTAAAAATTGTTTTGTTTCTTTTTTATGCATACAAGTTGAAGGAAAATTCGTGAAGAAGCAGTTTGTATCCCTCTCCTTTCTCCTTACATGTTGAGAGGAACTTCACTTTGTCCTTCCTTAAGTCAATTAGCTTAATCCAGCTGAAGTAAGATGATGCAAGCTCCACCAATCTATTGCCCATTTGCCCCTATAGATTTTGCAAAAAGCTCTTTCTGGTGTACTTTGCTTTAGTTTAAATTTTAGCATCATTTATGGCAGGTTGTCATTATGTTGAGAAACAGTCCAAAAACAATTTTAGTTTTTTCCTATTAGCTTTCTAATATTTTAGTTGGTCTCTGACTTATCCTGTATCGGACTGAAATGATGATGATTATATTTATATAATGGTTGATCAGAATGAAGGAAATAAAGACCAACTGTGTCAAATGGATTTAAGCAATAAGTCTATGTCCTAGTATAGTAAAAGAGCTACCCTTTCGGAAAAAATATCATGATTAATAATCTGCATGGCATTGATTTGTTGATATGTATGTTGATTATACTGAACTGTCATCTTTGTATGATTTGCAAATGCAGAGGTTAGAGGAAATGGAAGTTAAAAACATTCCTGTCAAGGATGGAGTAAAGCAATTTGATGTTGTCGATAAGGGTGATGTCGTGATTTTGCCCGCATTCGGAGCTGCTGTGGATGAGATGTTCACTTTGAGTGAGAAAAAAGTGCAAATAGTTGATACAACTTGTCCATGGGTGTCCAAGGTATAACGAGTTACTTCTCGCTCTATTTATGGCTCACTTTCCTGATTCAACGCTAATTTATGTTATCCATTTGTTATTTCAGGTATGGAACACTGTGGAGAAGCACAAGAAGGGTGATTATACCTCAATTATTCATGGTAAATATTCTCATGAAGAGACTATTGCCACAGCCTCTTTTGCAGGAGAGTATATTATTGTCAAGAGCATGTCAGAGGTACACTATAAATGTTTCCAATGAATTTTTCCTGAACTTTTGTACATAAGAGTCATTTAGTGAGGAACTGAAAAATTTGTTATTAAACCTGTATAAGAACAGGCAATGTATGTATGTGATTACATTCTTGGAGGTACACTTGATGGATCTAGCTCAACAAAAGAAAAGTTCCTTGAGGTATCAAGTTTAATTGCACTGTAATTTCTATAAACAAGTACCTGGAAAAGATGGTGATGTGATAATGTTTCTATCTCCATTGCAGAAATTCAAGTTTGCAGTTTCGTCAGGATTTGATCCTGATGTTGATCTAGTGAAAGTAGGCATTGCAAATCAAACTACAATGCTCAAAGGCGAAACTGAAGAAATCGGTATATCATGCATCACTTGATTACTTTGATCCTCTTTCTACCAATATTTTATATTCAAAAAGCTAATTGGCTGGAAAGTTGGTTAGGTTAAGGCTTACCTATTTAACTGTTTTGATCAGGCTGAGTCAAAAGCATGGCATTATCATGGCATGATAACATTTTTGATATCATTCACTGTGGATTTCTATATTTCATTCTCTAAAATATGTAGGTTCAGTTTTGTTAGTACATCAAATGAAACTTTTTTGATTACATATCAACAGGAAAAAAAATCCTCAATTCGAACCTTGCTCATCCAGGTTTTGAGACCTTGATATCTAGTTTTTCAACATGCAATGCGGTCTCACTGTTTTTCCTTTTTTTTTTTCCACTTCTCATTATCAGGCAAACTAGTTGAGAAGACTATGATGCAAAAGTATGGAGTTGAGAATATCAATGAGCATTTCATTAGCTTCAATACTATTTGTGATGCGACTCAGGTAAAGTTTAGCAATATTAATCTCCAACCAAATTGTTATTCTGCAACTATTGCGTAGTGACTTTTCCTTCCAGCTGTCTGGTAGTATTTGACCAGTTAACATTGACAGGACGTTCTCTACCTTCTGTTTTTCATATACTTATGAGGCCATTGAGGACACATCAGGAAATCTGTAAGAGGACTTAAAAAATACGGTCCTCTTATATTCAACAGAAACATATTTCAAGATCTAACATTTTTCCTACTTCAGCAGCTATGTTTTCTTCCACATATTTAAAAGACTCTTGTTCGGATGATTACTGTTGTTCAATGACCATTTCCGTCAACTTCTGCTGCTCTTACACAGTATTTCTGTGTTCATTTGATCATTAGATTTGGCATAACACAAACAAGATATGCGGATATCCCTGTGTTTTGTTTTATTATCAAGCTTTGCGTTATCGATGCTCTGTACTGTGTGTAAACCATACTAGTGTCATGCCTGCATCATTTCGTGAACACTTTAGAGACAAAACCGGAGTTTAGAATTGAACTGTAATGTTTTGCCCCTGTTTAAAAAAAAACGTGCATTGGTGATTACTTTTGAACATGATGTTGTGTTTCCTTCTGATGTTGCAATATCAGGAAAGACAAGACGCGATGTATAAGCTTGTGGAAGAAAAACTGGACCTAATGCTTGTGGTCGGTGGATGGAACTCCAGCAATACCTCACATTTGCAAGAGATTGCGGAACTGAAAGGGATTCCCTCATATTGGGTTGATAGCGAACAAAGAATCGGACAAGGAAACAGAATAATGTACAAGCTAAACGTAAGCTTTCTGTTGTCAACAAATTCATCTTTAGACGCAAGACTTCCTCTCGCATACGGTAGTTAAGTTGTCAGTATTTTGTCCCTTTTCAGCACGGAGAGCTCGTAGAGAAAGAAAACTGGCTACCTGTCGGCCCCGTCACAATCGGAGTAACTTCAGGCGCTTCGACCCCTGATAAGGTGACTTCATCGAGTTTAATCAGCATAATAATAGAACCTACACCGGCTATGGAATTATGGACATGTTATTCCATATTTCTATCGCTTAACAACGGATAGTGTTTCTCGGCGGACACCGATAATACCTGAGCTTTTCAGTAGACTTAACCATGGAAGTAGGTTAATACGGTTAACCGATGTCTTTTGTGCTGCTGATGCAGGTTGTGGAGTTGGTCCTTAACAAAGTCTTTGACATCAAACGCGAAGAATCCTTGCAGGTAGCCTAAAATTTGAGGGCTCGGCTACGCGGATGGTGCCACCGAAAGGTATTTAACAGAGTAGTAGTATATAACACTGCATTGTACAACACCAAACCGGGCGATACGCCCCTTTGCTATGTAAGCAGATACTGGCCAAGAATTAGTTGATTTAAAAGTAAGCGGCGAGTTTTTTTCTCTCCATCATCATATGACCTAACAACATCTAATCATGCTTTAAGAAGCAGGAAAATAGCTTGGTCTTGTGATAGAAATACCAAGAAATGGAGAGGTGGTAGATCACTCTATTTGGTAAGAGTAGGAGATGAATTAGAAGCCAAACACTCTTTGAATGAATGAATTGACTCTATAGCCAAAAATGATACGACGAATCATGTGTTAGTCAAGTTGGGTAGGTAAATGTCACTATATTTTCTCACAAATGTGTGTGTAAATGCATGTGGTGCCTACATTGCTAGTATTGCCAAATAGGGGTGTAAACGAGCTAACGAGCTGAACACGAGCTGGCTTATTAAAGTATCGAGCCGAAAAATTCGGCTCGTGTTAAACTTGAAATTTGGCCAACGAACAATAAATTAAAAAAAAATAGATTAAATATATTAAAAAAATAAATTTATAAAATTTTATTCATTAGATTTTGATCTAATAGTTAAAATTTTATATACAAATGAATTTTTTTTATAATTAAGCTCGCATTTATATTTTTATTTTGCTAAAAATTAAATAATAAAAATATATATTATATATATATTTATTTATTTATATATAAAAATATAAATTAAATAAATTATATAAATATAAAATATATGTATTCGAGCTGTAATCGAGCCGAACACGAGCGAGCCGACCCCAGCTCGTGTTCGACTTGTTTATTAAATGAGTTGAAAAATTCAGCTCGTGTTCGGCTCGTTTACTAAACGGACGAGTCGATCTCGAGCTCATTTCGAGCCGTACACGAACCGGCTTGCGAATAGTGAGCTGGATTGCCACCTCTATTGCCAAATGCCTATGTATATTCCTACGATATATTCGGCCAAACTAGATATATCTTTTCAAGTTGTTATTCGAGTTGAGTTGTTTCGACTTTTGAGTTAAGAAATATACGGTTAAGGTGATAGTGGTCCGTTAGGATTGAGAGATGGTTGGTTGAATAATACGATCTAACCGATAAAAATGAGTTAAAAAAATAACAGTGAGAAACTTACGGACACTAAGTATGTTAAAAATTTAACTTTTCATCGATCATTCATCACTCGGAGAGTTCTGATATTAAAAATAAAAATGAACGGCACTAGTTTTTTTTAGAGCGAGGAATGTAAAAAAAATATTTAGCTAGAGAGTGACGTGGCAATGCCACTTGGCCACGTCAGCGTAATCGGATAACCACGACCCATTCAGGCTCACAGTACCAACTCACGTTTTCTTTGTGTGCGAGGGACTCGTGAGTTGTCCCCTTTCTACGTATTTTGCAACTTCCTCGTGATCACTTTACCCTTTTTAACATTGCAAAATTTATAACTTTGGTACTCATCCTTGTTGAGGAATCTAAAATTAAGTGCTATCATTTTTTGTATTCTTTTAAAATATTATTTCTATATATAATTTGATACGTCGATAAAAAAAATTGTTTTGTATTGTTATAGTTGATTAGCTTATAATAATACACTCTTGCTAACAGATGAAAAATGATTTGTTTTAAACTTTTCGTAAACTGAATTTTGTGCTTTTGAATTTAAATTTTTAGTAAACTGAGAATTTTGTAGCTTTTGTAATATCAATTAATTTATGTAGTATTTTCATGTGATCTAGAAGCCATTTTGGACATAAAAAATAGAAGATTATATTATTGTATTTTAACTGGTCACGCAAGAAACAGTTTAATTACAACCCCCACACCTAACCCGATTCTTCGAAATTATATACTAATAACAAGAGAATGAAACTTTTGTGAGAATTTGTATCTACTACACACATTAAACCTTAATTAAGAGATATATAGTACATCAATATTCTTAGTCTCTCTCTCTCTCTCTCTCTCTCTCTCTCTCTCTCTCTCCCTCTATATCTATATATATATATCCCCATGCAGCTCAACCACCACTTCCCTATAACTTACTAAGAAGATACAACAACAACAACTTAACTCAATGGAGTCTCCCCTTCTCCTGCTCCTTACCTTCCTCTTCTTAGGTAATCTTATTATTAATCTTATAGTTACTGTTATTATTTCATTCCCATAATGCGTGCACCTAAAACAACCAACATTTGTAACTCAAATTCCCAAAATAGCCACATTGCTAGATCTAGCTAGCTAGAATTATCTGATCAGGATGTCCTTGCAGGGGCATTGTGGGCTAGTTTTGCGGCGGCGGCGGCGGCGGCGGCAATTGTGTTCACTTTACACAACAGCTGCCCCTACACAGTGTGGCCGGGCACATTGTCGGGAAATGGCGCGGCCGTCCTTGGGGGCGGCGGCTTCGAACTCCCCTCCGAAGCCACCGCCTCCTTCTCTGCCCCTCCCGGCTGGTCCGGCCGCTTCTGGGCCCGGACGCACTGCAACTTCTCTGCGTCCTCCTCCTCCTCCTCCTCGTCTTGTGTCACCGGCGATTGCAGCGGCGCCCTCCGTTGCACCCTTGGCGGTGCCACCCCCGTCACTCTAGCCGAGTTCACCCTCGCGCCCGCCGCCGGAGGCCAGGACTTTTATGATGTTAGCTTGGTCGACGGCTACAACGTGGGCATAGGTATTCCGCGGCGTGTTAAGACTATTTCTGAGTTATTTTCTCTCTGTTTCAAAAATGCTGTTGAGTTCAATTCCAAACATCAGTCATGTTCTCTGCTTATATAGTGAATGAAATTTTCTTCTTCTGATCCTCTCTGTCACTGCACGTGGCATGATTCATATTCAGGTATAACAGCAACGCCGCCATCCCATGCGGCGGCGGCGAAGCTCGAAAGCGGTGCTAACACGACGGTGTGCGGGTACGCCGGGTGCTTGGGGGACGTGAACGAGCGATGCCCGCCGGAGCTGCGGGTCTCGTTGCCGACACTGTCGACATTGGCGGCGGCGACGAAGGTGGTGGCGTGCCGGAGCGCGTGCGCGGCGTTCGGGGCGGCGGAGTACTGCTGCACCGGCGCATACGGGGACCCCAGCACCTGCAGGCCCACAAAATACTCCCGGATCTTCAAGACGGCCTGCCCGGCGGCGTACAGCTACGCCTACGACGACCCCACCAGCACCTTCACCTGCCCCGCCGGCGCTCGGTATCTCATCACCTTTTGCCCCACATCAAAGACACCGTCGACAACAACTCGTACCGGCCGATCATAGTAACAATGACTCCATATCATGAGAAAATTTATTATTGCGCAGAGTCACATTCAGCTGACTAGCATTCCATCTTTACTTTCAATCCGTATTTTATTTTAAAAAATATAATAGTAATTTAGTTTATTTTGGATCAACTTTCTTATTAATACTGTTCTTATAAACTGTTGATGCATCGACCTACATATATTAAAGTCAAAATAATTTCTCCTTGATTAATTGGTGGTACTCTCAATGTTTCCTACCTACTCAGCTCCTAATTAACTCCACATGACTTAATTTAGTGTAGTTGGAGCTAAATGCAAAATGAAGCTAAAAGATAAAAGAGTTGTAAGTCACAATATTACATATATAAAAAATTATTTTTAAGTATTTAACTAGGAAAAGAATTTGCGAGTGGATAACATGATATAAGCAGTGAAATGATCTTACAAAATTCTGCGCACAAGATCATAGAAAATCATGTAGGAGTTGAACATGATCGATCTCCCCTTGCTTAACACCACCGCGAAAAACAGGATATGGTGAATTATATATCTAGCTACCTCTTTTTTTCTCATACTAAAAAAGAAAAAAAAAAAAACTAGCTTAAGCACAGCTTCATAATTAATACAGCAAACATAGAAAAACAAATTATCTAGAGGTGAGAATTAATTAAATATGACATTTAATTTCGTGTCATTTGCCCATTTCAAAATATTTGGCGTTGGATCTTAGACGTTGATCCTTCTCTTCCTATATGCATGTAATGAATATCAGCTTAGTTTATATATATGTACATTATTTATATCTAATTTGGTGATAAATATCCAAAGTGATCAAAAAGAATAATGGCAAATCTTTTTGTGCAATCATTATATATAACGACTCGATCCGTTAGCAACAATAACTCGTTGGATTCAAATTATCGGCCAAAAATGTTTAAGTCCAGTTATTATTACTAGTGCGTCCGTTACTTATAAACCTATCAGACTATCGGCCAAAAATACTTAAGTCCAGTTATTATTACTAGTGCGTCCGTTGCTTATAAATCCGTTACTTATAAACCTATCAGACTATTCCAGATTATCCGATGTGAGATTATTGGGATGTCAAATTGCAATGAAAACAAGCGTCCGTTACTTATAAACCTATCAGACTATCCCAGATTATCCGTTGTGAGATTATTGGGATGTCAAATTGCAATGAAAACATTATTCATCAACCAAAAAAATAAAAAAAAAAAATACTTATAAACTTATCAGACTATCCCAGATTATCCGATGTGAGATTATTGTGATGTCAAATTGCAATGAAAATATTATTCATCAACCAAAAAAATAAAGAAAAAATACTTATAAACCTATCAGACTATCCCAGATTATCCGATGTGAGATTATTGGGATGTCAAATTGCAATGAAAACATTATTCATCAACCAAAAAAATAAAGAAAAAAAAATGATATATTATACAAACTTAATGTATGAGCCCGGGTTCGAACCGGGGACCTCTAGTGTGTGAGACTAGCGTGATGACCAACTACACCACCCAGACCTCTAAATGCTATGCAAACATTACCATAAATAAATTATATATATATAATAATAGATTCAGTAAATTAATGTTTTATTTAATTGATCATATCAACTTGTTTGATTGATGCTCTTGTTGTCACTTTGTCAACTCCTTTGTTTTTGTCTTTTTTTTTCTTTTTTTTTTTTTTAAGTATCTGAATATATCATGTACTTTTTATTCTTATCAGGCATTGATTCCTAGTATTGATTCCCTGGTGAATATATAGCTTTGGCAATTATAGATGTTTGTGATATGGAAAAAAATTAATTCTAATTTAACTACTCTTTTTTAAGAATAACTTGCGTACCACTTTCTGTAAATCTATCGAATAGCAGATATATTTTTATAAAGTTTAAACTTTTAAATTTATTCCTTCAAAAATTCAGTGATATTTATATTTATCTATCGGGTTTGTTACTGTTAGCTTACTGTTTATTTTTTAACAGAATATAAGTAAAATATCATTTTTGCCATTACAATATGACCCTTTAAAAGTTTCGACTATTAGAATTATACAAAAATTAATGTCCTTCCAAAAAATTCTCAATGGTTATTTTCTTCTCTTTTTTTTCGTAAAATCTAATTATACAATCCATTATTATTGTAATTTCTTTTCTACCTCTTCTTTTACTTTTTTTTTTTTACCTATCTAATACTGATTCTTCGACGCTCGACATGGGGCGAAACAGGACGCGTCATGGATAAATGGGGACGGAGAAACCCTAATTACATATTAGAAACTAGCATGAATGAGTATGTCTTTACTCTTTTAAACAACCATTTAAAATAATCAACTTATATTAAACAACCAAATTGAGGGCACTATATAGGCTTTACTCTTTTAAGTGTGGTGATTTGTAATTTAGTTGAAGTTTAGAGAGATTATGTCTTTTCATTTTTATTTTTATTTTTCTTCGTTATGAGACAATCACACGCTGATGCCAGTCAAAAAGTATTATGAAAATAAATTGTTCGTGCGATAAAATTTCAATCTTTTAAATTTCATATGGCAATTTACGATCATATCAAGGTTTCTGCGAATCTGATCTTTTTTTTAGTGTCAAAAATTTTTGAGACAAATAAGATGACTTTTGTCTTAGTTTTTTGTCTTCAAATTTTCCTCTCCATTCTGAATTTGGCTTACTTTTTTCATTAGTTATCTTCATAGAATATGTGCTCTCTCTCTCTCTCTATCTCTCTGTGTGTGTGTGGAGAAGGTAACATGCTTTGCTACAATAAATGTACTACAGCATCAATTTGCATCAATCCCAAACCTAGTTGAAGCATATATGCTAGTGGAAAAAATATTTCCTTGAAAAAGAGATATTATAAGAAGGGAATTAAATAACAGTGCAGAGTGAAGAGCGTAGAATATTGTTCTTTCAGATGTACGTATGTTGGTATTTTATCAAACAGTATTGCACCCTACGTACGTCGATGCGGACAAGTTTAGCTCATGATCGCATTTGCGGTCGTGTTGAGTGGTCTCATTGTTACATCGACGATCCGCAAATGTTGTATGCAGAATATTGAGCCATCGTCGTCCGATAGTTAGAGATGAGTATTGTTTAACATGAAACGCAGAATCAAATGCTTAGATCTTTATTCTCTATGAAAAGTTGGTTCTTTTTTGGGGATCTTATATTGGTTTGAGTTACTATATATTTACAGGAGCTTTTTAGCGATTAGTAACGGGACAATATCGGTAGCATCAAATTCTCTCCAATTTCTTTTTGCCTCTCATGGAAATTGGCAATGTATGCTTTCCGATTCATCGTCCCATTTATTTGTCACTTTCATTTTCAAAGTCGGATCCTATTATGGTTACTGTACTTTTTGAGTTTATTGAGCAAAACATGAAGCTAATGTCGCTTTCAATCTCCACACTCATTTCCATCGGTACGATACGAGTCAGTAGAATTTAGCGAATGTTCTCAAAATACGCAGATCCAAAGAACCAAGAAGTACGTACGGTTAAATGTAGAGCATCGTTCCCAAAAAGGTTAAGTTTTAGATTCTTTAATATAGCATCAGAGTAAAAAATTTTGAATTCGAATTTTAAGTATATAAATTAAGAACACTGTTCTATAGAACTTGTGAGTTTTTAAAAGAAACGGCTATTTTACACCGCAATGATAATAGCTCGGAAAACCAAGGGTTAAAAGAGCCGATTTTTATGTATTGAGTGCCGGGTTCTTTTTTGCACATAAAAAGAGAACCTTTTTTGTGTTGGATAAGTTCAAACAAATTGGCCATGTTTCCTCCAAAGAGCATCTAAAAGTGACATCTTAAGTTAATTTTTTTTTTAAAACTCTTTAATTAGTTAGTTAATAATACAGAAAACTAGTGTATGGTACTGAAAAGGTTGCTTTTTCGGTGGCAATCGCAGCAGGAGGAGGAAACGGCGGCGGAAGAAGAACTACTACAAGAGTGTTGGAGAGGAGCGGGGGTGGGTGAACCGGGCCCCCGGTGGGCTTTAGAGAGCTCGTCGAAGCGGCCAAGGCTGAAATTGTGCGCGCGCATGAGGCGCTTCTGCTTGGCGGCGAAGCGGCTGCGGAAGAAGCCCTCGAAGGAGGGGTCGCGGGACGTGCGGAGGAAGAAGGCGTATCCGGCCATGAAGTAGAGGGTCGTGACGAAGAAGCAGATCGGCTCCATCACGTCCCAGGACAGCTCCCAGAACGTGAGGCGCATAAAACCAATGGTTTGCAATGTCAACAGGCCCAGCCCGGCCCAAAGCTCACGCCAAACTTGGGCTTCCGCTCTCGCGTCGATCGCCGCCTTTTGGGCCTCTAGCTCTTTTAGCTCTTTGTTTCGGTGGCCGTCGACGTGGCGCTGGGACATCGCGGACGGGATCATGCTCTCTATCGCTTGCGCTAACTATTAAAAAGTTTAAGAATTAAAACAAAAAAAAAATTAGAAACTGTTTCTTTTTTTTGGTTTTCTAATCAAAATTTTTGAAAACTGATTTGGGAAGAAAGATAAATTATTAGAAAGAGAAAAAGTATAAAAATGAAAATGAGAAAGGCATTACCATCTCAGGGCGGAGGAAGACGACGTCGCCGAGGACGATGACGGCGCCGGCGTCGTCGACGTCGAGGGCGCGGGCGAGGCCGCGGCCGCGGTCGGCGCCGGCGACCTCGGCGCAGATCCGCGCGAACTCGCCGTACGCGACGCAGCTCCGCGGCGTCCCCCTCAGCCGCGCCCGCGCCGCCTCCATCTCCGCCGCCCGCGTCGCCTTCCTCGCCGCCGCCGCCGCCGCCGCGGCGATCGCGATCGCCTCCTCCTCCTCCTCCTCCGCGTGGCCCTCCGGCGGCGGCGGCGGGGGCGGGGCGAGGCCGTCGAGGCGGATCCGATCGCGACGCGTCGTCGCCCGGATCCGGTCGATGAGCTCGTCGCCGACGGGGAGCGCCGGGAACGGGCCCGGGGGGAGGGGGACGGAGACGGCGGAGTGGAACATGGGGCGGCGCTGGAGCAGGCGCGGGGGGACGGGGCCGGGGTCGGAGTGGACGCGGCGGAGGAGGAGAGAGGGGGAGCGCGGGGGTGGAATCAGGGTTTGGGAGAGGGAGGAGGACGAGAGCATCCTTGCTAGGGTTTTGCGCGTCGCCATTGTTGGGTTCGCGCGGGGTAGATCGAGAGCTCTAGGGCTCGGGTTTAATTTTGCGGTGGGGTTTAGGAGGGAAGAGGAAGAAGACGAGGCGGGTATTTATAGCGCCCCTCGCACGGACGAGAATTTCGCGGCATTTTCTCGCGAGAGCTGCGAAATAATAAGCTTTTTTTTTTTTCTTTTTTTTTATCCACCTCTCTCTAATTATGCCATTTCTTGTAGTACAGTTTATATTTTTGATGAATAAAATGAATAACATGCTATCTTTTTCTCAAAAAAATAAGCATAAGAATAAAAAAAAAGAAGGTAAAACGGTAATTGAAATATGAACCGGCTGCTTTGAGATTCGGGCTTGATGTGTGCTGAACAATGGATGAATTGGTCTCCCCTTGGTCTGTTCAAGGCGCCGAAATGGACGATTAAGCGTATTGAAAAGGCTTCGAAGAAATTTCATCTGAAATGGACCTTGCTATTATGAAACAAAGCTTGGCTTACTAAATGATGGTGAAAGTTTTATATGGCATCGGATCTCCAATGGAATAAGATCATTATGCTTCGTTTGGTTCGAAGTTAAGTAAGAATCAGTTATTTCGAGGATAAAATTAAGTTCAAGATTAAGTTTGCAATAAACTAATTTTGCGTTTAAATGCTAATTGAGTTGTTCCTGGGATTTAAAAAAAATAACTTTTGGACAGATAAAGATTACATAAGAAGAATTATAGATAGTTATAAATAGAAAATAATGGCATTGCTCTAATTATTATATTTGAATTAAGTTTTTTTTTATTTTATATTTAAAATTTTAAATTTGAATGGAAACCTTTAATCCTGAAAAAAATATAAATTGAGGTATAAGCGGGGATTAAATCAATTTTGCGTTTGATTGAAAATTGGATTATTTATAGGGATAAAAAAATAGCGTTTGATTTGGTAAGATGGAATAAGAATTTAAGTGGGTAGCTATAAATAAAAAGTAATGATATTATCATTTTTATTATATTAGAACTTGAATTTTTATATTTTATATTTATATTTTAGAATTTAAAATATAAACTTTTAAATTTTAAAATTTTAAAATCTCAAATTTATAATTTTAAAAAATTTAAATTCTAAATTCTAAACTTTAAATTTAAGATTAAATTTATTATTAATAAATTTATAATTTTAAAAAAAAATCTACTTAATTAAACTTAAATTTAATAAAAATAATTTATTATAAATAATATGTATTAATACAGTACAATTAATAATTTTATAATAAAAATAATGTATTATAATATATAACATGTTATATTTATATAATTTAGTTTTATTTTAATTTATGATTTTAATTAAGTTTGAAATTAAGTATTGGAATAGTACAATTCCACCAAAATGGTGGAATAGTAAATCTCAGGCTATTCCGGGATAACGGGGAATAACAAGATTTGATCGGGATTAAATATCCCAGCAAAAAATCACCCCGTTTGCAACGGGAATAGCGGGGATAACTTTTTTTTACAATAGTGAAGGGGTGTTGTAAGCCATTGTGATGTCTTCAAATGGGGAGTGTTTTACAGACTGGGAGACAATAGATTTATCAATTTTTGGTCTGACAGATGGCCTTGTGGTGAAGCAGCACTGCAGTCGCTATTCCTTGATCTGTACAAGTGAGCAGTGTGAAAGATTTTGAAAGTTAGCGAGTGCTTGATATGTGCATGATCGATGGAGGTGGAGAAAGATCTTAAAAGGGGGCACTACAGCTAACAAAAGTAGGTGTGACTCAATCATCTTAGCTCTTAGGGAAAGGGTTGCTAGCTTCAAAATAGAACGGAAACTAGATAGTGTGATTTGGCGGAGGAGTACTGGTGATAGGTACACTGTGAAATCAACTTACGCGGCATTGAACGATAGGGGCAGGAGGGACACCCGTGCACCTAAGATGTGGAGACTCGGAATACCCCTCAAAGTGAAAGTGTTCACCTGGTTAATCCTTAAGAAAAGGACACCTACAATGGCCAATCTTCAGAAGAGAGGGTGGGCGAAAAATATAGTTTATGTGCTGTGTGGAGTTGAGGAGGAGACTTTGAACCACTTATTTACACAGTACATAGTTTGTAGATTCTTGATCATGATGGCAGTGGAAGGGGTTCAATCGAATAATTTCAGGGACGATGTGAGATCAGTATGGGATAAGTGGAACAGTGCTCTGGCATCTCAAACTAGATTGATTGATGTGTCGGCCTACTAGTGGGTCTTTTGGAATGCAAAGAACTGTATCATCTTTCGAAAGGTTAATATCGATCGATTGTTGGCACTGGATAAGGTTAAGCGGTTGGTGACCCAAATGACTTTTTCATAATTTAATGTTTTTTTTTCTTTTCATTGACTTTTTTTCTTTTCGACAGAGGTACCTCACCCTTGATACTTCGCCCTTCTTACGAAAGAAATATGTAGCATGCCATTTTTTTCATAAAAAAAAAAAAAGACTTTCTGTTTAAATTTTTGTTCAAATAATTAATCTAGTTATTTATTCACTCTCGTATTTAGGGAAAATAGGTTTGGGGTAAAAGTATATAGGGATGTACTTCTGCGTTCTTCAATTAATGGGACCGCAGAATATATATTATAACCGACTCATCGTGATATGTGGAACGCAATGTTATGTACGAAAATAAATAGAATATTTTTCCATCATATTTTCTCACCGCACATAACGAAATCTCTCCGCAATCTGAAATGAAACCTCATATATATTGAAAACTTGATATGTGAATTCGGTAAGCAGGTAAAAAACTCAGATTCCCTTAACATTATCTTCCGTATTTACTAATTGATATTAACAGATAGATTCCTACACTATTTTTTCATCATAAATGAAATATTATATTCATCTATTCGCTCACTGAACATTACGTAAAAATGAACAAAGCGGGTAATACACTATCATTCCCTCACAAAAAATTTGAAAAGAAAAAAAAAATCATTTAGTCATTATTAATTAGTGTTCACCATATATAGCCTATCACAATATTCTAACATATTCTATTAAATAAAAATATTTTGATGAAATTAAGTGAAATAGCTGTTATATATATGATCAGTACGTACCCTATACATTTACCTTTTCTTTTCTTAATTTACATTTTTTTTACTTGATTTGTATGAATTATATTTTGATTGACTTATATAGCTTGTAATAATATTAATTAATGTGAAATAATTGTTAATTGACACGGTTTCTAGGAACATTTTTTTCTAATAAAAATAAATTTAAATTACTAATACGACTAAATTTAAACTTATATAAAATTACGTGTATATATATATATATAAAATGCAGCTACCTATTAATTAATATGGACAAATTAAAATTACTAATACGTATTAATTTGTATAACATAATAGATAATAATAATAACTATACATACACACGAAAAATGCACGAGAAGTTTTTTTATTTATTTGTTTATTTATTATTTATTATGAGACCTACGCCCCACGTGTTCGAAGTATGGGTATAGTACGTAATAGCTTAAATCCTATCCACTAATATACAAAATAACATATATATAATATGTAAGCAATTTTATATAGAGTATACACCACTGTTTCTTCTTATCATCGATCAATAACTGCTTTTGTTTATTATACAAATTTGAAGCTTCTTTAATTCACAAGTTTCTGTGATCAGAAGCGTACGTTTCTAAGAAATATTATTTCCTATAAAATTAAAGCATGGTCCAATCTATATAAAACGTGTATTAATTAATTTATTTTTCAACGCGTTTCACGGTTTAATTCAAATACTTCTATTAATTATTACATGCATGCATGAACTTAATTAATTATAATTATTAATCCTCTGTATATATATATACGTCCTTTTAATGGTATAGTTCTCTTCTTTTGACCTTTCTTAGAATAAAAGTATGGAAAATTGTATTGGAATCGAAATTGTGCATAATCAGAACACTGTTTATACGATATGATGTAAAATTTTTGATCGAAACGAGGTTTTGAGCCACAAAAATGAAAAGCATAATTAATTAATCATCGTTGAAAATGATTTGGATTAATTTAGATTAGTTTAAGGGTTAGAACTAATTACAAGTGGTACATAATTGAGGTGTGTTTCGCCTACTACTAGTGATATAATTAAATTTGAAGTAAAATAGAACATAATTAATTATATGTGACGATCGATTAATTACATGGGAATATATTGGAGTGTTCACGCTCAACACGTACGTACGTTAATGCAGCGTTTAATTTGAGACGTGTAGCACGTGCATGGTGATTAAAAAAGGGAGGATCCATCGTTTTCACTGGACGTGTCTAATGCATCAAAAAAACGCAATGTTCTAAAAATAAAAAGAGTATATATATATTGAGTAAATATTTGGAGAACTTTATTTATATACTCATGATATATATATATATATATGATTAAAAAAATTGAAAAAAAGAAATAATAGTTCAGATCTTTTTCGTGCTGCATTTTTCGATTTGGTTAATTAGTTTCATAATATGAAACTGATCCGCGCTTTTAGTTATCCAAGCACCGGTAATGTTAGATCCGGTGACAAACGTATAACGATTTAACTAGTCCATTAGTGTTAGTAACTTGTTGGGTCTGGATGGATCGGTGTTCGAAATGTTTTAGCCATTGTGAAATTACATATATATACATGCTCCCTGTTTTTATATTTTGACGATTTCACCGATATATAATTCAAGTTGAAGTAGATTTTATGATTAACTAGAGTTCAGGGAAAAATTATATTCCTTCTACTATTTGTGTATATAGCTACGTACGGAAATGAAGATTTTCAATTTTGTTGTTTGTTTGGCAGAAAATCAATGATATAAAAATTGAAAATGTAAGATATGAATTTATATATATATTTTTTTATTTTCATAATTGACTTTGGTTTGAGATGAACCGAAGTCAATAATGATATTTTGGAGAGTTTGAGTACGATAAATGAAACAACAAAAGTAAACATTTACGGCCGTAAACTATTTTATCCCTCTCCACTTTCAAGTAAACAAGCAGGTACTTCAGAGTATCGATGGATTGGCAATTGCGCTCTGATGCGATATATAGTACAATTTAACTAGGTCAATACAATATATTGTTAATAATTTGTTGGGAGATATCACATAATTAGCCCAAAATGCTTAAATGTGAATGACTAAAACTAACATGCTAGTCACATACATGTAATATTAGGGTGTCATAAAACTAAAGGAGCAAATTTGATTGGGGTTAATTATGTGACACCCCAATAGTCCCACATCGGATGGGAATGGAGTTGTTATTGGATTTATAAGAGACTTAGACACTAGCAACAACAACTGAGCTTAAGCATTTTGGGTTGGTGGTTGGGCCCAACGAGTTATTATTGCTAGTGGACTGGGTCGTTATATTTGGTATTAGAGCCGGTTCACCAGTTAGACATGTGTGTAGTCTCAATGTGCGGATGATGAATGTGACGGCAGTCTCACATGGCGCAGTGATCTTGGGCTGTGTCTTCTCCACTTGGGTCCATTAATGATGCGATTACCCAACATGAACATGATGCTCCTAACAGCATACATGTGACCTCCAAGCAAGCAAATAAAAAGAGAATGTTTCGTGCTACAAAGAGATCTAGAAGCATGCGTATGGAACTCCATCTCATGATTAAACTGGTTCAATAATTCAAGGTAGGCAAAAGAGAAGAGCTACCTCAGGAAGCAACTTTCCTTTAATTAAGCTCTCCCTGATCTGCCAAACTCTACAACACATTCACATGCAGTACAAGTACAAAATATATTAAAGCCATCCCAACACTCTTGGAATCCTCTCTTACCAGCAATATTCCATGACCATTAATTAATTTTTGGGTTTCATTAGTTAATGCATCTTTCTCTAGAGGAGATTAGATTCCTACCAAAGTGGAAAAGCTAGCTAGTTGTACATACACAAGGAATTATTTTATATATATATATATATATAGAGAGAGAGAGAGAGAGAGAGAGAGAGAGAGAGAGACACTACTATACTTTTGGAAACACAGAGTCTTCCGTGATCATTTTTGATGTTGCGACTTTCGAATCGTCGATCGGTTCTGTTAAACTTGTCGATCTAGAGTATTTGAAATACCCAGAAAATAAATTTTGTACTTTTTCGATATCATTTGCCTAGTGAATGAAAGGGCTCAAAATCAATGGCTAAAAATAAAAATTTTACAAAACTTGATAATATGACATTAAAATTTCAGATCAAAGATATTGATCTTGTTTTATATAGTATAAAAAGTTTTTTATCAAAATTTCACATGATTTTGATATTTCTACACCATTAAACTTTCAAACGGCTCACCGCGACCATTAAAATTATTGATTTTGAGCCTCTTCGATCACTAGGTAAATGATATCGAAAAATTATAAAATTTATTTTTTATGTACTTCAAATACTCTAGATCAAATTTAACGGAACGGATTGACGATTCGAAAATCGAAACATCGAAAACGACATGAAAGCATGGAAGCATAGTAGCCTCACTCTCTCTCTCTATATATATATACATACATATGTATGAATCCCTAATCCAACAAGAATCCCAAGAATGAGGGGAAATCCCTCCCAAAGCTAGTATCATGTGATTGGTGGAGGGAGAAAATTATGAGCCTAACCCAACATGGGGAGATCCTGTTGAGTATAAAGTTGGATTCCACTTGAGTCACTTTAACATTAAATTCACAACATGTATGAGCTATATATATATATGTATATATAGAGGCCCACACCCACTAGTTAGTTGCTACTTGCTTTGCCCTTGTGGAGCTCTTGGGGTCACTACTTAACATGGCAAGAATAAGTGGCCTAAGTTTTGGGATGATGATTCATGGATTTGGAGTATACGAATCTTGTGCCGCGAATTACGTCGCTTGATGAAGTCACGGAAAGCGAATTCGGTCGAATCGGAAAGATTCAATGAGCAATTTGGATTCCACACTGGCTAGAAGCTTGCTAGGCCTGGATATATGGATTAATTCCAAGTTCCCAATGCTTAGTTAGTGCGATGATGATTGAGCCGAGATCGGGCCCATTTACAAAAGTTCCGAGCATGTTGGGCGCGCACCTGCGCTGTGCTAGCTAGCGCGGCGGTGAAAGCGATCTCATCCTGTGGACCGCAGATCGACAGCAAACACTAATGTTGATAATTGCAGGGACAACGAGTAGTGACGGGTTCTAGTAGTCTCATGCATGGTGCATTTTGCAACACAAACACCATGAACCAAAAAAAAAAAAGTTGGTTAATCATATATATATATATATGCTATGCTTGGAGCAATATAACTAATGAGTCATGCACTTTGGCTAGGAAAGTACTTTATGCTTGAATATCATTTTTTTTAATTCGATATTGTTTGATATGGTGTTGTCATATTGCTATTTGTTGCCTTTAATTAGGAAAACAAAAGCTCTTTTTCAACTTTGTTCACGTTAATTAGTACGAACTTTAATTGTTTCACCACTCACATTTCTATTCAAATTAACCAACTCCTTAATTCTTCTTAAGGGATGTTTCTAATAGGCTATACATGTATATAAAAACAAAAACATAACTAGATATAGATAGATATTTGCATCTTATTTATATACATAGATATCAGGTATTTATACATTATTTTATTTTAACATTATGAGCTAAAGCTATACTTACTATAGGCTATAGGACTTGTAGGTGAGCCCAAAAAGATTAAGGTTCTTACTTTCTTTAACAAATAAACTAAATCTCATTAATTTAATTAAAGGCATTAGTTGTAAGAGAACTTAATTAATGCATGTAGTGTGTAAGTCAAAGTAAAATAAAGTTCCTAAGGCAAATTGAGGTACCACTAACAAGAGAAAAGGTATACTCATAGCAACTAGTTGATGCGTTACTTTGGCTCCATGATGTGTCCTTAATCCCTAAACAATGGGGAAAGCTAAGTTAAAGATCCCAATGCTAAGTGTAAGATGCAATACTCCATTTGATCCATGACATCACTTAATTGCCTCTTGCTTTATCGATATCCCTTGTGTATCACAACGGATTTGAGAGTTAATCAGTATCTTAAGATGCTTCTCATGTGTAAGATGTCAACGTACGTATCGTCACGCTATTGGGTGGTTGTGGCTAGGATTGGGGGAAATGAGGGGATCATGAGCAAAGGAATGCATCTACATTAAGGCGAAGCAACTTCACTACATATGTGGACATGCATTGATCCAACATTAACAACGAACAAAATAGTATCGGTGTTATATAGTATTAGCAATCAAGATTACATCATTTGCTAAGAACATTAATGTTCTCATATTAGATAGAAAAATGAATCATGATCTGTATATAATGTTGATCGAGGATCGTTATCTCAACTTATTTGCTTGAGTATTTGGGCAGGTTTAATTTGAGCCTTTTATCATTCTTTTCGGGTTTGAAATTAAAGTGAGTATGGATTTCGTATATACGTACATAGAATTATACAATTAATCAATTAGTTATATACATGAATATTATCTCGAAGGATCGAGGACAATTTTGTTAATTATATGCCACCCTCATGAGCTAATTAACTTTTCCCCTAGCTAATCTCTTATATTGACAAAGAAGTGGGAACATGCCAACATGGTTAAATTAAAGTAGGGTCAATTTTGTTGGTAGTGTTAATCTATGTTAGCATCCATTACTGGAGTAGATATTTGATCAATATATAAAATGTGCTACTGCAGTAACTTTAATTGTTGAATAAAATTGAATTCAAAAAGATATAAATCCTCTTCAAAATATAGTTTAATTTCTTAAAACACTTAATGCCAAGCCCACTTTTGATTTAAATAGAGATCATTAATTAATTGTTCACAAAATATCAACACCAACTTTACAAATCAATAAATTAATCATCTAATATATATATGTTCGCTAATCAGTGATAAGTAAGATGCTTGAAATTGAGATTTGTCGTTCTATCATAGTCAAATTGGGAGCTTTCGAATGCATCTAGCTAAATTAATGCTTCTTATTTCATTTGCTGCACTGAATGTATGAGATTGAAAATTTTGTCTTAAAATTTGATCACACGTACGGTTTTTGCTAAAATTTCGTATAACAAATACGTGACAGAATTGCTACGTGCGACAAAATTATTAGGCCCAACATGGATCAGGTTAGTGAAGAATATATATGACTTGGCCTCCAAAATCCTCTAAAGAAAGCAACTTTGATTCTCAGGAACAAAAACAATGGCATAATTTATATGGAAGAGGTGAGATAAATTAATATGGGAGAATAATTAATGCCATCAAAGGAATATAATATTCCTTATATATGCTTTGTTGTTTAATTTAAACATTTTGATTCATATATAGTAGCACAATTAGAAAAGGATGCGCCCTATATATATATATATATAATGTCAACTAGCTCGCACCCTGAACATAAGGATGAGTACGTATAAGAGGTTTTCTCGCAGAGGGGATTCCTTTCGTACAAATGGTGATGACGTTTAAGGAACTTGATTCCCCTTGGAGATACCCTAAGCATAGCTATGAAAAGTGTGCACCACACACTGATTAGTAGCTAATAAGGATCTTGTTAAGATTAAGGTGCTAGCTATTTGGTATTCGCTGTTAGATTG
This sequence comes from Aechmea fasciata, assembly GCA_025177825.1. Taxonomy (NCBI): domain Eukaryota; kingdom Viridiplantae; phylum Streptophyta; class Magnoliopsida; order Poales; family Bromeliaceae; genus Aechmea; species Aechmea fasciata. Next base: position 11,264,607 of record CM045925.1, read on the forward strand.
GATAATGTAAAGTAAGAAAGTAGATCAAAGTGCCAGATTAATTGGAATTAATTATCGCATGCATCTTGTGATCTAGATAATCTTGTTAATTAGACAGGATTATCGAATCTGACACAAGAAGTTGCAATTGAGCAAGATTGGATTAGCTAGAAGAATTACATTGAATCGGATCGATCTTCGAGTCATCGAGAGCTCGATCATTTGATGTTGAGGGTCACCTATCGCTTTTGGACAAAATGGAGATCGACCGATATACTTATCCTCTCTAAGTAACGCGCGTCTTAATCCAACCAGTATGATTTGTGTGAATTGTTGTACAATTTTATTTTTATTTTTTCATTGCAATTTCTCACATTGAACTCTCCATCTACTGCAATGTTACTTTTCTGCCTTATCCTATCCATTTCAATCAGCAATGTCAAAGCGGGAAGGGTCAAATAAACTCCTATATCTTAAAATTGTAAAAATGTATGTCACCCCTTTAACTATGGACCATTTTGAAATAGCCCCCTCTACTCTCTCTCTCTCTTTTGTTGTTCTTGAGACCACCTCATGCAACTTCTAATTTTTAGATCTAAGGATTAATTTGCATACTTAATTAAGTTTTTATCGAACTAATGGCTTTATTAGTTATTGAGCCGCGATTTAGTGAAATCATCAATGAATTTGATGATATTCCAAAAATTTAGAAGTTCAAGGAGCCCCAATGTGAAAAAGGGAAAGTTGAGGGGGCTCTTTACATATTTACCCTAAACATAATGGGGCCCACTACTATGAGTCTTAGGCCCATTTAGGCCCGTGATTGTCGCTATCTTCGTTTGGGCTCATAAGCCTTTCAATTCTTACAAGGCCTCACTTTGGATTCTTTTGGGCCGGATTCGGACTCGGATTCAACATGATTGAAAAAAAAAAAAAATCCGAATCACATTCTTATCTATTTAATTGGCAAACTAGTGTTCATCCAAATATAATATTTGGTAAAGTGCTATTCAGTGAATAATATTTGATGATAAAGTACTGAATTTGGTAAAGTGCGATTCCCGCATACTGTAAATATGTGCAGGTGCTGTAAAGAGGAATGCCCTGTGACGGAAGGTCATGTGGACCGAGTCATATTCGAAATATTGTAAGGCTGAGTTGGACCCCCACATGCGATGGGATGGGTATGCGGGTCGGTTACCAGTGAATTTTTTTTTTTTTTACTTCTATACTTCCAAATGTAAAACACACATATAAAATTTTTAAAAGCATAACGTAATTTTTTGTTTCAAATATCATAACATATAATAAACAATATAAAATCTTTAAAATATATACATTAAATAATATAAAAGTATTTTGTCATTCCAAATTTTATGATATAAAATTAATAAAATTTTTATTATTATAGAGTCAATATTATAAAAATTACACATTTTTTAATCTAAAATATATATATTCAGGTACTGAGGGATGTCAATGGATATGAATATCTGAAATATTATCCGAACCCAAATTTGAACAGGACGGGTTTATCCGAGCTAAATGGGTATGAATTCGGTTATGGATATAGAAAATAAAAACTTAACGGATATAAATACGGGTATGGATTTTGTATTTACCCAACCCGAATCCGAACCCGACCCAAATCCGAACTTGAACCGGAATAAATTATGTATATACATACTTTATTTTTATTTATTTATATAATATATAAAATATTTAATAATTTTTATCTCTTATATCTTCATTCAACGGCATAGATATTTAAAACCCGCCGGGTCCGGATCCGGGTTCGGGTTTCGGGTTTTTAGTCGGATACGGATATCGGTATGGATTTTTAAAATCCGCCGGATTCGGATTTGGGTACGAGTTTTAATTCGATTTTCGGGTTCGAGTTCGGATTTTTAAAAACCCGTCCCAAACCTTATCAGTTGGCATCCCTACTATGAATATTCGTGGGTTGTCCAAAAATATCCACCACTCAACGAGTACCTATTTTATTTATAATTTTTTAGCTAAAAAAATTAATATTTATATCAATAAATTTACGAATAATTTACGAATATCCGCAGGTATGAATAGAAATTGTCCCCACAAAAGGAAAAAAAAAAAAAAAAAAAAAGCATTAATGAATTGTGAACTTAGGTTTCCTCGAATCAAAAAGTCGCATTTATTTATTAATTATTATAATTATTATTATCGTACGATTCCTCCGCCCCCACAAGAGAAATCCTAAGTTGGGAAAATGTATAGAGAACACCTCAACCTATAATCTCTTCTCAAATCGCACCCTTTGACTTTTTCTTTTTCATAAATTATATAAAATGTTTTATTAAATTTGTTACCAAGTTTTTACCAAATTTAATAACTTTTGATTACTTTTGAACTAATAAAATTAGATTAATTAATTAATAATTTAATAGTTAAATAAAAACTCACATAATAAAAAAATTATCTCAATTACGGAGCATTTTAAATCAAGTATCCGACATTTTAAAATTTTGATTTTACTATATAACTTTTCAATTTGTTTGATTTGAGTCGGTCGAACAGTGTTTTAATTCAAAATAATTTATAGTTTGAAAAAGTTTTATAAATTATTATGTTAAAAAGAAAAAAAATATATAGTTGAGGGGGGTGTTTCAAAAGGACGTATAATTGAGGGGTCTCGATGCATTTTTTATCGGAGGAGAAATTCCCTCCCAACCTCTCTCTCTTTCGCATCGACGCAAATAAAAGAAGAGTTTTTGGGTGGAGCAAATCATCGAACACCTTTCGCTCGGAGCCGTGTTCTGCTTTTCCATATAAAGAAACCACCCCCGAAGAAAAGGAGACTCTTTCAACCCCTTCTCCGCCCCCCCAAGCTCTCACCATTGTCCCCTCACATGGCCGAGTCCGGGGCGATGGGGCTCTACGCCGACGACTTCGACGAGTCCTCCGCCTCCCCCTCCTCCTCCTCCCCGCCCTCGCCCTCGTCGTCGTCGTCGCCGTTCTCGGCGGCGAAGGGATTGAAGGGGCGGAGGCTGTGGAAGCGGGTCAAGTACCAGCTCGTGGAGTACCATTCCCTGCCCGCGTATCTCAAGGACAACGAGTACATATTGAGGTATTATCGCTCCGAGTGGCCGATGAAGCAGATCCTCTTGAGCATCTTCACCATCCACAACGAAACCCTAAATGTCTGGACGTAAGTTTCTCTTTTGTTTGGGAAAAGAAAGATTTTTTTTTTCCACGATCAATTCCTTGTTGTTAGGAATTTTGGGAATTTCTTGTTGGTAGGGTTGGTTGGGTTTGTTACAAGGGGACGAGTTGATATTCTTTGGAAACAATTAGAATGAATTGTGGCGAATTGAAGGGAAGTTTGAATCTTGGGAATGGTTTGATCCATGATACACAAGAAAAAAGAAAAAGTAATATTTTGGCTAATTTGTTTAGGATAAAAGAAGGAGCTTTTGTGTGGAATCCATTCCAATTGGTTATGTTCAAGGTATTCAAATTCCTAAACCGATTAGCGTCGGATTAAATCTAAGTTCACTTTGAATTTTATTGATTATGAAGAGAAGATTATTGACAATTTCAGAAAATTTTGGTTTAGGAGGATAGTAGACATTAACCCTATATTAGTTGTAAACAAAATTTGATAGAGGAGAGATGCTGAGATGTAATAACTAAACATGAAATTAGCAACAAATGGATGGAAGGATGTAAAAATTTAAATAATTTAAGTATTCACAACCAACTATTAATCAATGATAGAGTTAGGCAACAGCAAAATCAGCTTTCCCCGCTCGTCAATCAACTGCGACATCTACTGAATGATTTAGGAGTAGAAGTTTTATCCGTGCTCGACAACTCGTGTTTTGAGATCGGCCGATTTATGCGATATTCATGAGCATAGTAAACATCTTGGGGCTAAGAAGTTGCGGAGTTTGATTTGTTAGATTGCAGGCACTGAAAAGTTCCTAATTCTGTACTTAGTACTAAACTATTTGAAGGGATAAACTTAATAGCATCTGCCGCTTCAATGTTTATGTTATCCACCTATCCACATAGTTAGACTAAGCGGATCACCTAGATATTTACTAAATGATGACTGATAAAAACTTCAGAAACTCTCCTTATAGCGCAATTCTTCTTCACCACCTATGATTCAAGGATTAAACACTTTACCATCATACAGTTGCTGTTTCAGGTTTTTGTCAGAATCTGCCTTAAAATCTACCTGACTCGTTAGTACGTCTTGGGATTTCATACTTTAGAATAAGCACCTAATTTTCGCAGAAGGAAAAAATTCTTTTTTTTCTTACTTCCTCATATTCTATATATTCTATTATTGTCTCTTAACAAATCTGTTACAATATTTTTTCTGACGGTCTGAAATTCGAGCATTCTATAGTTCGTAAGAGAAATTAGTTGTTGTTTATTCTTCATGAATGCAATTTGTTGGCTGCAGTTTAACTTGAGTGTTCTCTTTCTCGAGGAGCAAAATAATAATAAGAAATAATCTGTTTTTTCTTTGTATTATTGGAGTTATCAGTCTTATCTCAATGAATTGACTCTGAAGTAACCGAGCGCACTTAATATCTTGTTTTCTTTGTCATCATGTTATTTTGAGTCCTGTGTTATGTAACCTTAGTATATTTCGTTCTCCAACTGTTTGTTCATATCCGATTGTTCTTTTCATGGCGCTAACACTGCTCTATTTGTATTTTTATATTCTAGGCACTTGATTGGATTCTTTCTATTCCTTGCTTTAACCATATACACCGCGATGAAGGTCCCGAAGGTTGTCGATTTCCAATCGCTACAGCATTTGCCCGACGTGCTGAGAAAAGCCGACCTACAGAAAATTCAGTCGGAGCTTCTGGCCTGTCTCCCTTCATTGCCTCACCTCTCTGATCTACAGAAATTGAAAGATGAGTTGAAGACCTCCCTCTCCTCTATCGATATGCTCCCCTCCATATCATCGCGCTGGCATCTTCTAGAGCTCCTGTCAAGCTGTTTGCCCCAGAGATTCACCCATTTAAATCAGACAAATGTATGTGTTCTGGTAAATAAACACTTCTTCATCACTTTTCTTATCTTTATTCGGAATAATTTAACTGCAGTTACTTGTGTAACCCTGCAACATTATCTACGTTCATATTTATATCTCTGCCAATTCTGAACTTCTCGAAAACTTAATTTGTTTCATATATACCTTTGTATTATAGCATGTTCCTGTTTGCAAAACATTTTTTGTAATATAAAACCGACCGACTTTCCCCAAGTGAATTCTGTGAGACTGTGACTAAACTTTTCTATTCTTTTCTTTTTGTTTCTTCAAGCTATCTTCAAGATAAGCGCATTCTTGTAAGAAATGCACTTTGTGGGTTATATTTTTATTGGATTTTGCAGGGGTAAATATGTTATAAGATAATATGTTTGTTCCCATGTTTTGGGGCTTTGAATATGATAATTTAACTGTGTGCAGCGGAGTGTGAAAGAGGATGTGGCCAACATGATCGCACCATTGCTTGTGCGGCCGATCGCACGGTGGCCGTTCTTCGCATTCCTAGGTGGGGCTATGTTCTGCCTGCTGGCGAGCAGCACGTGCCACCTCCTCTCCTGCCACTCGCGCCGCATCGCGTACATCATGCTCCGCCTCGACTACGCCGGAATCGCGGCCCTCATCGCCACTTCCTTCTATCCCCCAGTCTACTATTCCTTCATGTGCAACCCTTTCTTTTGCAACCTCTACCTTGGCTCTATAACTCTTTTAGGGATCGCCACCATCTCCGTCTCTCTTCTTCCGGTCTTCCAGAGCCCAGAGTACCGGACCATCAGGGCAAGCCTCTTCTTCGGGATGGGAATATCAGGAGTCGTGCCGGTTCTTCATAAGTTGGTTTTGTTTCGGCATACGCCGGAGGCACTCCACACGACGGCGTATGAAGTTCTAATGGGGCTTTTATACGGGCTTGGTGCTCTGGTCTACGCGACGCGAATCCCAGAGCGGTGGATGCCAGGAAAGTTCGACATCGCCGGGCACAGCCACCAGCTATTTCATGTGTTGGTGGTCGCCGGAGCGTACACGCACTACCAGGCCGGTTTGGTATACCTTAGATGGAGGGATCTCGAAGGGTGCTAGATTTGTTGTATGCATATGCAATACTTGTTCAGTATTAACAAAAAAAAAGGAACAAGAAAAAAGAAAAAATGAATTGTATTGTTTCAGGATTTGAATGTCCAATGTATCAGAAATCATTCAAAACACTGATTTTGCAGTTGGGAACTTGCATTGGTTAATGTAAATGATATATTTGGCGATTATTTGATGTATCAAGGAGAACTATATGCTAGCAAACTTTGGCATGAGTGCACAAAAAGTTTTATAAAATGATTAGTGTGGAGCTCCTACTCTCATGATGCAGATTTTGTTTGGAACAGTAATTTGAATTGGTTCTCAGTAGGGGGTGGTCTGTAATACTTTGTTCCTGAATTTCTCAGGCTAATTAAACTTCATGTCAGCAGCACATCAAGTGATCTCTAATTTCCAGAGCAGATTTTGTTTTTGAGCATATGTACATGAATAATGAGAAGATGTCTTACTGATTCAATGAACATTTGTTAATAAGTCCTACTTCACATGGAGCATGCAGAAGAACCTTAAACAAAGTAATTCACTTCCTGTTCTTTTCCAGCCACTCAAGGATGCCCTTCTCAGTCTCAGAAAGCTGCTCCTCTGTCTTGCCTTTTACTGAACCTTCAATGAGCCCAAAGTAATCCTTGTAGTTCCTCTTGTAGTAATCCTCGAGCCTCTGGAGAAGATAATGTAACAATACTAAGCTACTGTACTCTATCCTCTGATGCGAAGCGCCTAACATTTGCGCAATCAACACTCACCTCTCTGGATACTTGTTTTAGTTCTCTAATTCGTTATCGGCGTAAGGGTGATCCATAGAGGAAGTGGTGATTTTTGCAAATTTTAGCCAAAAACAAATGAAGGGTTAGAGGAGTAGGGGAATGCTAACCTGCTTATCGTTTTTTTCTTTGTTTTCTTTAGACCTCTTCAGATACTCTGCATGCACAAGTGTTAGGCAAAGATTTAGCCCTCTAAATCACTAAAAACCAACACAGAATATGAAGCAATAGGTACCTTGAAGGAGAGCCCTCTTCGATTCATTCACGTCAGGGAGCGCCGTCGCAAAAACGAGCATTGGTAGAATACACCTTCTACCGATTTCATTTAACTGAACCGATTTCGTTTGCTGCAGGATATTGAAGATTGCTCCTCTGGAAGATGAAGATGTAGAGGATGGCTTATTTAATGGAGATGGAACACCTTGAGGAAGAGCCATAGATGAGCTCAAAGTGCATTAAAAGCTGGAAGAATGTAGTTCACAGAAGCCACAAATAAGTTGCCAATGTCATTAGAGTGACTGGATCTGGATATGTAGAAGCTGAACCACATGTTGTGGATGAGAAGAAAGATAGCTACCTATTACACATAGAAAAATATATGTACAATCTGAATAGTAGTTTGAGTGGGTCCTGACACCCTAAAATTCAACTGGACCTTAGTTACCCTGAAATAACCTCTCTCTCTCTCTCTCTCTCACACACACTCACACACACACACACAAGGCTGTAGACAATCAATTTAAGCAAACAGCTTTATCAAGTCTCTTTGACAGGAAACTGATCAGTTATCATTCAACTTTTGTTCAACCATGGTTTTTTCTTCTTCTACTTCTTTGTATGATGGAGTGGAACAGGCACAAAATAAAGATAACAATCTTTGTGCTACCGTAGTCCGCCTATATAACTGCAGAACATGCACTAGCTCACAGAAATAAATTAAGCATAACAACATACTGTCAATATCTGCATTAGACAATTTAGTTTCATAGAGTCAAACGAGACGAATGTACATCAGCAAAACCAAATATATGAAATAAAAAGTAAAGGTAATAGCTCACAGTTGGGACAAAAAACAAATTTTGAATTGCTTTGCTCTCGCATCTGTACACAGTGTTTGACTATATAATAAGTCGTTCTTCGTTATCTTAATTACAATTTCATAGCACTGCAAGGAATATCATTACGTGACCTCTCACACTTCTATGCAATACAACAGTTGCAAATCTGGATCTTTGCCGACCGGTGCCTTCATGGCTTCTCCCAGGACAATCCAAGCAGCTCCAAATCTAAAGCATAATAAAGAGGCCTTCAGCACAACACTAAACTCTTAAGAATAACTTCATAAAAAGAGAACAAATAAATTACCGGCAGAGGAGCAACGGCAAACTACAGTCCATTCGGCACCAATCCATCAAATTTAATCTTCTTTAGTCACATCAATTCTTTCTGAAGATCATCAATTCATTGTTCCGATCAAGAAAAAAAAAATCTAATTCTGAAGCTCTTAGTTCTCCTAGCTTGAACCCAGCATTTAATTTGCTGAGTGCCCCAATGAATTTTCATCTAATGGTTTCTTTTGGCCATCGGAAAGTTGATTTTCCCGATCTTGATAACCTTCCGGCAATAAAGGTCCAATAACTTTTCTTCTAACTGCCGCGCCTTCCTTCAGCTTCCTTTTCCGAATCCTCTTCCTCTGAGCCCTCGTGAGTGTCCTCGAACCACAATCACTTTCACTGCTCGACGAGCTTTCCTTTTTCGCATAATTCCCATCTTCTGCCAAAAATATGAGTAAGAAAACAAAAACACATTTTCTCAATTGTTTTTTAGTACTTCACTATTCTATTTAAATGTTCTTCGTACCTGGGTCAAACTCCAGGGCTGTGTCTCTATACAACACCTCGACGGATTCCGCTTCATCTAACTTGATGTATAAAACAAAACCATCATTAAAATCTCTTCAAAAACACCATAACCAAGTAAAGAAAACAAGATCTGAAATTTGATAAACTAAAAACAGTAGCATTTTAAGGAAAAACTCAAATGCGATTGAACTTAAAATGTAAATGCTAGAGATAACTGGTAAAGTTCTATTAGGGATTACAATGAGCTTTTCTGGTGCTTTCTCCCTTAAAAAAAAAAAAAAAAAAAAAAAAAATCCTTTTTCGTGCTTTTAGGGTAATCTAACAAAAATCTGAAACCAATGGAGATTTTATAAAGTCGCCACCAAAATTTATCCATTTGCGATCATGCTAATCATAGTCGTTCACATCAAAACAATAATTTTCTATTCAAATTGCAAAAAAAGACTACAACTTCACTTCCAAACTCTACCTATTTCCCATTTCGACTATTGTACAACATGGATCAAAAAAGGGGAAAAGTTTGATACAAATTACGATTACGATGAATCTTAAAGGAGAAAAAAGGAAAATAGAAGGGATTACGCGAGGAGGGGAATCGCGAGGAGGAGGAGGAGGTGGGGGGTGGTAGAGATTGAGGAGCGCCTCGTGGAACTTCTTCCTCTTCGCCTCTCTCCGCTTCTCCATCGTCAATGGCGACGACGACGACGAGACCTAACGAGCTCTTCTAAGGCTCAAAATTCCGAAACCCTAATTATGCTCTAACTTACTCCATAGAAGTCGGCGACGACCTCCCTTCTCTGCCGACTTCACGCGTTTCAGCTACACTGAAGTCGTTGACGAGACTCTCCACTTTGCTTCTGCTAATAAACGAAGCAAGAGTCGTCGCCGAATTTGCAACTTCACCGACTTCGAGTAAATTAATGTGTAGTATGTTGCCCGTTTTGTAGAAGTGCTTTTCATTTTTTTTTTTTCATTTTTTTTTTTTTGTTGCATTACCAATATTGTAAAGGTGTAGTGCTGTTCAAAGAAGTTCAGTATAGAAAATTACTAAACCAAACTATTCCGAAAAGTTATTCTCTACAGCAGAAGCAGAAGCAGAAGCATAAGTCCTCAAAGGATAAGTGATCTTTTATTGCGTTTTAACGCTTTGTTCCACTTAGTAGGAGATCACATAGAGCTCTCCTATGCCCAGAAAAGGGGAATTATAAGCTTTGCAGATGAACAGGAATTGTCCCAATAAGATCTTAGTATGGAGTATAACTGTACAACATTCCCAAATTAGATATACAGAATGTGTCAGAATCATATAGGAACACCAGATAACCATCTTTCCAGCATGCCCAGGCTTTCCTTTCTCTTGTATTCTGGAGCAGTGTGTCCTGCACCCTGCATTTCAAAAGAAATCCATTCTAAAATGCTTAGTTAGTTACTGTTATATATTTATTTCAGTAAAAAAAAAAAAGAAAAAGAAAAAAAGAATATATGTTAACCTTTACGGTCGCAAATGTGAGGTTGTTCGAGTAACTCCTCGTGTATCTGAGAACGCGAAGATGAGAGTTCAATCAGATTGTTCTTGAAATGAGCGTAAAAAGTGCTCTCTGAGAATGAATAACGAAATGAAGCTCACCCTGCAACTTGGCCATCTACGGACCACGGTCGCCACTCATCCACTATTGAGAAATTCAGAGATCTGATCCATGCTTGAGTGCCCAGAAACGGTACAACTAGGTCGTGGTCGCCACTGCGATATAAAAGAAAAGCTTTAATCTCCGAGCATTGAAAACTCATATCATAGCATATCATAAAAGAAAAGCTTCCATAGTGAGAGTGTCAGAACCTGTAAACCAATGCCCGGTAACCTTTAGTTGTCACCTTGAGATGATATACTACTGCGCTCCGGATATCTGTCGTATAAGGTAAATCATTATTGCACCTTTTCCAGGAAGGAACCGTTCCCTGCGCGACATTGATACTAAAATTTTAGCCGAGATACAAGTCGATCAATAACGGAGTAAATTAAGAACTAAAGGAGGAGCTCTAATAGATCATTTGAATGTTTGCAATTCGCAAGCCATTCTGCAAGCTTAGAACACATGCGGATTCAACGAGATAAAATGATCGAGCGCAGTGAATCATTTTTCTTTTATTCTTGGTCCTTATTCGCGCGAATCAATCGGAAGAACTGAACCACTTTTTTAGAATAGCTGCTTGAGCGTTTTTAGGCTGTACAAATAGCATCGTATAATTCTACGCAAGAAATCAATCCGACAGGAAACGGTGTATAAATCCACATAAAACCCGTATTCACATGCGTGTTGATGAGCAAACACGAAATGTTGGCAAAAGATGGGGAATCGAACTGGCGACCGTCGACTCTAAACCTCATTAGAAACGACGAAAAAACAGGTGTAATATGCATAATAGACCTATATATGCTACAAAATCTATTTGATTGTGTTGGATCCACCTGATCAGAATTACAGAATTACCTTCCGAATGCCGAGTGCCTCTCTCACTGTATCATTGTCTGCCCAATATTTGGATAGCAAGTACCCATAAGTCTGCAACAGGTATTAAACTCGATATTACGGATTCAAAATGTAAACAAACGAAATAAACAATCGACAAAAAGGAGGGGACCAACCCTACAATATTTAGGGATGCTAGATTTCAGCAAAGAGAGTTCTTCAGATTGTTTTGCTAGCATTTTCCTTCTCTCGGCGGAAACTGTGAAAGGATGCGGGCTTGCAAACTCGCATTTCGGCTCCAAAATATGGTTTTCATTGAGGCCGTTTGTACACTGCATATTTGAAAGACTTTTTCAGGTTACAAGAGTGAAAAACAAAAAGAGAAACAAAAAGAAAAGAAGCCGCGCAAACATATTACTACCTCATCCACGGCCTGGAGATAGTTCGCACATTGAGCATTTCTCGGAGCAGTATATTTTCTGCCGCAACTTTCCGTTGCTGACTAAAGAAGGGAAAAAGTACACTTTGATAAAGTTTGTGTCTTAAAGTTCATAACATAATTGAAAGGTTTGATTTCAGCAGTTGCAGAGAACTAATGCGAAAGAGCCAATTTCAGAAATTTTGATTTAACAGGATTCAGATTTAGTGCGCTGAACGAAAAGAGAAATGGTTGCTCAAAGTTGATGTTGATGGCTAAATGTAACCTGATACCGAAGAATGATCGAAAAATTGTTGCATCACCTCATAAAGTTCGTCGGAAATAAGCGCCATCCCATGAGCAAATGGTACTTTCGCTCCGTTGTCGAACTCTCCGTCAGTTACTGGATTGCCGGCCAGATAACCCTGATCAAAAGTTAAAAGTTAAATTAAGAAGAAATCCGGTGGAGAACTCTTTTATTCTAAACATTTGACGAAGAAAATGATTCAACTTGAACTCCGGAACGCAACTACATTTTATCTATGAGCTTTACTATCATTATAGAATTTCACAAATTTATCCGAGTAAAAGGCTATATATATATATATATATGTATTAAAGATAAGATATTTGAAGTTTGCACACATTTCTCAGTAAGGCTCACAAACCTTGAGATTCAGATTTGTCTCTTCACTCAGCTTCTTACCTAGAAAAGGCGTAAAAAGATTAAAAAAACGAAAAAAGGGAAAAGAAAAATTGTGTTTAAGAAGGTTGATCATTGCTTATGTCGTGAATTCGATTCAAAAATGTGTTTAAGCCAGCTTGAGTATACTCTGACATCTACATTCTTTGCCGACGAGCATTTTATTTGTCTCAAGAACAGTCGACGAGCGTGATATTGTGAGAAAATTTTCACAAATTACGTAACATCGGTGACGTCCTTTAACTTCCGAAAGCACGAATATTCTGAAAATTCCTAGCTGGCATTTACGCAGCTGTTAGGTCGAAATTGGCACACATTCTATTCATATTATTTGCACATGAAAATTCATATTATTACATAATGTTACTAAATTCGTGGAGAAATTTTTATTTTATGAGAAAATCACATTAGATACATACCACACTGAGCCGAAATCCCAAATATTGTCTACATTCGAAAACAGAGTTCGCCACGAACAGTGGATATATGGATATAGAAAATATACGGGAAAAAATAACTTACTGTTTGCGATTTCTAGAGTGACAGCAGGAATAATCAAGCCAGAATAAGAATCGCCGCCGATATAAAGAGGATTTGACTTAAATTCTGGATGGTCCACAAACCACTGCAGCATCAAATGACAAATAGAGTGGATTCAAAAAGTGTACTTTTACTTCAGTAATCCATGATTTTGTTTGCATCATTTAGGTGTTCTGAGGCTACTATTTCGGTTTTCCGTGAGAAATTTTCCGTCAGAACTGTTAAGGTACAAGTTTGTGTCGGATTTTCATTCAAACTCGACTTGACGCTAATCAGAAGTCTAAAATTTCGGGCTTAGATTCGAGTTATGATTGAGTTCAGGTCGAAACCCGACACGAACACGATCAAATTCTGAATATAAATTAAATAGCGACGATGCTGACGGAAAGTTACTGTCGACATCAATGATGTACAAATGTGTTACAACATCATAGGTCTCCATTGTTGAAGTTTGTGCAATTGAAGAAATGTAAAATGGGAATTAAGTTGGAATTAATGGATTTTACCTTTCTGAGGAAGATGAAGATTTGGTCAACAGCTTTTGTGTCACTTGAGTTGTAGCCCTCCTCCAACACAGAGTAGGAGAACCCAGTCCCCACTGGGGAATCAAGGAAGATGATGCTGCTCACCTGGGTTTTAAGACCAACACACACACACACACACACTAAGATATATATAACTTTGCCGCGTGTGATTTGAAAAGTATTACTTTACTATCTTATGCTTGTACTTATGCGTCATCGTATATACCCCACAGTTAAATACTATGCTATTTTAGTGGCGGATTTCTGTAACGACACAAAAATAAAACCACAGGATAGTAAAGTGAAATGTTTTAAACCACTAGATGGTGCGTTATTATTATAGTTTGGGGCATAAACCTTGGTCCAAGAATGTGGGTTGTACAACAAAGTTGGGAGGCCTTGTGTGTATCCTTCAACATCAAAGCTAAGAGGACCTGCACATATCAAAACAATAAAGTGTTAATTGCTTCCTCTTTAGAGTTAGGTACAAATAAGCTCCTAGGTTTCTCCATCAACTATAAATTAATTGCTCAACATTTTACTTTGTTTACTCAATTCGTCGTTTCTAATAATCGATTCCTTTTTTAACATAAATTTAGAGTACATTATATACCTAATTTTATGATCCTGGTATGCATTTCGAAATGCGGTACAGTTCAGATAACGTCTGTATATATGTATTTACGTTATCGATCGAAATCAAAACTTTGGTGCAACTAAAGCTGCGATCGAACTTTAGGAACTAAATTTTGCACGTAATTCGTTACCGATCTCGTAGACCAGGCCGGAGAAGGCGGAGCAACCGGGGCCTCCGGTGAGCCACAGCATGAGAGGGTCCTCCTGAGCATTTCTCTCCGATTCTATGAAGTAGTAGAACAGCTGCGCCCCGTTCTCCTCATCCACCTCCACATACCTTCCAAAGTTTCAAACCAGAATCAATCTTAATTAAGCATATGGTAGATTCAATGTATCTGTTCTGTCAATAAAATTAACTTTTTATAAATTGGACTGCTTGCTTTCGATTCTCATAATCATTTTTTCCTTTTAGCTTTCGCCCTTTTCTGCTACAACAGAATCTCTGAAATTTTAAACAAGTGCTAAATATGTTGCTACAAATAACTGTAACTAAAAGCAGAAGCTCTGAAGCTAAAGCTATAAAGCTAAAAAGTACCTAAAAAGTAATAATCTCCACAGCAACTTACCCAGTCTCTAAGGAAATGGGAAGAGGCCCATCAAAACCTGGGAGGCTTGTGATGATGCTTCTCCTACCTGAGCTAACAAAGAAGCAGCTAAAGAGAAGAGGAAGAAGAAGAAGAGGAAGAAGATCAAGGGCCATGGCTTCTACTACAAACTATTTTTCTCTCATGAAACTAATTTCTAAGGAGAAGTGTAAGAGAGATCAGTCATTGAAAGGGTATCATGAGTTGGTGTGGTATACAAGTAGGGCTCTATTTATAATTTGGAGCAATCCTTTATTTACTCCGAAAAGTTTCTAACTTTTTTTTCTATCTCTAGTATTAAAATTTCAATGTCTTTCTTATATATATATATATATATATATATATATATATATATATATATATATATATATATATATATAGAGAGAGAGAGAGAGAGAGAGAGAGAGAGAGAGAGAGAGAGAGAGAGAGAGAGAGTCCATTTGTTATGCAATCAGTAAATCTGAAAGTGCTAGTCTTATGAAGTTTTAGTAATTAGATCTATCCTTTTGATGATTTTCACCCATTAGATCATACTATTCAACCAACCACCCACTTAACCCCGCGAGGCCATATCATCCTAACGCACATCTCTCAATCCAATTGGCTAAAAACTTGATAAAGACTAATGACTTTTTATTAATAAGATAAGTAGTCAGTTTATATATATATATATAGAGAGAGAGAGAGAGAGTTAAATTATGCCAGTGTACTATTAATAATAGTCATTATCTCTATAAAATTACTATTTTATTTTTTTAAATATACTTTTTTATCATTACCAACTTTTCTTATTTGTCTTCTAAATTTAGGGTAAAATAAATATTTTGACTTTTTTCTTTTCAAATATATTTTTTTATAGTCACCAACTTTTCTTATTTGGACTTAAGTTATGGGCAAAATAGATAAAAAATAAATTTTAAGCTGCATGGTAGAAATTTAACTCGCATTTAATCCGAGATGACTTAACGGCTACTACCCGTAGAAATATTTTTGAATAACAAAAAAAATATTGAAAATATATTTGCAATAAAAAAAAGTATGGGAAAATAAAATATTTCAAAAGTTTTAAAGAATATATAGGTTATTATCCCTTGTAATTTTAGATAAGGGTGTGTGACTTTTTTGAGAGGTAAGTGGAGTTTTAGGATCAGAAGCAATTAAAAGCTTGGAATTAATTAATCAACAAAACAAGGAAAAAATGTAGGGATTGGATTGGGCTTAACTGAGAGTTTATTGTCATCAAGTAGGACAAGTAACCTACAACTATTTTATGTAGATTTTTTTTATATATATATTTAGAAATAAATAAACTTAGCTGGAAATATTAATTAATTAGGATTCGAATTTAGAAACCTGAATTTTTCTATAATTGTTGTCACTTAAAAATAAAAAGTATATAGCTCTACAAAGTGTTTTCGTCCTAATTTTTTGTTTAATAATATTATTAGACAGCACTCAGTACTAAATAAAGTGTTTTATTTTTTGGTGGGTATATTCAAAATGTAAATATGGACTCCATAAATTTCTTCTTTTTTTCTTTTTCTTTTTCTTTTTTTTTTAAAGGGACTATAATTTGGCAACTTTCTTATCACAACGATACTTAATTTAAAGTGTAAAATGAAACCACATGATGAACTAATATAGATAGAACGGCTCATAAAAATCTTTCTTTTTAAAAAAAATGTAATTTAACTTTTTTTTTAATGTACAATAGGAAATTGACACTTTGTCCATTTCCCTTTGTCCAAATTGGCTTAAAATCACCCAATCCACCCAAAAGTATGAGGCAAATAAAAAAGGTATAAGTTCCATGTAAAGCCAAGCAACATATACGAAATACAATATTATTTACAGAAGCGAAAATAAGTACTTTTGTATCTCTGTAATTTGAAACAGAATTCGTAAATTATTCCCTGCAAAATATTTTTATTTAACAAATTTAATTACTTCGCGTCATTATAATATCGATTCGATCATAATATAATTATTAATTATGAGAGACTTTTGATTGATTGATTGATTTATAATCCATGATGTTACATTAGTATGGAGATACAATTCAAAGCATATGACTTAATAGGATTAATTGCTTATTATAAATTTAAAGATGATGTAGTTGTTACACAAGATTTTCTCCTCCACAAGCATCAACGAAACATGTAGCTTAAAATTGAGAAAAAAAATCCTCCATAGAAATGATTGGTTTGTAGTTTTCAAAGCATCACTTTCCATAGTTCTAAATCATATATGGTAACATCAAAGAGATTAACTTTGGTCACTAGAACAAAATATATATGTTTTAGACGACGCTTTCTTCTAACGTCTTTAATATTTAGCATTTTACTGACACTATGATTAAGCGTTACCAATAAACATATTTTTATCAAATATTTATATAAATTTTCCGACGCTATATTAAAACGTCGGTATATTTATCCCGATATGTTTATTTAACGACTCTTTACACAACATTTTTTGTAGTGGGTCATCTTAGGCTTAGTTTGGTATTGAGCTCTATCAAACACATAAAATGGAGTTGTGGAAAAAGCATATAGGGATATGCTTCTGCGTTCTCCGGTGGGATCGTAAAAAATATAACGTAACCTACTCATAGCGACATGCGAAACACAATATTACGGAAACAAGCAATCCCCCCGCAATCCCAAACGAAGCCTTAGTTATCCTTAATTAGTATTATTATGTTAATTATTTTCCTAAACAAAAAATATCACAGCCACTTTAGGGAAAAGGAAATTTCAATGATTAGTTGGTAAAAATATTTAGAGAGCCCCTCAATTATATATATAGAATTGAGCTCCTATACTTTTAAGTTTTTAGTCCTTGGATTAATAGAGGTGCGGTTAGGATGATGTGGGCCCGTTGGGTTAAGTGGGTGGTTGGTTGAATAGTATAATCCAACGGATGAAAATGATCAAAGGTGTAGATCTAACGGTAAAAAATTTACAAGCACCAAGTGATTGGTGTTTTACAAGCACCATAGCCGGACTCTATATATATATATATATATATATATATATATATATATATATATAGTGTGAGGCTACTTATCTTTATCGAAGCGGAGCCTTAGTCTTGCGTCGTTTTCAATGATGCGGCTTTCGAAGCGTCGATCGGCTCGTTAAACTTGATCTAGAGTATTTGAAGTATCTAGAAAATAAATTTTATAATTTTTCGATATCATTTGCCTAGTGATCGAAGGGCACAAAATCAAATAATTTTAATGGTCATAGTGAGCCGTTTGAAAGTTTAACGGTGTAGAAATATTCAAATTACGTGAAATTTTGATAGAAAATTCTTTATACTATATAAAACAAGATCAATATCTTTGATTTAAATTTTTAATGCTATATTATCACGTTTTGTAAGATTTTTATTTTCAACCGTTGATTTTTAGCCCCTTCGTCGGCTAGGCAAATAATATCGAAAAATCGCAAAATTTGTTTTCTAGGTACTTCAAATACTCTAGATCAAGTTTAACTGAGATCGACGATTCGGAAGCCACAACATCGAAAACGACGTGGAAGCACGGAGCCCTCCGTGCTATATATATATATATATATATATATATATATATATATATATATATATATATATATATATATATATATATATATATATATATATTTTATTCACATCCCCGCAACTTTTGATTTTTTTTTTTTGAAATGAATTATTTAGCAAAATAGATTAGGGATTTTATTTAATTCGTTGATGATTTCATAAAAGTTAGTGATTTTAATTACTAGTGCTTAACTAATAAAACCACACAGATTAATGGCTAATAGTTAATAGAACTATCAAATTGAAACATTTTTTTTTGACTCATTTAAGTACAATAATTCATATTAAAAACAAATCTAAAAGTTGAGAGGGTTTACATTACTTAGGAGCTGTTTGGTTAGGTGTAATTATAAATGCAGTGTAGTTGGAGATGCACACAGTTGAAAATGTAGCCGTTACAATTACATATATTATGTTTGGTTGGATGTAGTAGAAAGCGCTACAACTATAATAATTTATTTGGTTGTATGCAATTGAGAAATAATTTTTAAAGTTTTATCATTTTACATATATAATAGTGAAATTACCTCCAATATAAAAAAATTTATTTTTTGTTTAAAAAATATTTAAAGAGATAAGATTATTTTTTATTTAAAGTTATTTTTTTTTTTTAACTTGCTCATTGCCTCTCTATGCAATGGTTGAGTTGAATACATCAAATCAAAAATCAAATCGAATACATCAAATTAAAGACCAAATCAAGTACTGTACAGTTATAACTTTATGCAACCAACGCGCTCTTGGTACTTTGTAATATCTAACCAGTTATTGCAGTTACACGTGGCATTTGAAAACAGGGCATACATTAGCCAATGTTGATAAAGTCGGTACCTCCGTTGCAGAATTTGGTATGAGATAAAGTCGGCGCTTGAATTACAGTGTTTTGTGATTATACTTGCGAGAACAGCCTCTCCTATTACAAGTATGTTTGATGTTGAATGTTTCATGATGTAATATGCTTGTCACGCGTGCGAGGTTTGGTCTCATTGACAAAGAGAATTTATTTATTTATTTTGGGTGGAGTTGGTGCGCCGTATCGGGTCGGCACAGCCCATATTTTTCGGACCAAAACGGGCTAGGGTCCGGTCCGGCTCGTCCGGCCTAAGTTTCTACCCTCTGGCCCGGCACAGCCCTTTTGGCCGGAAGGCTCGGGCCGTGCTTCGGGCCGGCCTAACAAAATATTTATTTTTTAATTTTTTTTTAAAAATTTAGTATGAAATTTAAAAATATAAATAATAAATATTTTTATTTAAATTAATATTTTGATTAAAATATTAAAAAATTATAAAAATAATTATACTAAAGTAAATATTTAATTTTTTTTAAAAAAAAAAACTGATCAGGAAAAATTATCTTTCACTGAAAATCTGCTTTAATTACTCTGCTTTAATTTTATGCAGAGAACTTTCACCTTAACATTTGTGGTTCAAACTCAGCTTTTTTTACACAGTAGTGATCAAGAAACAGTAATCCAGTTCTATATATATCCATCGCGATTATCGGTGAAAAAAAAAATCCATAATT
The DNA here is from genome assembly GCA_025177825.1 of Aechmea fasciata. Classification (NCBI taxonomy): domain Eukaryota; kingdom Viridiplantae; phylum Streptophyta; class Magnoliopsida; order Poales; family Bromeliaceae; genus Aechmea; species Aechmea fasciata. The sequence goes on from CM045925.1 coordinate 11,284,327, forward strand.
CTCGAACGAAAAGGCGAAATTTTTTGTTCTCTTGATATATCTACCTCTTCGATCGAAAGTTTAGCGTCACATATGAAAGCGATAACTCATGCATGCCTTTTCGTACTACTAGGAAACATTTAGAATATATTGCACATTACTACACATACATCTGCCAAAACCTTCTTTTGATTCCCTTTCGAAGCGCGATGTTAATCGGTTTTGTTTACGTACCAAAGTTGTCGCGGAATAAAAGCAAAATAGTTTTAGCAGTAGCAGAAGCATGACTCAAAATTAATCATCAACAAAAACACAGATCAGTTCAATGTATATAATCAGATCTGATAGTAGATTCGACCAGAATCAATCTGATTATGAATACTTTGTATTGAGTTTTGTTGGCACACATTGAATTCTATGTATCAGATGTTTACTTAAATTCATTACAAAAAATCAGATGAAATCATTATCTTTTTTCTTTTTCTTTTTCTTTTTTTTTGTACAAAAATTGGTGGTGACTGTGGAGCATTTATTAATTTCTCTCTTGTGCCAAGAATTAGGGCTAAATTGTTAGGAAAATCTCCATCAAAAGTGACTAGTTAGCTAGCTAGGCATTGTTTATTTCTATCAGTGTACATGAGAAAGTGATTCTCCTAATTGCATAAACTCATGAGAATCAGTTTATTCTGTCACATTAGATATCTAAACTAGATCAAGGCTAATTATGAAAGAGATCAGTAATTTGCGTGTAATGCGAGGAAGCCAGAGGATCTATATACTTACTGGCTACTGCTGGCTTAAAAGGACCAGCATTCTGTCATATGGCGCGTGGTAGGCCAGTTTGAGCCAAATCACGCTCAAAATAGTGTTGGATTGGATTGGGCCGAGCTTGAGCCATGTATCTATACACTTTAAAGTGAACTGGTTGTACCGACCGTCCCTAGTACAAGTGGCAAAGGGCTTAGTGATTGGTACCCGAGACCCGAGTTCGAATCCAAATTGATTCACATTTTCAGTTAAGTTTATTTCTAAATGAAATAAACGAAGCGGTCCGACACTTACATTGAAAGAAATGCTTTCTGAATACTTTTAATTATATAACTATTTCGTTATTAAAGCTGACTTATAAACTGTAATTACTCCGCATATTCTGAGTTAGCTGCATGGTTACTTTGCTCTTATATATTCATTGCCTTCTTGGAGAAAAAGATATATAAAAATGCATTTGGTGTTTTGTTTCCGAGAACAAAGTGATGTCATCCTAGACTCTTTTACATAGACCACCATAAGAATGGCATCTGATTTTGTGCACAGCAATTGATGTCACCTTTTTTTTTCTTTTTTCTTTTTTTTGAGATAGATCATTGGAGACCATACTAGGATATGTGGAAGAGCACAATTGAGGAATTTTTGAATTCAATGTGTACCAATCTCATGCAAAAGGAAATTTAGTATCCTTAACACTCTGCCAAGGGAGAAGAATCCTTATATATATATTACGTTACCATCGGAAAGTGATATTGATAGAATCGTCGAATCTGAATAATGAACGAATTCGATAAGTATTTTTAAAATGTTTTTATGATCAGTCGTATATTAAATTCGATTGGCTCTGTTAATAGCACCATCATCGTGTATAATTTTGGGTCTTGTGAGTGGGTATGGGACCTTGTGGTCCTTGAGAGGAAAAATAATTGAGTCCAACTTAAAAAATATATATATAAACAAAAATAAAATAAATGGACCCAAGCATGGGAACCATCTTAACCTATAGGTCTCCTACCAACATGGCAAAAGAGCAAAAGGCCAATCAAAGAATTTCTCCCCTTTCTTTTTTTTCTTTTTTTTCTCTCTCTCCTCTTTTTTTTTCTTTTTTTTTCTTTTTTTTTTTTTATCGAGTAATTTCAAATACCACAAATATGGTTAGCACTTTCTTACTTTAATATCATATAATTTAAAGTGTATCAATTAATTTAGTACTTTATGATTTCATTAATTTTTTTTTCTATTCGTCAGTTCATTCGTTAACATTTCGTTCAATTATATAAAAAAAAACTTTAGATACACTACCTAAGGTTATCGAATATTCACTTTAATACCTTTTAGTTTTAAACTTTGTCACTAATTTAACAAAAAAAAAAAATTAGTGAAGAAAATAATAAAAAAGAAAAATAAACGTACGAATCTAAATTGATATATTTTAAATCACATGATATTAAAATAAATAAAGTACAAAATTACAGAAGTAGTATTTGAATTTTTTTTTATTTTATTTTGTCTACTTTAGCAATATTTATATAAATAATAAGAAAAACTTCAAAAAAGAACCCCCACTTAATTGATAAAATATTATTGCTGTTCACTACCCACCCTATTGTTTACAGCATAGTACTTCACTATCATTTGATTTCTATACTTTTGTTTAATCTTATACTTAAGAGCTTTTGTTGAATTAATAGAATAGTTAATTAATTATTGTATCACTTTTGTAATCTTACTTAACAGCAAATCACTACAAGACACCGACAACAAAGTTACAATAAATATAATTAGAGTCCGGCTACTATGATCGATCTTATGAGTATAGAGGCTCTTGTACTCGTAAGTTTTTGACCGTTTGATCCACCATTTAATCATTTTTATTTATTAGATTATATTATTCAATCAACCACCCACTCAACCCTAGGGGGCCCACTATTAACCTAACCGTAATCAATCTCATCCTAGTCGCATATTTTTTCATCTGAACGGTCAAAAAATTATGAGTACAAAACGCTCTATACTCATATATATATATCAGTATAGTAGCCCCAGCCAATATAATTAATCAATTTACCTGGATTCAATAAATATGATCTTTCTTGTTAAATCTCACTTTTCTTCTTTCTTTTTTTTTTTATTTTTTTTTGGTAAAAGCTTATTAAATTTATTTAAACTGTGAATAATTTTGATTATGCTACCCAATTTTTAAAGATTTTGACTTTACTATTCAATATTTCAAATTATTTGATTTGAGTCGGTCAACGAAACTTTGACTTCAAATTTTGAATATAACATTTATCTTTATATATGTTTAATTAATATACAAAGTTAAAACAGTCCAATTAACCAATTCAAATCGAACAAATTGAAAAACTAAGTAATAAGATATTTGAAAGATTGGGTAATCGAATCAGAATAGCTTATAGTTTCTAGTAAGTTCTGTGTTTTTTTTTCTTTTTTTTCTTTTTTTTTGGTGTGTGAAATGATAAGGATAATAATGTGACATTGCAAAAGAGAGAGAGAGAGAGAGAGAGAGAGAGAGAGAGGGGGGGAAAGAGGTTGAGTGAGATCATGGTCAAAAGAGAGGAGGCCAAAGTTGGGTTGGCAACATCAAGAAAATGCTCTGCCCCACGGGCACTGACCAGTCAACGCACCCATTGCCACACAAAGCAGTGCTGCTGCTGCTGCTGCTGCAAAACTCGTGCGAGCTCTCCCCCAACCTACATGTATTAATTATTATATATTATTATTATTATGCCTCATTATATAAAACGTAACTTTAATTATATATATATAGTAGTAGTAGTAGTAATAATAATATATATATATAATTAATTAACATAATAATTGATTGCATGGTTTATGGCTACGGTACGTGATACGGTTGGTGGGGAGCTCTGTGTCACTGTGTGTGTAATATGTTGTAGTATTATTTTATGTTTAAAGGGGTTTTATATATATATATATATATCATGGATGATGTGTGTTAATTTATTACACATGGATGAATTAATTAGTAAATAAACAGGGCTTAGGAAAGCGACTTACTTGTTGTTATCTCTCTCTCTCTCTCTCTCTCTCTCTTCCCCCTAGAGAGACAATAGCTGCAGCAGATCAGCCAGGGAAGCTCTAAGCTTTTCTAGCTACATTTTTTTTTTATTTTTATAACTTTAATTAATTAAATGTAGAGGGCACAAGCTAGGGCTTTGGATCTTTCTAATTACCTGCTTTATAGAGAGAGAGAGAGAGAGAGAGAGAGAGAGAGAGAGGAAGAATAGTTTTTTTTTTTTTTGTGTGTGTGTGTGTGTGTGTGTGTGTGTGGCCTCTTCAGTCTTATCTCTACTTTTACTTTGAACAAAAAGTTGATCAAATAAGATTTTATGACTAGGTGGTAGGGAAGATAAGGGCGCCGAATATAGGAGCAATGGACTAGCTAAATTAGTCGCATTCTAGTGAACCATTTGAAAGGCAAAAAATAATCTTTATATTTTATGACATCCAGTTTGACCCTGTTTTAACCGTCCAAAGGCTCAAGCAACTGCTTGCTTCGTGGATAGACCTTCTATGAACCCCTTTTTTTTTTTTTTCTGTGTCTCTGGTTGTCTCGCTCTTGTAGTCTAATTCATTCATTCAATGAATAAAACAGATAACGTGCTATCTATTCTCTAAAAAAAAAAGATTTTATGACGGGAAAGGGGCAAAAAAATTAACTATTCCAAGTTTTTTTACTTTTTGTTGTAAAAGAAAACTAATTGAGAAAAAATAGGCTAGATAGATGTACTGTTGGCAGGACTTGAGGTAGGGTGAGTGCTCTCCCACAACTACATCTCATATTGAATATACAATTTAAAAATATTGTTTTCTTATAGCTTAAATTTTTTTTTAAAAAATAATTATTTGATATAATTCAATATGACATCAGAGTAGGTATCGAACGCAGACGTAAGACAGAGTGTTAAATGTGTAACTTAAAAGTATCGTTCTTTGACGGCTTAAGCTATTAGAGGAAAACGATTATTTTATAAAATTCAATATATATCTGTCTTGTTAGTATTCCTATTCGTACCAATTAATTAGTACTAAAATAGTATTTTATCAAATAGTATTACACTCTACAACAGCATAATTTTAGCTCTAGTAATAAGTGGTTATTAACCTTCATTTGAGTTAGCTTCTTAATTTGTTCAAGAAATAAAAATTAGTAAACATAAAATCTATGGCTGAAATAGGATTTGAGGCTCCAAAAACATGATAAGATCTACTTCTAGATCCAATGAGAAGCTATTTAATTAAGACAATTCAAGATTTTTTTTTTTTTAACAAAATAGTAAAGCATCTTCAAACCTAGCTATATAGTTGGATCCCATCTTACTATTTAACATGATAAATTGAGTTGGGTCAAGATTAAATTGACATGTACTCATAGACCATTACATAAAACCCCACCAAAAAAAAAAAAAAAAAAAAAAGAGAAAAAAAACACATCACATGTGGATAATTATTGATAGGAACAAAGGACTAAATAAAAAAAAAAAGATACCCAGTTGTCACAAGAGGGGAAAACACTACCCCATTGATATAATAATAACTATGAATTAGGGTGTTAGTTTAATTTGTAGTGTAGGGCATGTGGACTTGTGTTTTAGTTACTGTGTTTAATTTGTTTCCATGTAAATAAATAGATAAATAAATAAATAAAATTTATTTATTTTTAGGGTTCTTCCTCTCACCATAGTTGCAACATTAGGCCAAAAATAACAATTGTTTTTTTGCTATTTTTAGTGATGTTATAATTTCCTTCTTTTTCTTAAACTATATGTCCACTCAAAGTATAGATTTATTAGTAAATGTGATTTGTGCATAGTAAATAAAGAGTTATTAATGCAGTCATTTAACAAAAAAATAAAAAGTAGAAATTAATATTAGGCAAACTATTTAATGACAATTTCAACATCATTTTGATATAGAAATAATAAACTCTAAATATTCAAAACGCACTAATAAATTCTGTCCTTTTCATTTTAACACCAGTATAAGATTTACTACAACAAAAACGATCTATAACGACACTTTTAAATATCGATACAGATAAAAAAAAAAGTGCTACTGGCTAAATTACTGACACTTGTAAAAAGTGTTGCTATATGTGGGGTCGCTGGGTATATAGTAGCAGTTAAAGAATGTCGCTATAACTTAAAAAAAGTGCTGCTAATTTACCTAACACTTATTTAAGCATTTAGCAACTGCAGAAACTCTATTTTGTTGGTTGCGGTGGCGGAGGAGGACGAGAGGGAAGGACTCTTCGTCTACAATTTCAGTGGATTGAGTGAAGGGAGAAGGGGAGATGTTAATCAATTTTTATTTTATTTTCTTTTCTATTTGTAATCGGGCGGAATGGACTGGGTGGAGTGGGTTGAGTATAGCAATCTTTTATGTTTGATTGGATTTGGCTTTATATTGAGGTATTAGTAAATACTTTTTTAATTTTTAGCATAAATAAGACACTTACACAAAAATGTTCGAAATATATGTCCATATAATTTAATTCAACACAATTGTCTTATTTTTAAATAATTATAAGCAAAAGAAAGATTCAAAATTTTGCTCCTTAATTAAAAGCTCTCACCAATTTAATGCTTAAGCCCCTGTTTGGTTGGGGGTTAAGGGGTTCCACCCCTTAACCCCCATTTTATTCTCAAACACCACCAAAAAGAGGTGGGGTTTGTTAACCCCACCTCAAAAAGTTATCCCGGCTTAGCTAACCCACCTAACCCCACCAAACTCTAACCAAACACTATTTTTCTATTCATAATAACCCACTATCCTTCTTATCCCACCTACTTTAATTAAATACTATTTTTCACTATCCTCGACTAACTCCAACTCCCAACCAAACACAAAAATACTTTAACCCCACCTTAACTCCAAACTTAACACTATTTCTGGAATAACTAGTTTTTTCTTAACCCCGAACCAAACGGGCTAAGAAAAAAATATCACACCATTTGCTTCAAAACAAAAAAAAAAAAATATTCCAAAAATAAAAGAAAAATAGAAGCTGAAAATGTAAAATAGTTAAATAAAATTAATTAAATAAAATATAAAGATATATACCACCATCATATTTATATAAATAAATAATAACTGATACCTGAAAAAACTGCAACTTCCCAAGACGTTCTCGTGGAGGTAACATTACGTTCATGGTACTCCCAAAAAGAAGTATTAATTAAACCTTTTTTTTAATTACTATAAAAAAAAAAGTTTAATTTCCCAAAAAAGTCCTTGTGGAACCTTTATTATATTTTTAATTAAGACCCCAATAAGTTTCCAAAACTAAATAATTATTAATTAAACTTTTTTTTGTGATGTTTTCGGTAAGAATCTACCCATATATGTGATTTAAATTAAGTTAGTTTTAAATTTTATTGCATGGACCGGGTCCATAGACCAGAGTATTTAAAACAAAACATACCTATATAAAGTCATTAAAATTTAAGAAAACTTTTCAAATATCACCCTGTGGTTTTGCACTTTCTCAATTTAGTCCGCTATTGTTTTAATTGTATCACGTTCGTACCCTGTGGTTTTAATTTTCTCTTTTTATTATCTCATTCCACTATTTTTTTTTTGTTAAATTAGTGATAAAGTTAAAACTGAAGGATACTAAAGTGAATATTCGATAAACTATAAGTGGGGTATCTGAAATTTTTCTGTATATAATTTAATGAAAAATTAACGAAGGAGCCGACGTAAAGAGAAAAATAAAATCACATGGCATTAAATTAATACAATTTAAACTACGTACAGAGTACTAAAGTGAGAAAATACGAATACCCAAAATTTAAATACAAACCTTTAACTGCGATATGCAATTAATATTTACAATTATCTACATTAAATATATATTTTGACTATTTTTATCCTTATGGATTTTTCAAAAATACAATTTTTTTTGCATATGAATTATTGATATTATTGGCACCTCTTATTAAGCGTGCTTCTAAAAAAAAAAAAAAAAAACAAAACAAAAATCTCTGTCCATGCACCCGGTCCATGCAAGAATGTGTCTGAGCCACGAGGCACACTTTTGAGGCCACGTGTCGCATCTCCAGTGGCTGAAAAGAGTGGCCCATGTAAAGGGTGGGACCCGCGGGAACAAAGCGGTCAAAGCAGGGACAGGATAAGCTCGCCCCGAGGGGCACGGTCAAAGCGAAGGGCGATGGTGGGTCCCACCCGGTCCAGTCAAAGTGCTGAGCTGGCACTCCGTCCCAAAAAGGAACCTCTTCAGAGTGCGGGGCCCACTTGTTGTTAATTAATAATTAATTATCATTTTATTATATTTTATGTATATTAATCCTCGTTTTTAGATCTTAGTAGTAGTAATTAATAATAATAAAATAATAATAATATTAGTATATGATGGCTTTAATAAGAGGGGTCCACGTTTTCTTTTTATCTCTACATGTTTTTTTTAATTGACAAATTTGCCCTTGGCACTTGTTTAGTGCTTGGATTAAGAGTTAACTTTACCAAATTAGGCCTGGTGATTAGATATTAAAAAAAAAAAAACACCAATCACCTCGGACAAACCAAATCAGGAGAAGGGCATTTTAGTAATTTCAAGCAAAACAAGATCACTACAAAATATATATATTGTTTTCCAAAAAAAAAATTTATTAGCTTTTTCGTAATTATTAGAGAAATAAAAAGGCTTTTTGCAAAAAAATCCACTTATTTTGGGATTTTTGGTACCTTTTTCGTTTTTTTGCGATTCGGGCCGCTTTTTCGGCCGCGGACCAAAATACCCTTATTACTTTTCTCTCTCTCTTTTTTCTCTCGATCTTTCTTTCTCTCAGAAGAAGGCGGCGGAGGCGGAGGCGGAGGCGGAAACGGCCCCGCCTCGCCTCGCCCCGCACGCTCTCGCCGTGCACCCTCGCCTTCTCGGTTCGACCCTACCGAGGCCGCGTCGTCACCGCCTTCTCCGCGGGGCACGGCGACATCAAGACGCGAGCTCTTCTCCCTGCGTGTCGGAACGCCGAGACGTCGTCGGAGGCGGCGAGATCGTCTCATGACATCGCCGTGGTTGCGGTAGAAAGTAAGAAAAGGTGATGACAAAAAAAATAAGAATAAGAATAATAATAATAAATTTACGCAAAAAGATCAAAAAATTTAGAAAAACAAAGAAGATGATGAAGTTGCACTCTTAAAATATGATTACACTGTTTTAAAAAAAAATTACACATTTTCTTGAAAATTACACTATTTGATATATAAATTACACTCTTTAGAAAAAAATTTTACACTCTTTAAGTCAATATTGCACCATTTAGAAAATTTTGCACTTTCGTTTTTATTTTTTTCTTTCTCTTTCTCTTCATTTTCTTCTACTTCATCTTCTTCCGCGGGAGATGATTGCCTCCTCCTCTCCCCGCTCCCCTCCCCGCATCGTTGTGGCGTTGCGAGGCGCTCCGCGCCATGGTCGAGCCGGGCGAGAGCGCCTCATCTTCGTGCTCCCACGCAGAGCCGCTAAACCGCGGCGGAGCGCCTCGGCGGCCGGCGCGGCGGCGGCGCGAGCCGGAGCGGGCGGGTGCTCGGCGGCGACGCGGAGGACGCGAAGGCGGAGCGGGGTGGTGAGGAGTGCGGCGAGTGGGAGGAATATAATGAGTCATAAACTAATATCCGAGTACGGGCTTGGAAACAATTCCGTCAAATAATAGGCTAATTAAGGTGCAAGCATATGTTCTTGTGTCGGCACAACAGAAAGAGTTTATGAAATGAATTCATAAATCATGTTTCTCTCAATTCTACACAGCGCATGCATATCTTTATTAAATAAAATCGGAGATATACACTTGAGATTACACGGGGTATTTGTAATTGTGCATTATTAATTGTTACACAGGTATGAGACATACAATGTTACACCGGCTGAACTCGGCGCGCGCCCTCCAACTCGCACTCCTCACCACCGCTCCGCCTTCGCCTCCTCGCCGCGCGCCGCCGAGCACCGGGCTCCGCCCACGGCTCTGCGCCGCCGTCGCCGCCGCGCCGATCGAGGCGCCTCCGCCGCAGCGGCGGGCCAGATTCCGCGGCTCTGCGTGGGAGCACGAAGATGAGGCGCTCTCGCCCGGCTCGACCATGGCGCGGAGCGCTCGCGCAGCGCCACGGCGATGCGGGGGAGGGGAGCAAGGGGAGAGGGAGGGAGGCAATCATCCCCCTGCGGGGAAGAAGATGAAGTAGAAGAAAATGAAGAGAAAGAGAAAGAAAAAAATAAAACGAAAGTGCAAAATTTTCTAAATGGTGCAATATTGACTTACAGTGTAAAATTTTTTTCTAAAGAGTGTAATTTATATATCAAATAGTGTAATTTTCAAGAAACAGTGTAATTTTTTTAAAACAACAGTAATCATATTTTAAGAGTGCAACTTCATCATCTTCTTTATTTTTCTAAATTTTTTGATCTTTTTATGCGTAAATTTTTATTATTATTATTATTATTTTTTTTTGCCATCACCTTTTTCTTACTTTCTACCGCAACCACGGCGATGTCATCGGAGACGATCTCGCCGCCTCCGACGACGTCTCGGCGTTCGACATGCGAGGAGAAGAGCTGCGTCTTGATGTCGCCGTGCCCCGGTGGAAAAGAAGGGTGACGACGCGCCTCGGTAGGGTCGGAACCAGAAGAGCGAGTGCAGCGAGGCGTGCGAGGCGGAGCGAGGCGGGCTCGCCTCCGCCTCCGCCTCCGCTGCCTTCTTCGGAGAGAGAAAGAAAAGAACGAGAGAAAAAAAAGAGGAGAGAGAAAAAGTAATAAGGGTATTTTGGTCCGGCGGCTAAAAAAGCGGCCTGAATCTGCAAAAACGAAAAAGGTGGCCCGGTTTTGCAAAATCCCAAAATAAGTGGATTTTTTTTGCAAAAAAGCCAAATAAAAATTATAAAATTGAGTTTTGTTTTATCAAATATTACAAAAGTCACAAGTCAAACTGAAAAAAGTTCATTATAATAAAAAAACATTATAACAAAATTTAAAATTCTGTAAGGCGAATATAATACGCATCAAAATTCAGCATCCAAAATTATATATGTGAAAGCTTAAAAAAATCAAAATAAATTAGTACTATATATTTTATCGAGAAATAATATGCTTTATTGGATTTACAACAGAAATACATTCTCTGTCCCGAGTTAGGGTGATTACTTAACCATTATGTCGATCATCTGGTGAGTGGTCTAGAGAGGAAGGAACAACTACATTTTCAACGACAACTACTCCGTTCCCTATCACTCGCTGGGGCGCGTCAAACGTTTGATTACCGTACGTGTGGAATGAGTTATCCGCAGTCTGCTGATCCTCTCTCCCTTATCACTTAACTCTTCACTTACCTCCTCGCTACCCTTCTCTTTTTCTCTTTTATTTTTTCTTTAGTTTACGTTTTAACTTTTTTCGAAAGTCTTGGCCGCTTCCACTATATATGTTTAATTCATTTTAGCCAATGAATAAAGCAGATAGCTCGCTATCTTTTTTTTTCTTTTTTTTTAAATGCCAATTTACAAATGGGTCCTTGACCATAAAAATAAGTTGTTCCACCACTAAAATTATTATGGATCCTTTTTTTTTCTTTTTTTGGGTGGGGGGGTCAAAAAGAAAGTGGAAAAACCACTCAATGTCAAATCTAGTATACTCTGTTCGCACGTTGGGTCAATCACTAACTCCCCTCTACAAAACCCCAAAAAAAAGAGAAAAAAAAAGAGAAAAAAGTGTAGAGAAAAGGAGTTGATTTTTGAGTACTTGGACCAGTTTCTAGTGAAAAGCACTCTTTATTGTGTGTTGCATTATTGTGTTCCCAAATTATTGCATAGATTTGATTATTTCTTTATTATTGTTTAGATAAGCTCTAAATCTCCACCATATTATAAGATCGTAAATCGTTTTGCCCGTATTTTTATAGTTTAATGGGTTAAATTCTCATCTGTGTCGATTAATAAGGAGGTTAATATTTCATACATCAATCGATCTATAAGAAAATGGTGCATTACTGATCTTCGCCACTTCACTTACATGTATAATAGATATATGTAAGTGGTATTTTAAATGGTATCGATTATTAGGTTTAGCGGCGGTTACGCATAAAATAATTATTTTAATTCTTGGTTGTAATATTATTTCGCACAATTTAAACTATTTAACATAAATCTCAAATTGCGCTAATAATTTACCGCCAGTGAGGGAGAGTAGGAATGTCAATAGGTATGGATGCCCGAAATTTTATCCGAACTCGAACCCGAATGCAACGGATATATTCGATGGATATGGATATGGATTCGGATATGAATATCAAAAATAGAAACCCGACAGATATGAATTCGAATATGGATTTTGATTGTACCCGACCCGAATCCGACCCAAACCCGAATTTGACTATATATATATATATATATATATATATATATATAAATTTAATGTTATATTTGAATTTGTATTTTAAAAATTTAGATTTAATATAATATATTTTGAAATGTTGAAAAAAAAATAATTATTTTGCGTTCAAATTTTCGAGTTCGGATTCATGTTCGATTTCGGATTTGAATATAAACTTTTAAAATTCGTCGGGTTCAAATTCGGGTTTTTAAAAATCCGCTCCGAATCCGCCCCAATGACATCTATGAGGGAGAGTGGTAATATGAAATAATTAATTGAGCTAATTAGCACTTAATTATTTCACCTCGAAAAGGGGTTGGGGGCAAATCCGACATTTTACGTGGCACGTGCGGTCTACGGCGTCGTGGAAAGGGAACCGGGAGATTCCGGTGAACAGAAGCGACAACTCCCCTTTCCCCTCCCCACTCTCCGCACGTGCGGAGCGCGCGCCCCGAGACCAGTCGCCTCTGCCACCGCCTACTCCCGGTCTCCCTTCCCGGTAGCCGGTTCCCCCACTTCCAGATAAACTGTTTTTTTTTATTAAAAAAAAATGTTAACAATAATAATAATAACATTAATAAAATAAAATAAAATAAAATCCCCAACCAACTTTTTAGTTTTTAGTAATAGTTTCCTTTCAATCACTTTATTATTATAGTTAATATATTTAATTTAAATTATTTTTAGTTAGTAAATTAAAATTTTGTTTAATTTAACAATGATGATTTTTTTTCCCCTACAATGTGGGTAATTAAGTCCTTAATACTTAAAATTTATAAATTAAAATAATTAAAATAATTAAAATTTGATTAGATTTTTATAGGAAAAAAAAAATATTTTGCTGAAAAATTAATAGACTATTATTAGCCTTTTTAGTTTAAAATTACTTGCACTTGAAAAATTTTCAAATATTTTTATTAATAAATAAATAAATACAGAAAAAGAGGAGGAGAGAGAAAAGGCAGTGTAGTTCTCTCTCTCCCTCTCTCTCTCTCTCTCTCTATACCCTTTTGATAACCCCCCTCTCCCCTTTATTAAATGCCATCCCAATAATAATATAAGTATTTGTAGGAATTTGTTTAAAAATACATAAGTAAAATAGATAAAATATTTGAATATAGAATATAATTGAATAAATAAATATAACCTCATCTTTCTCTCTCCTTGATGTAAACTATGTCCTCTCTCCTCTCTCTCTCTCTCTCCCCCCCCACCCCCCCCCCCTCTTCCTCTCTCTCTCTCTCTCTCTCTCTCTCTCTCTATCTCCATTCCTAGATCTCACTCTCTCTCTCTGCCACAGTAGTGTAAGCTCTTTCTCTCTCTCTCTCTCTATACTCCTATTTCCCCATTTCCCCATTTTTCTCTCTCTTGGTTCCATCTCCTTCAACTCCTCCCTCCCACCATTCCCCCTCCCCCATTGCTTCCAAAGATTAGCATTTTATCTTCTTCATCTTCTTCAAAGATTTGATTCCCCCCCCCCCATCTCCCTGCTGATCATTTCACCTTTCCGAGCTCCCTTCTACTGTAAAGCCTATGTTGTTGAACTGCATAAACAGGTCTTAGGGATAGAGAGTAAAAGAGAGAGTGATAGAGAGAGAGAGAGAGAGAGAGAGAGAGAGTGTGTGTGTGTGTAAGAGATTCACATCTTCATGATCTTGGTGATGATGACGATGATGATGATGGCGATGGTGATGGTGTTGATCCCTCCTTTCCCCCTTTTGACCGCCGCATCGTCCTTCTCCACCACCATTCCCACCACTTTCACCCCCACCACTACCTCATCCTCCTCCTCCTCCTTCCCCCCGACCCCAAAATCTCACCATTTGTGAACCCCCACTCCTCCCCCCACCAAGTACTCTCCTTCTCCTTCTCCTTGCTCAAAAAGTCGCAAGCTTTGTGGTGATCTCTTCTTCGCAGAACAAATGCCTCAGCTCCAGCACCAGCACCAGCACCGCCATAACCACTCCTCTCCGTGGAAGCTGGAGGGCGCCGCCCCCGCCGCCGTGCTGGATCTCGAAACGGCCGTGCTGGATCTCGACACCGCCGTGAAAGACGGGATCTTGGGCGGCGGAGGCGGAGGAGGCGGCGGGGGTGGGGGTGGGGAGAAGAAGGCGGTGGCGGCGGTGGACCTGCGGAAGATGATGGAGGAGCTGGAGGCGGCGGCGGAGGAGGAGGAGGAGGAGGGGGAGGGCAACGGGGACGACGGTGGGGGTGGGGGGACGGTGCCGGCGGTGTTCATATGCCCGATATCGCTGGAGCCGATGGTGGATCCGGTGACGCTGTGCACGGGGCAGACGTACGAGCGGGCGCACATCGCGCGGTGGCTGGGGATGGGGCACCTGACGTGCCCGACGACGATGCAGGACCTGTGGGACGAGGGCACGCTCACGCCCAACCGCACCCTGCACCACCTCATCCTCTCCTGGTTCTCCGCCCGCCACCTCCGCCTCAAGAAGCGCTCCGCCGACGTCCTCGGCCGCGCCTCCTCCCTCCTCTCCTCCCTCCGCGGCAAGCTCAAGTCCCCCGCCCGCGCCCACGCCCTCTCCCTCCTCCGCCGCCTCTCCCTCGCCCACCCCTCCGTCCGCTCCCCCCCCGACCTCCTCCCCACCGTCGCCGCCCTCCTCGGCCCCCTCACCCCCCACGCCGTCGGCGCCGAGGCCGCCCACCTCCTCGCCCTCCTCCTCTCCCCCTCCCCTTCCCAACAATCCCAACAATCCCAACAATCCCAACAATCCAGTACCACCTCTTCTTCTGCTACTACTACTACCACCACTACCACCACTACCACTACCACTGCTGCTGCTGCTGCTGCTGCTGCTGGTACCACCACCGCTACGACGACGACGACGGCCGCCGCAGCAGCAGCTGCTCAAGCAGTGCAGCTGCTGCTCCAGCCCCAGCGCTTCGCCCTCCTCGTCGACCTCCTCGGCGACGGCGCGCCCGACCCCAAGCTCGCCTGCGCCCGCCTCCTCCTCGCCCTGTCGCAAGACCCCGCCTTTCGCCCCGAATCAGCCGCCAGCCTCCGCCTCTTCGCCGCGCTCCTCCGCCTCGTCCGCGACCGCCGCCGCCACCCCGCCGCCGCCGCCGCGGCCCTCGCCCTCATCAAATCCCTCTGCTCCTCCTCCAACAACAACAACAACAACGGGCGCGTGCTATCCATGCTCGTCACGGTGGGCGCAGTGCCCACCCTCCTCGACGTCTCCGACTCGGCCGCTGCGAACGTCGCCGGCAGCCCCGGCGGGGTGGGAGAGCTGTTGGAGCCCGCGCTGGGGATCCTCGACCAGATCGGGAGCGTGCCCGAGGGGCGGGGCGCGCTGAAGGAGTGCCCCCGCACCATCCCCTGCGCCGTGCGCGCGCTCATGCGGGTCTCCGAGCCCTGCACCCGCGCCGCGCTCAACGTGCTCTGGGCCGTGTGCAAGCTCGCCCCCGAGGAGTGCGCCCCCGCCGCCGTCGAGGCCGGCCTCGCCGCCAAGCTCCTGCTCGTCATCCAGAGCGGCTGCGCGCAGGAGCTCAAGCAGCGCGCCGCCGAGCTGCTCAAGCTCTGCAGCCTCAACTACAACGCCACCCACTTCATCTCCAAGTGCAAGCTCACGCGCACCATACAGTGACACGCTCCCGCATCCAAGGCGTTCGGCGTATTGCCCCTGAGAACTAATTTTTGAATCTGGATCTAAATCTGAATTTGAGTCTGAATCTGATTGAGCAGCAGCAGCATTAGTAGAAGCAAGCAAGCTCCTCCGCGCTTTTCGGTCCTGTATAAAGATGCATACTTTGTGTAATGTAAGTCTCTTTCTCTCCCTCTCTCCTTACCTCTCTGTTCCTATCGATCATTGCTCTTCTAAGTAGCCAAAGAAGCAGCAGCATTTGGATAAGCAGAAGCTTTTCTCCCCCTCCTCCTCAGTAAAACCTCATGAAGCACTCCGGGAAGAAGCAAAATTCGCAGAGCGGGGCATAGGGGGGATCGAATTCCCCGCCCCCGCCTCCTTTTCTTCTCTCCCAATGTGATCAATTTTGAGAATGTGGGTCTCTCTCTCTCTCTCTCTCTCTCTTTAGAGCTTTGTGTAAATCTCTTCTGATGTAATTGATAAACTGTGAGGATTCTATACCATATTATCATTCCTTTCATCGCGACCGCCTCTCTCTCTCTATCTACATTCGGTTCGCGCAATCGCATTGTTTCGTCGATGCTCACCGTGTTTGTGTTTGTGTTTGTTCTGGTTGATTGGACTCAACAATGGATTTGTAAGTGCGCAAAAAGGGATCGAAATTCGTCGCATTGAAGTCAAATTTTGGCCACTCTGATTCTTGTGTGACAAAGTCATGCTCAATTTCCTTCCTAGGAGGTGTTAATGGAGATCGGAATTGAATTCTCACACATCGGAGAGAAGAGAACCAAGAATGGTTGGTTGAACACATGATGTTCCTTATTTTGGTGGTGGTGCAGGGTATTTGATCCCTCAATGTGCTCTATTGTTCCTTTTGGCTTTTGAATAGTATCCCTTGAGACCCGTGGACGCTGCTGTGTCTGTATGCTTTAAGAGAATTGGCTGCGTATTTCTAACAACTCGAATGATGGACCGGGTTGTGTTCGAAGTAGCGTGAGGCTGGTTGAGACGAGTCATAATTGAGATCCGTGGGCGTTGCTGTGTCTGTATGTTTTAAGAAAATTGGTTGCGTATTTCTAACAACTCGAATAATGGACCAGGTCGTGTTTGAAGTGGTGTGAGGCTGGTTGAGACGAGTCACAATTGAGACCCGTGGACGCTGCTGTGTCTGTATGCTTTAAAAGAATTGGTTGCGTATTTCTAACAACTCGAATGATATGATAACTCTCATTCCTTCTTTACGATTGTCATACATTCGAAATCTTGCGAGTTTTAGGGTTTAGAAAGAAGTTGTATTCCGACGAGTGTGACAACTTATCCTCCATCTTGACTCTTCCTACGGAATTTGGTTCGGTTCGGGTCGGGTTTTCTCTACAACTCGAGTTTGGTTAGCTTGCGTTTTCATTGATGTGAGAACAAACATGCAACTAATAAGCACGGGTTCGTCGTACCGGGTTAACGAATCGAACCGGGTCGACATAGCCGGCATTAAAGCGAACCGAACATTTGGACCCCACACCTCTAGTTGCATCAGTAGTTGCAGTGGACATGTGCAATTAATACCCAAAGGGGCATTGGCTTAATCAGAGAGTAGTAACAAAAAAAAAAAAAAAAAGAAAAAAAAAGCTTGAAAATTCTGTTCTTGGCGCCTTTGATTTCAAACTCTAGCTTCTGAAAAGTGCTTCTGCAAAAAGAAATTAAGAGATTCAAAACCACCCTTGAATATTATTCAAAGTAGAGAAATTAGTTAACTTCGAAATTTTTTTAAGTTATTGTTGTAGCTTAAATTGTTTCACATGGTATCAGAACAAAGAAACTCTAAATTCGAACTCTACTACTTTTATTGATTCCTCTTGTTATTGAAGTTTCCAGCTCATACGTAAGAGACATGCAAAATTTTATAAAAATATGCCTAGAAATATGCATAACTTTATAAATACACATCTAAAGTTGGTATTTGCTTACGTGCCTTCTGAACTACTCTACAGCGATATACGAGTAAATAAGTAAAAAAATAAAAATAAAAAAATAAATCAGAATCGACGATCGCTACCGTTATACATAATCTGGGCTATCTGAACATTCTAAAAATCAAACACAAATTTACTTTGTATTAACCATTACAAAATATGGGACGGTTTACGTATTAGACAAATGATGTTGCGAAATCACATAATTCAAAACTCAAGAAGTTCAAATAGCGCAGATCAAGTTTAACAGTCCTTCGGATTATTTGTTTACTTCTAGAAGTATTCTGGTCTAGCTCTCTCTTTTCTCTATTTTTTTTGAAAAAAAATATATTGAAATATTTTTCATTTTAATTCATGATCTATTGATGGTGCCCTTTTGGTCCAACCCAAACCCTAAAAAACAAGCCCCACCCAAAGTTTGGGTCCCATCCTTTTGCTGTGATGGGTACACTGTAGGGGCCTCCACAGGACATGGGCTCATCACCCCACCTGTGTTTGTTCCCCAAAATAAGCAAATATACATCTACATCATATTATTATTATTATATTGGGGCAATTGCTTATATACTCCTGAAAAGTTCTCGACTTTCCGATTTACCCCTCTTAGAAGGCTAATATTGAAAATAGCCTTACTACGTTCCAACCTATTTCTAATATATTTCTAGAGTTAAAATCTGTTAATTAACTCTGTTATCTTTGTAAAATTACTATTTTACCCTTTCAAATATACCCTTCCACTGTCACTGCCTTTCTTATTTGCCCTTAAAATCACGAGCACAAAATATATTATGACTTTTAATCTTTTCCAATATACCCATCTACCATCACCAATATTTCTTATTTGCCCTTAAGTTAAGGACAAAATTAGCATTTTTATTTTTTTAAACTGTGGTATATATTTAACTCACGTTTAACCCAAATTAACTTAACAGGAGATAACTGTAGGGGTATTTTGCAATAACGGTGGAACATATAAGAGGTATTTTAGAAAAAAAAAAGTAAAAATAAATCGAATATTTTCAAATATACGAAGGGTATATAGATAATTATTATCCATATTATTATTCATCACAAACATTGGTGGTGTTGTAGCCTTGTAGGGTTGGTTTTATTTGGATACAAACAAAATGTGCCAGTTAATGTTTGAGATACAAAGTCTCTCAACACCAATAAATTCATCTGCCCTAGAAAACTATTTCAAAAATAGTCTCAGTACCTCTGCTCGTATACAAAACTCGAGATCTCGAGGAATAGATAGGGTTTAGAACTGACTCTGATACTATATAGTACATAAAAGATTGATCTGGTAAAAAACGATTCAAAAATAATCGAAGGTCCCAGTTTGTTTCAACGGATATAATTAAGTAACATAAGTGCAAACGTAAGTTTTACGAGTTCAGATATTTAAATTTAAATTTCAAACAATTGCGGTAAACAAATTTTGTATTTTGATATTAATTTTTGTTAATTTGTTGCTAGTTTAGTTTATTAATATGCCAGCGCATCAGTGGCATAATCATGTAATTAAAATGAACTAATAATCGGACGGTGGGGATCATCTCGTGGGACCGGCATGTCGCGAATATTTTATAACGGGCGAGTCACGACTCACGACCCGTGAGTTTGACCCGTTAAAATGTCCCTACGACAGCTCGAGTCATTTTCAAGAGTGCTTCTTTGCATAGACTATCTAGAAAAATTTAAAAAAAAAATACTACAATTTATAGGAAAAATATCACAATGAATATGAAATTATGTATTTTTTAAAAAATTTAAAACTGTTCAATTTGGAAATGGAAACTCATATTTAAACCTGATCTATGAATTAAAAGATATGTATATTTAAATCAAACAATTTTAATGAGTGACATAAAATCCACATTTTAACGATGTGTTTTTGTGTGTTTTTGTACATCATCACGGTGTCGCGATAGAGATGTATCCATCGACCCAATCAACGGCCCCGATCGGTCCCTCATCGCATCGGACGTTCAGATCCGATTGCGTTGAGATTCGCGCGCGGGCGTATCCGCGACTCTCGTGTACGCATAGCGCTCTCCCCCTTTGACCGCGAGTGCCACGTGGGCGTCTCCCGATTCGCCGCCGCCGCCCTGTGCTTACGTCACCGCATCTCCCAAAAAAAAAAAAAACTATTAATTTTTTAATTTAATTTAATTTAATTAACCTATAAATAAATCCCCCCACCCCCTAGGCCCTAACACCAAATAAAAATCCAAAAAAAAAAAAAAAAAAAAAAATCAAACAAAGAGAGAGAAAACAAAAAAAAAAAACATCATCAGTTAATGGATCCTCCTCCAATTCAACCACACCCTCAATCCCACAATGCCTGGGACTCCGTGCCGCCGACGCACCCGCACCCGTCACCGCTACCTGTATGGAGAGCGCCGCAGCCGAGACGGCCACGGCCCCCCGCGCCGAGGGTCTACCGCGTGCACCCACGCGGCTTCCGCAGGCTCGTGCAGCGGCTCACCGGCGCTCCCACGCCGTCGACAACACTACCGCCGCCACCGCCGCCGCCACCGACGACTATGAATGGTGGCTATGATCAAAGTGGATCATCATCTAATGACTCAAATTGGTGGCCACACAATAATACCATGTTGGGCCCAGGAACAATGGGATCAATTGAATCAGTGGAGCATGGGATTTATTATTATCATAGTTATGATGCTGATGATGATGATGATCATGGTAACAAAAACATATGACAGTGCATGGGATTTATTATTATCATAGCATCGCTTTAGTTTATTTGTTTAGAAATAAACTTAACTGTAAATATGAATCAAGGGATTAGACTTGGGTCTCGGATACCAACCATTAAATCCTTTGCCACTTGCTCTAGAGACGGTCGGTTTTTAGCTAAATTTATTTTCTAAAATTTTTAAATTTTACTATAATTTATATTTGGGCCCATCTTAGAGAATTGGGATGTAATTGGACTCGAAACGGCCCAATTTGGCCCATGGAAACTTGTAGTATATGACATTTTCTATTATATATTTATTTATATATATATATATATATATATATATATATATATATATATATATATATATATATATATATATACATATAGAATTGACCCTACAGTACTCACTATTTACACCAAAAACCCAATCAATCAGCCTCTTTCTTCTTCCTCCTCTACGAGTTCGATCGCGAGTGTTGACCTAACCCTAGCGAAGGCCAACAATGTCGTGGCTCGCGAGGTCCCTCGCCAACTCCCTCCTCCCTCCCCACGACGACGACGACGACGATGATGGCGACGAAGGCGACGACCATCCCCGCTCCAACCCCAACCCTCCCCTGCCGCGGCCGCCTCCGGGATCGGGGGCGGCCACCGCCGACGAACATGGAGTCGATCCTGTGTCCCCCACGCGCGGGGTCAAGGAGGACCTCTCCGAGCTCACCAAAACCCTAACCCGCCAGCTCTGGGGCGTCGCCTCCTTCCTCGCCCCCCCTCCCCAATCCCACACCCCCTCCGCGGAGGCGGAGGCGGAGGCAGAGGAGGAACCCTCGGGTCAAGATCCGGAGGCCTCGGATTCGTCGGTGATCGCCGGGATCCGGAGCGACATCGCGGAGATCGGGGGGAGGTTCAGGACGGGGATCTCGAAGATCTCCGGGCACAAGGCGGTGTCGGAGATCTCCAAGATTGCGTCCACGTTCATACCCTTCGGATCCGAGGATGACGACGACGACGCGGCGGCGGAGGAGGAGCGATCTGAAGCAAGGCTTGGTGGTGGTGGTGGTGGTGGTAATGGTGTCGGCGGCAGCGGTGTGATCGGCGTAACGGAGGAGGTGATCACGTTCGCGAGGAACATCTCGAAGCATCCAGAGACGTGGTTGGATTTTCCGTTGCTCCCCGAAGAAGACGATTTCGAAGGTTTGTGTTCGATCAACTGTTCTTCGAAACCAATTGAATTATGATGCATGTAGATGTGCTCTTTGAATTGTGAATAGCCGTATATAATGGCGTATGTGTGATGTTAAGGAAAAAATTATGCTTTAATTGTATAGAATTATGCTTCAATAGGTTATTTTGACTAAGATGTACTTTCATTTGCTCCTGGGATCTATGAGTACAAAATTAAAGTGAACTTCTCTCTCTCTGCTAGTTAACAGCTTTTGTGTTAAGCACTTTTACTCTCTGATTTTGCCTTAACATAAAAAGCAGCGTCAATTTCTAATTTTCTGGGGAGATTCTGGTAGATTATCACTAGTTATGTGAGTTCTTTGTCTCATTGGGAACGCTTTGAACCTTATATCTAACACAGTTGAATGAACAAGGAAACTTGAGGCAGCGGAAAAATTGTACTGATGGAATGCGGGATAGGTGAACAAAGGTCGTTTACTGATATGAAGCCTAATGGCATAATTTCGTTAGTGTTTAAAATCCATCTCATTGTTCTCTCGAATGCAGGATCATCTCTGTTATTTCTTGTTACAGTATGCCGGTGAAATACATAAATAACTTATGTAACACTCTTAGTCTTCTAGATATATATATATATATATATATATATATATATATATATATATATATATATATATATATATATATATATATATATATATATATGCACAAGACTATTTTTCTCTATTTTCGTTGTTACTTCAACAAATTTTGTGCTCTATGTCTTAATTGATTTGCTTTCGACTTTTGTGTTGTGCCATCGGAATTTCACTTTTTTAAAATCTATATATATTTCAAACTATGTTGCCTTTCATGATTTGTGAGATAAAAGATAAATACGTGGCAACTGTGTATAACTGCTTATTTTACTGATGGTTAAATAAAGTCATCAAACATGTTTGCTATTAAGCTTGTTTGTATCCTGTTACTTTATTGGAAGGCATTGCAATGAGTGCAATGCGGGCATTTTTATCCTATTTGCTTCTGATTGTTTTGTTAATTGTA
Source organism: Aechmea fasciata (assembly GCA_025177825.1). Taxonomy (NCBI): domain Eukaryota; kingdom Viridiplantae; phylum Streptophyta; class Magnoliopsida; order Poales; family Bromeliaceae; genus Aechmea; species Aechmea fasciata. Next base: position 11,307,004 of record CM045925.1, read on the forward strand.
TCATGCCATTGTCAGATTTTGACATGTCTGATGCCCAACAAGAGCATGCATTGGCTGTCGAGCGCCTTTTACCTAGATTAGCAGCCTTAAGAATTGAACTTTGCCCGAGTCACATGAGTGAAGGTTGCTTTTGGAAAATTTATTTCGTGCTTCTACATCCTAGACTCAAGAAGCAGGATGCTGAACTTCTGTCAACTCCTCAGGTAACTTGCCGGCACTTCATGCTTGATTTTCCTGGCATGATATTCTTTACCAGTTTGCACTTTCATATAGTTTTTCTCGCTATGAATTTGACATCTAAATTTGGCCATTTGTACTAACTTCGTCATCATTAATTTACAAACAAAATGTCTTGTAAAGCTCAAATACTGAAGATTATGCAATACAAGCCCATCAAGCAGGATCTTGACTCCTTAGTTTTGACCAACTTTGCAAAGTATTATTCATTTCATATGGTGGTAGACCATGCAAATCCTCTCCTTGATGTATGGATGTTTGTCCGACTGGAAGTGAATTTTTATTTCGTTACCATCTGTTCTTGTTTGTCTATATTTTCTCCGTATCAAAAGCTTTATACCTGGTGCATGATTTTCAACTTACTTGATATATGAAAATGTGATGTTATTGTCGGCCTCTGAAACACGTTACTCTAGCTTTCTATTGGCGGAGGGCCATCTTTATGTGAGATCTAAGCTAGCTGGCAGGTTGTAATCTAACATCCATTTTGCTAATCCCCCAGATCTGATAATTTTATCTAAAATAATGTATCCATGTGAGGTGCTAGCAAGCTGTAATATTTTGGAAGTTAGTGGTTTGGTTTATAATAGAAGCGAGTACACTGAAACATGTGAGAGTTAAGATACTGTGATACCCAAATATTTGAACTTCTAAGATATCCTTGGAAAGCCTGTAGTGCTTGATCATGTTGTCGCATAGCTAGTGTTTGGTTCCATGTTAAAATGGCCTGGAAACAGTTTTTGCTGAAAGTATCTTATACGGAATCAAACACTCGGAAAGCTCTTTCTCAGGCCCTGTATCTCAGTTTAATATTCCAGTTAGATATGTGGAACTAAATACTTGCAGTGAATAAATAGTATCCGAAGCTCAGGGGCTGTGAATTTTAGTCTAGCATTCTTCGATAATATTCCAGTTAGATATTCAGTTAACTTGAAGAAAAAGAATGAAATACGATAGGTAGGGATTTGTTTTGAGTTTTATAAAATTCTGGAGAAGCCAAACATGAGTTTTTGTTTCAACGGTCCCTTTATCCTAATGTTTCGTGCCGAGACTGCTTCTTGGCTCGATTTTTGGAGTTTTTCTTCTTCCAATCTTTCTCAAATTCAAAAATTTCAATGACGAAAGATGGATTTAGCTAAAATGTTGTGGCAATTTGCTTTTTTGGTGCTTTCCCTTCTTTGAGAAACTCTCTGACTTGCGCAGATTGTAGAAGCCAGGGCCATGCTACAGAGGCTACAGAATCAGACGAAGTTGGAAAAGCAGGCGCCCTCTATCGATCTCTCCTACAAGAAACCAGACCAACTCGCAACTCCAGAGGATAAGCACTTTTCAGCTTCGAGAGATACCTACGAATCCTTAACACCCAATACACAAGAAACCATAGCTACTTTCCCTGAAATGGATCCGGAGACCGAAAAGCACCCAATCCTTACAATGGAGAAACAAGTAATAGATAAGTCCGTGATTGAAGAAGAGCTATTAAAGCCACATCCCTCCAGAGATCAGATCCAGCCGTCGGAAGCATCAATCGAAAAGTTTGACGATGAAGATGACGCCGACGACTGGTTGAAAGAGGAGGACGAGGAGGAGACGGGCGTTCCTGCGAACACCTCGCTTCCAATAGGAAATGAGGAGGACGTATCGTTTAGTGATCTCGAGGAAGACGACGACGACGACGATCATACAAAATGATGATGTCCGCGCAAATGGATAACCAAATTCGAAACAGATTTCGGCCCGACCCAAGTTGGAGCACTCTCAGTTTCACATAAATATCGGTTTACTGTTCATATAAGCAAAACCAACCAGTTATTTATGAATCGATCGGGCTTTGCTTTCGTGTCGCTGCTGTATTTACTTACATCTTGTTCGGCTCTGTCTCTCCCCCTCGTGTTCTTTCATTCGTTTGCATTCTCTGTAGATAAACGCCGCGCGCAATTCTTTATGTTCCCTGAAGTTGTCTATTGATCTGTTCAGTTATATCTCATAATGGATCGCTCTGTGTTTGTTCATATGAGTCGCTTATATTTTGCTCCGCAGAGTGAAATGGATGTAATCTTTTTGCAGTACGCACTTTTAACTTTACCTCTCCCATTTCTATCTACTTCGCCTTCTAATTATGTCTAAAATTACTAATTTTAGCATCCCAAACATGTTGTTTATTTATTTATTGCATGCACAATACTACTACACTGTAGTGACTGTACAAATGCTTATCTATATTATCAAATTGAAAAGAAAAAAAGAAACAAAAAAGAATCGAAAATATATTACCAACCATTAATGCAAGCTTTCGAAAGAAAAGACCAAGCAATCAACAAATGAACAAGCCATATTCGAAGACTCAAACAAAAGAAGAAGAAAGAATAATTATATGTGTTGCTGCTTCTTCAGTGTTCTTCAGTACTGTTATGGGTTATGGTCTTATGGAAATGTACTAGTTAGTAGTTAGTACTATATATATATGTACCACTACAAGCTAGTAGTAATGATGGATATGTGATCTTCTTTATCAAGAGGGGAGGGAGACCTTCCCGGGGCGGTCGGCGGCCTTGAGGGTGCGGTCGATGAGGCGTCGCGCCTGCATGCTCTTGATCTCCGTCCTGAGGCTCGCGCTCTTCTCCATCCTCGCGTATGGCTTCTGCTTGCAGTTCTTCTGCTTCTGCTTCTGCTTCAGCTTCTGCTTTATCACACCCACCAGGCTCCCCAGCTGCTCACTCCACATCAAAAATGCCATTCTAATTCTAATCACTCCTACTACTACTACTGCTGCTGCTACTCTCTTTTTCTCTAACAGGGATGTTCTTCCTTAATTTGTTACTCTCTTCCTCTCTCACGGGGGTGTTCCTTAATTTGTTTCACGGTGTTCCTTAATTTGTTTATGGATGTTTCTTAATTTGTTTGTTGTTGAAGGGATCAAAATATTATACATGAATGGTTAAGTTTGTTACTTGTAAGGCGGGAATAGTGGCCAAGTAGTTAACGAGCATCATCATAATCTCCGTAGATAATTAAAGGTTATATATATATATATATATACGTGCAAGTGCACGTAACAATTATTTTAAAATTAAATAGAAAAATAAAATACATAATCTTAAAAATAAAAGATATATTTTGAAATTCGGAAATATATATAGAAAGGAAAAAATATTTTGAAATTATAGAAAAATAAAATCCGTTAAAAAATATTTTGAAATTAAATAGAAAAATTAAATTGTTATCTTAAAAAGAAAAGATATTTTGAAATTTGAAAATATATATAGAAAATAATCTTTTATAGACTCTTAACCCGGCTTAGAAAATAATCTTTTATAGATATAATAAGGCTAAACTCTTAACCCGGCTTAAGTATTTTGGGTGGTGGCAAGGCCAAGAGCTTAAGAGACTTAAGCGTGTTAGGACGGAAGTAGTCCTAGGATGGGTGATCCCCTGGGAAGTTAAAGCGTAACAGATGGTATCAGCCTGATACTTGTGAGTCTAAGCTTGACGAGAACGTCAGGGGCTTAAAGGAGGGGTGGGTGACCCCTGGAAAGATAGGACGTCACAGCTTGAGCCTCAATTTTAAGGGATAATTAATACTAGTAGGTTATTTGATCTTCAATTAGGACGTACTACTATGTGCACACACCTAATACATTTATAAAATTTCAAATTTCAAATTAATCTCAAATTAGAGAGAATCATAGGGGGAACTCAGATTCACCGTCATCTAAATTATTTTGTATCCATAAAACTTTTCTAAAAAAAAAAAAAAAAATTATGTATCCATTAAATTAAATATGAATGGACTTTGGAAGAGAATAAAATAATTAGAAGAGAATAAAATAATTAATCAAATTAATTAATGGTGCAGCAATGCGACATAAATATGATTAATAAATTTCCCACCCACTCGGACTCGTTGCATTGAAGTCGCCAATAGCTGCCTTCAACCGCCGATTCCAATTGTACTGAAGTCGTCAACCCAGAACGGCGTCCCCACGGACCCCACCTGCCATATTTGATGCGGACGGATTCGCCGAGGCCTTCGTCTCCGCATACAAGTCTCCGTGCGAGCGCGAGGAAAATCCCCGGTCCACCACGTCACCCGTGGACCGCACCATCGTTGCTTTAAAAGTCGTGCGGGAGCTTAGGGGGGAATTCATTGTCACATTTTTAAATTCGTACATTATATATGATAAAAAAAATTTAATTATATTATTTTTTTTGTATAAATTTTGTTTTGAAAAATTTTGATTAATGATTTTTTTAAACTATAGTTACTTAACTAAAGCTTATTATTTTCAAATTTTAAAATTAGTTTATTGGAATAAAATAGTGCTGTATTTGTTTACATATAAAATTGTGAGAAAACTCTTAACTTTTCTCCTAAAAAGAAGATTTCATTAAACATTAATTATTATAAAATTTATGCATCGTATATGACGAATAATTATATTGTCCCTTCAAATTTTTTTTTTAATTTTAAGAAATCAAATAATAAATTAAAAAAATTAGTTAGTGATAATATTTTTTAATATTTTAGAAATTGAGTGGTCCACAAGATGATGAGTTGGTGGGCAGGGTCCATAGCTTCAATCGAATACGACTATTTAGTATTTATCTCAACGCTCTCTCTCTCCCCCGTTTTCGTGTGGGGACCACCGTTACGGTGTATATAACTCTTTGCCGCTCCTTTCACGTCCCGTAACGGAACGTCACCCTCCTCTCGTCTTTTCGAGAGGACTCCGTTCCGTTCCCGCGACCACCACCCCCTCCTCCGTCGCCGTTGACCCCCGCCCTTTCTCATTCGCAAAACCCCCTCGAGGGTTTCCTCCAAACCCTAGCCCCCGATCCTCCCCTCCTCCAAAACCCTAACACCGCGCCGCGGATTCCCATGGCCTCCCTGTTTGCCGAGGCGGCGCTCGCCCTCTCGCGGCCGCGGGGGCGGCGGCGGCGGTGGCTCCTCCTCGCCCTCGCCGTCGCCGCCTCCGGCTACGGCGCCTACATGGTTTACCACCTCCCCTCCGTCGCGAGGAGGCGGAGGAGGCTCGCGCGGCTCCTCCGCGCCGTCGTCGCCCTCGCCGACGCCGCCTCCGCCTCCGCCTCCGCAGCCGCCCTTGTCTCCGGCGACCTCAACCGCTTCCTCCGCTCCGACTCCGACGAGATCCCCACCAGCTTGCAGCAAGCGTCGAAGATCGCCATGTCCGAGGATTTCTCGAGCTCCGTCTCCGCCCTCTCCGAAGCCGTGACCCGCGGGGTACTCCGAGGCTCCGTCTCCGGGCCCGATTCCTCAGCCGAGCCCTTATCGGATCGGCTTCTGGAGAAGCTCTTCTCCCCCGCCGGTTCCGGCTTCGCCTCCGTCGTCGTCGGGAGCTTCGCGCGGAACCTGGTGGTTGCGCACCACTCCGCGGAGCCGAGCGGGGAAAGCGCGGAGGATCCGCGGTGGCTCCCGGTGGTGTTCGGGGACAGGGGGAAGGAGCTCGCGGCGAATTGGATCCAGGTGTTCGTGAGCACCGCGGTGGCGGCGTACCTCGACCGCACCATGGCGATCAACACGTTCGACGAGGCGCTCTCCAGCATCACCAACCCCAAGCACGAGGCAAAGGTGAAGGATCTGTTGGTCTCCCTCAGCAATGGCGCCGTCGAAACCCTAGTCCGGACCTCGCACCAGGTCATGACCTCTTCAAGCTCGAGCACGTCGAAGACCCCAGTGGAACTCGTCGCGAGAGAAGCTACTGAATCGAATTCGGCCGCATTGGTAGTTCCAGGCAATAGGAGGTTAGTGCTCGACGTCACCGGGAGGGTGACGTCGGAGATGGTGAGGTCCTTCCTTGATTTCATGCTACGACGGGTTTCGGATGGCGTGAAGAAGAGCATCCATGGCGCTCACCATGAGGTGGTGGAAAGGGGCCTGATGGTGGTGAGGTATCTCAGTGCCAAGTCCATGGCCATCTTCACCATATGCCTTGCCTTGTGCATGCACATCTCTATCGGGACGAGGCTCATCGTCCCTGCTTAAGTATCGGCTTCTGTTACTTCACTAGGATGTTGTTTGAGAATTTCCGTTCTTACTGCTCCAAATTATACTACATTCCTTGAAAAGAAACCACAGGAGAGAAAGGGAATCAAGTTCTATGCTTTTTTGGCGAACCTTCTTTCTTCAAAGACCAGTAGTGCCCGAATGTTTGTCCACACGATTTGGTAAATTTTGTTACACTTATTTACAGTTGATTTCTTTCTAATAGAATAGCCCTTTTCGGTGTGTTAGAAAAGGGCAATTGTTATTATTACATCAGATTGATGGGAAGCAACATGTTGTATATGTGCGTAAGTGGAGAAAGCTTCAAGGAAAAGCAGGTGTAGAGAAGAAGCATTGTACAATAAGTGTTCTTTTGGTATAAATTAGTTGGAAATATGAAGAAAAGTTGATTTTCTCTGCTGTTTTCTTACTTTTCACCTTATGTTCTTTGCAAATGTACGTTCTTTCAGCTCATTGATCTTTTTCTTTTTGTGTTTTATTTTGTTACTTTTAATATGTTACCTGCTATGTTAAGCTTTAAGCGTCGGCACTTGGCACTTGTATCAAGACATTGAATCGCATCTGTTTGAGTTTGAGTTCACGCATGGCTTATGTCGACTAGGAAATATTTCATCTGAAGATGTGCGTGTACAAAATCACAAATCCCCATGGGGAATCTAACAGTAAGTTTGAGCTTTTACTGCTAGATATTTCTTGTTTTTTATGTCTGTGGTGTGCGTACCATTTTTATCTCATTCTTTGAACATTTGATCGTTTGTGTTTTCACATATAGCTTGTATTTAATCTTGATGTTTTGTTTCAGTGGCACCTCTTATTTCTTTCTAATCAGCATGTTGATGAGCTCTTATCAATTGCCGGAGCTGGCTTTGTCTCTTCATAATCAGTAGTTCAGTTGAAAGCTTGTGATAGCACTTGCTCTGATAAACCACCTCTGTTCGGAAGCAGATGGGTTTCTAAATTTGCATGCTCTGCGGCATAATCGACGGTCCTATATGAGGGTATGTAGGAAACTCATTTTAATTGAGATGCTCGCACTAATTATTGTTATGCATCTGGAGATTTAATCAACTTGGTTTAGCATAAAACTTGCATTCTAATCTCATATGTTCTTTTGGAGGCACGCCAGTTTTCCATTTTAAATAGCAGAGAAACTCATCTTCGTTTTCTAATCCGGTTCTTGATAGCTTTTGGTCACCGGAGTCCGCTTTTCCCTCTTTGTAGTGGGTAGCTTCCTGTAAAAGCATGTGTTGTTTTCGACACAGCAATGAGAAACCTCTTTAAAATGCAGATAAGTAATTTTAAGTTTGTATTCTTCATACTGCAGCATAATTTTTGTTCCTTTCCGAGGGTACACAGGAAATTCTGTTGAAAATTTGTTATTGTAAAGGTTCAAATGAAACCTATTTCGTGTAATGTGGTCTTTGGATCAAGATCAAGCTGGGATGATGGGGGCCAATCAGATTTAACTGAATATCTGCTTTTATTTTTCTTCAAAAAAGACGAAGTTTTACCTTATTTTTGTTTTCATGAACTGAACTGTTATTAGTTCAATCGATATGTTTTCTGTTCTTATGTCAGTATTGGTGTGAGATTTGGCTATAGGGATTTCAATCATTTATGAGTTAAATTGGGACTCATCATGACATATCTTAGAAGGAATGAGGGGCCAGGATTCTGTGCAGTCTTAGGATGCTGACATAGGGATGTCAACTCTTCCCTTGACTATCTCCAAATTCGCATTCGTTTGTTAATTGCAATATCATGGTTTGGCTTATAGAGGGATTCTAGCATTGATTTGTTCAGAGTTCAAGTGGCACATAGGATCTGGATAAACAAATTTTGCAGTGTGGAGGAAATATGCCCGTTCTTTTTTGTTTAAATCAGATTACTGCAAGAAAAGTTCTCTTGACACATACAGCCCGACTATCTTCATCTCTCTCTCTCTCGCTCTCTCCCTCTCTCTCTCTCTCGTTCCTTGTGTCTGAAGTAGTTTGGCCTAAAGCTGATTCATTCTAGATCTAAGTATCTCGTTTATGACTTACTAGACATAGTGTAAGATCATCTGTAAGATAATCTTGCAAGCTTTTTGTTTATATTTCATTTTCTGTTGCTGGAGCGTGCTTGATTTTTTGTTTTGAATATGAATTGTCGGTCCTCTGCATAGAAAAAGATAGAAACTAGGACAATCTTAATGGATGAAAATAAAGAGCACATGTGTTGGAGTATATCTTTTCCATGCACATCTTGGAGAATGGAGAAGTCGAACTTTGCAAGATGAGTTGGTGCTTACATAGCTGATTGGCCTCCTGGTCGTGTTTAGGAGCGAAAAAATTTCTAGAAAATATTATTAATTTGCTTGGAATTAGTGGCTCCAATTCAAGGTCTTTGAACAATCCTCTTGTTTGTCATTGTTTTTTTTAGATCAAGCTAAGCACTTCTTAGTTCTTACCTTTATGAAGAGTGATATATAAATAGAACGGGACAGTATGGAAGCCGTATAGCATTGCTGCGGAGACTTTCCAAGAAATTTCTGATCTAAGATCAATGAGTTTACGGCTTCAAAATTATAAATTAGATGTATAATAATGACATTTGGGGCTGATTTTCAATTGGTACCTGTAGAGAACAAGAAAGGGGAAGAGCATATTAATTTCCTTGAGCACAGGATGTAAAAATTAGATGAAATTTGTAAGACAGGATTTTAAATCAGAAGTATAAAACCAGCAATTAAAGGTGTTGTGATTTTTGAGAAGCGAAAGAAGATGAGATCTCCTCGAATGTAAATCTTCATAAATTGGCAGAGGACTTAGTTACAGAGTATATAGAGAGAACACTGATTTGACTAAACAAAAGTAATCATTTTGCCTAATTATTAAAGGAGAAGAAGTTGGTTGATTGTTCATGCTACAATTTTCTTAGCAATTCTGGTTCCTTATTTATTTCAGTTTAATTGCCTCTTGCTTCAGCAAATCCTTTAATTAGTTCAATCAAATAATGTGCTGATTCACTTCACTTTGTCCTGGTCAAACTTGATTTCTAAAAGCCATTTATACATTCTACATCTGCGCATTGAGTTAGTGACAGTTCTTGGGAAATTTAATCTCTTGCATGGCTTTGGACACCTTTCAAGTTAATATATCATACGATCGATCTGCATCGAACGAACAATATCCGGAATGAAGTTCTTTGATGAAGTCAGTCCTTATCTCTAATACATTCACTGCTGGATTGGTCGCTCTCTGGTTAGTCTTTAAATTCCCTTCTCACTTATCTTCCAACGGTATCTTTATTTATTTTCTCAGCCAAACTTTTGTAAACCTTGACAAGGGAAAATTTTTTGTAAAATTCGTAAATAAGTTGTTGATTCATTGCTTTTATTGCTAGTTGTTGACTTCTAATTGATACCTCTACTTTCACATTTCTTTGTTGATCTTCTCTGTAATCTCTGTGTACTGTCGAGGAAGCCAATTTACATTGGTAGCATCACTATTTCTTGTAGTAACACAAAATTCTGGGCTTGCAGAGTCTTCACTCTGATATCATATTCTATACAACCTCGTTGATCCAGATGTTACAATCTGGTTGGCGGCTTAGAAGAATAAATCAATGGTTATTTTTCAGATGAATTTGCAAATTTGCAGAAGAATTATGGTTTAGGTTGTATCCAGGTTGGATCAGAGTTTAGATAAAACATTAGTATATTCTATTTTAGGATGTGAGGAGGAAGAGAGAGGAATCATCGTCCTCTTCTGAATTCTTAAACAGTCCTTGCAGATCTCTCAGGTGGTTTTCTTCTAAACAATTGAGCCCAATAAATAAAATTAAGCTATTTCTAGTGACTCGCTAATATTAACTGTACAATTATCTAGCACAAAATTAATTGACTTTGATAAACTAATAATGTTTGCGCTGTATTTCCTTCTTGATATGTTCTGAATCCAATCATATTCTTGAGCATCAAAAGAATTCTAATGGCACTAATTTTTAGTGAATTTCCTGTTGTGTTAGAAGATGCAGCATGCATGGCTTGATGCACTTGAGCTGTAGGGTTTCATATAAATTTTTTTGAGAGATAGGTAGCACGCTACCCGCTTCGTTTATTTCTTTGAGAAATAAACTTAGCTAGAAATATAAATCAACTAGGATTCGAACTTGGGTCTCGAGTACCAACCACCAAGCCCTTTGTCACTTGCTTTAGAGACAGTCGGTAGGGTTTCATATAAATTGATCGGACATAATCATATGTCTGTTCTACTATGTAACTGGCCGCGCAGGGTTTGTCCGGTTCTTTACTTGCGGATAAACATGATGACAAATCATTGTTGATGAAATGCTTTTTTAACAACTAAACTTGCTATTTTTGATAATTTTATCAGGTAAGAGTGAAAGAAATAGGTTTTTTTTTTTTTTTTTTTCTCCTGCTTTTTGTTCTCTATTTTGAGTTATAAATGTTTTCTGTATTGGTTTTTCTAATGGATTGTCGACATCGATGAGCACATTGAGGTGTTGATCTAAGAGCCTTTGTATTCCTTTTTCATTCTTTTATTATTGTGCTATTGGATTTTTCTTTCATTAGTAATTTAGTTATTTGGCGTTACTTTGTTGTTTAATTCTCACTTTACTAGTTGGACATTACTGGATTAAAAACTCATCTGTTTAATTTCTTTCAATGATCTTGTATTTAACAATTTTTATATCTCAAACAGGTCTCAAAAAAAAAAAGAAAAAAGAAAAAAGAAGAAGAAATACTTGCTGATAAAGAGACGGAAACTACGGTGGATTGGAAATTGGGTTGACTTATTCTTGTAAAGAAATTCGGCTGATTCGTAGCGCGATGTAAACATCCACTGAAGCTTGTGTTTACGGTACGTTTTTTTGTTTATATCTCTAAGTTTTATTAGAAGTTCTATCTATCTCATTCCCCTCGTCAAAACCATATCTCTACTTTTGGAAAGGAAAAGCTTAACAAAAAGTCTAGCGTTTTTCGCTCCTATCGTTATTATTCCAGTTTTCCGTAAGATTCTGCTACAGTAAGATGCCTACATTTTTCGACCACGTAGCGGTAAGCGAAATCAATGAAGTTGTGTTTTTACGAAGTACATGTGATTGAGAGTGCGTAACTTTCAAGGTATATAGTTCAGTTAGCAAAATAATAATCGAATTCAATGAATCTTTACGTCAGTATCATGAAGGCGTGTTGAAACGTTCGGATTTTGGTTCGAGTTTGGCTCCAGAAACAGTTTGTGGGGAAGCTTTTGAACTACCTCGTGTCTCACGTGTGAAAGCGTGAGATCTCTCATTTTTGCCGCAAATGTTGACTATGTATGTATGTTGAGATTTTTTGTTGAGCATTATATTTGCCCCACTCTCAATTCCTCACCATTCATTGTTCAAACAGGTTGTTTTAGGAGAGGATAGGGTGGTGACGCTCTAACTTTCGAGGGGGTCATCCATCCTAAGACTACTCCCGTATTAGTACACTTAACTCTCTTAACTTTTTGGGCCTTGTCACCATCTAAAATGCTCAAGCCGGGTTAAGAGTTTAGTCATATTAATTATATCTCATATATAGGACTATCTGGGGTCTCTTTAAGCCCTGACGTTCTCGTCAGGCTTAGATTCACAAGTATTAGGCGATGTGAGACTCATCTCGCTAGCCGGTCATCCAGACCCTAGCTCAGTCGAGACTCATCTCACATTTCCGGCTGGTAATTGTTTCTGATACGATCTGTGACGCTCCAACTTCCCAGGGGGTCATCCATCCTAGGACTACTTCCGTACTAGCACACTTAACTCTCTTAACCTCTTGAGCTTTGTCACCACCCAAAATGCTTGAGCCGGGTTAAGAGTTTAGTCCTATTATATCTCATATATAGGACTATCTAGGGTCTCATAATCAATTCCTCACCATTCATTATTCAAACAGGGTGTTTTAGGAGAGGATAGGGTGGGGATGGTGGAGTGTGATTTGTGGGCCACAACAACTAAGATCAAAGTTCAACACTAGCTCGAGCATGTGGCGGCCGGGCCCTACCACCACCATCCCACTGCCGTCGTTGCGAGGGTTGTCCCCAGCGTAAGACCGTCTTATCCGCCGATCGTGTAAATGAAACACTCACTCTTACGTCTGCGATCGTCCTCGGAAGAAAGCTTCCTCTTCTTTTGTGTAATACATGACGTTGCGTCCACCGCCGCACGCACGCCGACCGTTAGCTCGATAGAGTTGAGTTCCCCACTCATAGATCTTCTATTAATAGGCCTGCAACGTAAGACCGTTCTATCTGCCGAAGATCAGTGTAAGATCGATTGGCATGAAATTGGAAGCGATGTTTACGGCAAATGAGATAGTGTTATGTCAGCAATCATTCTCAGGAACTTGCTTCTTCTTCTTCTTCTTCTTCTTCGTGTATATGATATGATGATGTAACATCCACCGCCGCACGCATTCTGGCCCCATGCCATTATCTCGAGAGAGAGAGAGAGAGAGTTGAGTTCCCACCCATCTGTTAATAAAAGGGCACCCACTGTATGTATAGTGTGTACATCCCCCCCACAAACCAAAAAAAAAAAAAAACTTAAAGGAGCACTTCTAGGGCATTTTGCTTATATGTCCCTACGGAGTTCGAATATTGCACATTTGTCCCTCAAAACTTTTAATCCAATCTATAAAATATATTGAATCGAGAGTTCTACTGTGGCCGACGTGTCCGCTCCTCACCGCCCCCCCCTCTCTGCTGACCCCGTCGCACCCCTTCAATACTTCCTCTCTTCCGACAACTCTCGACAGTTTATGGGGCATTCGTCCTTCTTAGCCCCCCTCTCTGCTGACCCCCGTCGCGCCTCTTCAATATTTCCTCTCTCCCGTGTTTCTTAAATTAACAGTTCAGAATTTAGACTTGATCGTCCCTAGAGCAAGCGGTAAAGGGTTTGGTGGTTAATTAGTACTCGAAACCTAAGTTCGAATTCTAGTTGATTCACATTTTTAGCTAAGTTTATTTCTAAATGAATTAAACGAAGCGGGTAGCGTGCTACCTATCTCTATCTCTCTCTCTCAAAAGAAAAGAATTTTTTTTTCAGAATTTAGGGGTTCGCGGAGAATGATATGACTAATTAATAATATAATAAATTACATCATTTTTTTGAACTTTTATCCTTCTTTTTTTTTTTTTAAATACTGGTGTCCCCAATTCTTTACTTAAAAGACCAAAATATATTAAATAAGCATTTGGAACTCAACGGCAAAATATAACAAAGTAGGACCTATTGTAGAACTAACCCTAAAGATTTATAATAATAATCTCTTTAAAAAGAGGACCAGCGCTAGCTGGTCCCCAATAGCAGCAAATTGCAATTTTGCTACTATTCAGACTCGATTAATTGATTGTTAGAATTTCGCAACGAAGGAAAAGAGCGTAACAACAAGTCGGCGCCGAAAAGGTGCCCTCACTTCTTCGTACAACTAACGCAAGATATATATAAATATTATATTAAAGAGCGCTAGAACTGTATGCTTTTAGAGGCACGGAAACTTTTGTGCTTCTATTTTGTTTGCGATAACGACAACACATTCGAATCGATGATCAACTCCGTTGAATTCAATCTGCATTAGTTAAAATATAATTTATAGTTTTGGGACATTATCTATTTTATGATTGAGTGGTCTTAAAGTGGGATGTGAGATATTTTTACTGGTGGATCAAGTTGTGGGTGGGACTTCTTTTTATATAGGTGGGGTAGGGTATATATATACTATTAAAAGGACATTCTTAATTAATTAGCTTTATAAGATTGAGATTGTATGATTATCATTACCATCCATGTACATGTTGAACCTACTTTGACATAGTATTATATATATATATATATATATATATATATATATATATATATATATATATATATATATATATATATATATATATATATATATATATGTCGAAAAATTATAAAATTTGATTTAGAAGTTTTAAATGTTGTAAATAACGTTTAACGGTGTGGATCGTCGAATCGAAAGTTCTATCATCGAAACAACTTATGAGTACGAGTGATCGTCTCATAATAGTATAATAGTTGGACCCATATATATAATTAGGCTACTATCTTTATTAATAGCAGTCATTGATCTTTATCAAGTTTTTGGTCGTTGGATTGAGAGATGTGTGGTTAGAATGATGTGGGCCCCTTAGGGTTAAGTGAGTGGTTGGTTGAATAGTATGATCTAACGGGTGAAAATCGTCAAAAGGGTGGATCTAACGGTGGAAAACTTGGTAGCACCAAGTATTTCGTCTTATTGATAGCATAGCAATTTGGACTATATATATATATATATATATATATATATAGAAATCCTATTATGTTATTAATAGCACAGAGGTCTCCATACTATCAAGTTTTGCACCGTTAGATCCACCCGTTTGATGATTTTCACCTGTTAGATCTACTATTCAACCAACCACCCACTTAACCCTAGGGGGTCCACATCATCCTAACCGTACATCTCTCAATCCAATAGCTAAAAACTTGGTAGCACCAATGACTTGGTGCTATTAATAGCATAGTAGTCTAGTTCTATATATATATATATATATATATATATATATATATATATATATATATATATATAGTGTGAGGCTACTATGCTATCAAGCACGTTCGTGCTTCCACGTCGTTCGATGATGCGGCTTTCGAATCGTCGATCGGCTCGTTAAACTTGATCTAGAGTATTTGAAGTATCTAGAAAATAAATTTTATAATTTTTCGATATCATTTGCCTAGTGATCGAAGGGGTACGAAATCAAATAATTTTAATGGTCATAGTGAGCCGTTTGAAAGTTTAACGGTATAGAAATATCCAAATTACATGAAATTTTGATAGAAAATTCTTTATACTATATAAAACAAGATCAATATCTTTGATCTAAATTTTTAATGCTATATTATCGCGTTTTGTAAGATTTTTATTTTCAGTTGATTTTTAGCCCCTTCGTTCGCTAGGCACATAATATCGAAAAATCGCAAAATTTATTTTCTAGGTACTTCAAATACTCTAGATCAAGTTTAACGGAGCCGATCGACGATTCGGAAGCCACAACTTCAACGACGTGGAAGCACGGAGCCCTCCGTGCTTCCGTAAGCATAGTAGCCTTTATATATATATATATATATATATATATATATATATATATATATATATATATATATATATATATATATATATTTGTTATTTTAATGATAAAATAAAATCGTATGTATATTGTATATGTGCCATGTGCGTACACACTTATTCTAGCAATATATAGAAGAAGTCGTATAATTGTTGGTTGAAATAATGTTACTGTTCCTTATTAATAATGAGTGGACTTTTAGTTCAAATTAATTAATTTAGAGCAATTTAATACATTTTTTCCAAATTTAATTTGGAACATAATTAGAAAATTAAGGGACCCATTCTTCTTTTCTTTCTTTTTTGGTTTTTTGTGAAAGAGTCCATATGATCCATCCAACCTATATAATTTTAGACTCCTAGGTACATTATGAA
Source organism: Aechmea fasciata (assembly GCA_025177825.1). Classification (NCBI taxonomy): domain Eukaryota; kingdom Viridiplantae; phylum Streptophyta; class Magnoliopsida; order Poales; family Bromeliaceae; genus Aechmea; species Aechmea fasciata. The sequence goes on from CM045925.1 coordinate 11,322,804, forward strand.
ATATTCCTATTACTACCTTAATTTCTATGCTTTGTCAAAGTCTCAAATTGGATACAATTCCATTAAAAGCAACCCACTTTTTGGCTTGTTTGTATACACATATATGGTTTCTTCATGGTAGGGTCATAATGGATGCCCATGATGATGGTCACCAAATTTATTCCATGGAAGCTTAACATTATGAGGATCATATCATATATCATATATCATATATATATATATATATACATTAATACAAAATTGGTCAATTTTATTACCTATGTGGGTGAGGACTTTTAATTATAAACAACACACACACAAAAAAAAAGAAAAAAGAAGAGATGATAACTCATTCACCTTCTTAATTATGAAGCACCTATGTATATTTCCAAGAGGGAGTTTGTATGTTCGTGTGAATGAAAAGTTTTGAAAAATTTTTTGGCAAAAAAAAAAAAAGAGCAAGAGAGTTGTAATATGAAGTTTTTTTTTTTGAGAGTTAGGTAGTGCACTGTCTGTTTCATTCATTAAGCAAATAAAAATTAGCTACATAGGGTGAGGCAGCTAGGGCCTCGAAAAGGCGCAAAAAAATCAAAAAAGAAAGAGGGTAGCAAATTAAATTGAGAGAAAACGCACGTGACCACGAGTGACAAAACAAAGATACAGCCCAACAGGTAAGATCGATCACTACAACAAAAACGGTCTATAGCAACACTTTTAAATATAGATACATGTCCAAAAAAGTGCTGCTAGCTAAATTATCGACACTATTCAAAAGTGTTGCTATATGTGGGGCCGCTAGGTATATAGTGACAGTTAAAGAGTGTCGCTATAACCTAAAAGAGTCATGCTAATTTACCAACACTTATTTAAGCATTTAGCAACCGCCGAAACTCTATCTCGTTGGCTGCGGTGGCGGAGGAGGATGACAAAGAAGGGCTCTTCATCTAGAATTTCAGTGGATTGAGTGAAGGAAGAAGGGGAGATGGTAATCAAATTTTTTTTTTCTTTTCTGTTTGTAATCGGGCCAAATGGACTGGATGTGGTGGGTTGAATAGAATAACCTTTTATTTTTTATTGGATTGGGCTTTATATTTAGGCATTAGTAGATATTTTTTTAAGTTTTAGTATAAATGAGATACTTACATAAAAGTGTCCCAAACATGCATCCCTATAACCTAATTCTGTTGTAGTGGATGTCACCCAGTTCGACAGAACTCAGCTCACTCCTTTGTCAAAACTCCAATACGGTGGGATATTGGATTACGTCGGTCAGTAGATTTCTAAAAATAATGTTGTTTCTTTCAAGTCAGATCATTCACCAAGTTGCCGACATTCGAATCTGAGCCTTCGAAGCCTCAAATTGCTGTCGTCAATCCAGCAGAAGGAGATTTAATTCTATAAAGAGTTGTAATATGAAGTTATTAATTGTATTTATTCCAATGGAAACGTGTAATTAAATTAAAGAGAGTTTAATGAAAAAGCTTTAATTAGTATTAATTAATGGTACTAAATTGTGTTCAATGAAAACTTTACTAGTACTTTTATAAAAGAAAAAAAAAATTATTCAAATAGTCAAATATATAGTAAGAATATCTCCACTTAGCATGTGGTCAAACCCATATATAGTTGACTGTGTAAATATGGGGGGAACTTTTTTTTCTTTTTTCCACTGATGGGTACATGCACGAGCACCACTGCGGCACGTGCACATCTTTAAGACTAATACTTTGATTTTCGTACTAATTAATTAACTAATTTATAAGTTATATGTTTCCAAAGAATGAAGCACGAATACATTAAATTAATATATATATGCATGGTGACAAATATTAACGTCCAATTAGTGGTGATGAGCTGTTTTTTAGGGTGTGTTTTGGTTTTCATAAAGCCCAAATTAATCTCCTTTTCTTTTAGTCTTTTTATTTAATTTGGTAAACGTGTGTATATATATATAAATATATATATATATATATATATATATATATATATATATATATAATAATAGGTAAAAATATATGCGACTTATCTAAACTGTAGGCCATTTTGAATTGGCTATCCAACCTTTTAATTAATTTGTTTGATTTGAATTATTCAACGGCACTTTCTCTTCAAAATTTTAAATACGCCGTTTATATATTTTACAGATTTAGTTAATATTTTTCATGCAATTCTCGCAAATGTTCTTCATTAATTTGAGTTATTTTATAAATTAATTGAGAATTTATCATTAACGAAATCCGCAATCGAATTAGCTAAAGAAGCATAGAAAATTGTTAAAATTAGCACAATTAATCACAGTTGTATATATTTAATAAAAGCTTTAATCTCATTGATAAAAATAGTTCATATCAATTCAAAGGAACCAACAATTAAGAGCCGTAAATTAATCAAAAGAAGAAATAGTTGAGAGGTCCATTTCAAAAAGGCCTTAAGTTCAGGGGATTTGTGTAGAATTTTAACCTTTTTATTATCGAATAATCCAATCCAAATTTGTCGTTAATCCATATGCCAAATTGTGGTCGGTTTGGATCATATGGACAAAGTCAAAGCTACAATTTATGATTTTATCAAAACCCAATATGTGACCCACAACCCAAAACCCTCTTAGATGTACTACGCGATATATACATTGACAAAGGAAGAGAGAGAGAGAGAGAGAGAGAGAGAGAGCAACTTTAATTTGGGTGGTAAACACAAAGCTTCAATTCATTCTAGAAGGTTAAATTTGCTTATTTATTTCATGTTAAAATTAAAGGAGAGAGTCAACTACTTGAAATAAGAAACATGGTAGCTAGTCTCATCCATGATGTGGTTTTACTTCTTGTTTGGTAAACCTATCTCATATATTGTATTTTAGTGGCAACCAATAAATTAAGCTCTATATAGAGAGAGGCTTATCCTCACCCTCTTCACCATATATGTATATATAGAGTCATTTCTTATCTTATCGATAGCAAAGCACGGTCTTCTTGAAGTTTTTCACCGTTAGATCCACCCCTTTGATGATTTTCACCCGTTAGATCATACTATTCAACCAACTACTCACTTAACCCTAGGGGACCCACATCATCCTAACCGCACATCTCTCAATCCAACGGCCAAAAACTTGATAGCACCAATGAATTGGTGCTATTAATAGCATAGTAGCCTAGTTCTGTGTATATATATATATATAGCTGCATCATCAAAGTAACTATTAATGAAATTAATAACTAACGTACATTTTGCTTAATGAATGAAGCAGGTAATCTGCTACCTTTTTCTCAAAAAAAATAACCAACATACATGTATGCTCAAACCTTCCATTGTTATGAAATATATATGAAACAATTTTGCATGGGGTATAACACTTGCATCATATATAGTTAGTTTAAAACTCTCTCCTCCTGCTTAGTAAATATCTCAAACTACATAAGAATTAGAGCACAGGTGATCTTTTTCTCCAGCCTTAATTAGTTGTTGTGCTCATTCATCTAAACCATCAACAATATCTCTGAGGACAACTACGCCCGACGCGCACGGCCCGCTCTCTGGAACGTGTTAATCTTCTTACGACCGATCGCTAGACTTACTCTTCCCTTTTTATCCTTTTCTCACATCTTTTTTTTGTCCCTTTGACGTATTGTCTGCTTTTTTTTTCGAAGGCCTAATTAAGCTGCTTCCATCTCTGTACGCTCAATTCATTTTACTTAATGAATAAAGCAGGTAGCTCAAGCTACCTATTTCTCAAAAAAAAATAATAATAATAAAAACAATATCTCTGAGGAAAGCATATATATATATTGGAGCTGAGAATATATAGAAACTATGGAATTAATAAGAACCAGTTACAGTCTTACAGATCAAAATACCCATAATCAATCCCATAATTATACATATATTTATATATATATATATATATATATATAGATATATATCTCTCTCTATATATGTAGCACTTCTTTCTAGTTAATTGTGTTTCCCTTGAGTGTAGATGTAGTCAATTTGAGCCTCCAGTGTCCTCCTCATCAAGCACTCCTCCTCTTTCTCTCCTCCACACACTTCTTCCATTTTCTCATACCTCACCTCTTCTTGCTCAGCTACCTATATATATATAAAGGTTAAAACAAAGACCAACCCATCAAAAAACACAAGTAAAAGAAAAAGAAAAAGAAAAAGAAAGTAGTTCTTAAGACTATTCCTGAACCATTTCATATACTACATCAACTTTTAACATATTACAGTCGATCTATATAGTCTCAGTGCATGTGCACATGGCAGTAGTTAATTATGTGTGCAAATTTGAGATATGAAGGGGAATGGAGAAACCAATGGAGTATATATATATTGACCTCTTTTTGGCCATTGGTGCTGCTTGGATCAGCTGGCTCTGGCCTCCCTATTGCTTGTTGCTGGTTGAGGGAGAAGAAGATCATGAGGATGAGAGCTATCACAAAGAGAGAACTATATTTTGATGGCATGATTAAATGCCCCATTTTTTCCCTCTCTCTCTCTCTCTCTCTCTCTCTCTCTCTCTCTCTCTTCAAGTTGCTTATAATAAACAGGGTTTGAGAGAGAGAGAGAGAGAGAGATTGGTTGAGGGGGGAGAGGAAGAAGCTAGGTGGTGTTTTGAGTAACTTAATGAATGAATGAAGAGATTGGTTGGTTGGAAGAGCTTTGCTAGGGGGGGAGTGGAGAAAAGAAAGAGGGTGGAGGTGGTCTTTAAATAGTAGATGCACATAAATAAATGTTTGGTGGGAGTTCCTCTAACTCCTTAATGGATTGTATGTATCTTGTACATCCTACACACTTGCCTCCTTTCTATTGGTTCTATATATATCTATAGAGAAAGAGTGAGTTGATCTCCAAAATATATATATATATATATATATATATATATATATATATATATATATATATATATATATATATATATATATATATATATATATGCTTTTAAATTCACATGAGCATTAATTTGTGTTCGTGACTTTTTAATCATAGGATGGAATCAAAATTCGTGCAGCATTATTAATGGTGTGTTCTATTAAGTTATCTTACTAGTACTGTCGTACAGATTTGTACGCGATCCGACTGCTAAAGAATCACAAGTATAGATATTTTTATACGTACTTTTGAAAGTACATGAGCTCAACTCTCTCTCTCTCTCTCTCTATATATATATATATATATACTTCTTTTTACATATAAATATATAACATATATAGCAATATTTTCAAATATACTTTCTAAAAAAATTAAGTGATTAATTTATTTCAAACCTACCGGGGAGGTTAACCCCCGAACCAATTAATGAAAAAATATTTATATCAAAATATATATAAATAACGGAAAAACTTTGCAAGAACATATAGATAAAAAATGAGCATTATTTTTGATAAATATATATAAAAAGTGAGCATTTGAAAAGAACATATATTTGGGGTATGTATTGGGTGAGAATATATATATAGATCAAAAGTTGCCTCGGATGTATCGCCGCAAAATTCGTAGTTCAGATGATGAACTGGAATCGGATTGATATTAATTACTACTACTATTATTATTATTTATTTATTTATTATTATTATTAATTATTATGATTGCGTGCTCGTACTGTTCATACTACATGTACACTTTCCATATTGGTGCTATATATACAAAAATATGAATTGTTAGAGGGAAGATGCTTTTTCTTTTTCTTTTCTTTTTTTTCTCTTTTGAATATATATATATATATATATATATAGTAGTGTTAACTATAGCACTATAGCACTATTGGTCTTGGTTACAAAATAAATTATTGAATGGCATTTTTTTCTAGTCAAAAAAAATAATCAAAATTTTATTTTCTATTTATAGAGAGAGAGAGAGAGAGAGAGAGAGAGTTGAGCTTGAATACTATATCGGTAGCAAACTGACTCTGTTGTCACCCATTTATTTTCGATGATGGAATCTCCCAATCGACGATCAGCACCGTTGAATATAATCTATATCATTGAAGCATCCAAAAACCAAACTTCATATTCTTTCGATATCGTTCTCTTATCCATCAAGTGGACACAAAAATGAACGGTTGAAAATGAATATCCTTTAAAAAGTGATGATAGGATTCGTATAATCAAGATCATGCAAGAGTATAGATTTTATTCTAAATAGTTTAAATTAAGAATTTTCTAATCAAAACTCAATTGATTTGGATATCTTTATAATGTTAAACGAGAAAACGTACTATACCGACTATTAAAATTACAAATTTTGAAACCCTTTGATGATTAGGTCAATAATGTCGAAAAAATTTAAAATTTGGTTTTTAGATACTTCTAATGGTATAAATCATATTCAATAGTGCCGATCGTCGATTTGGAGGATTCATCATAAAAAATAAATAGATGCCAACGAAGTCTCTCTATTTACCACCGATAGTATTCCAGCTGATCAACTCTTTTTATATATATGTTTATGTTAATTTGTACCCTTGCTAGAAAATGGTTATAGCTTATGTAGCAATCCGAGCCGCCATTTTTATAAAATAAGGATCTTAATTAATTTTTCCACGACTGAGTGTAAGATTTATATTCTTTTTTGGAGCGTATAGATAGTATTATCTTTTCTTACTTTTAAGTTTTCGCATCAATTTTAACAACGAGTCTTCTGAATCTACGATCAATGCTACTAAATATAATTTATGACAAATGAACTTAATTTTAACTAAACAACAAAGTTTTATGACTTTTTATATTATTAATTTATATTGTGCAATTAGTGTCATAAATTTATAATTTTCAAAGAGATATATAAGTTATATTTGATATATATCGATCACTTAATTAATGGATAAATAATATTGAAAAATTATAAAATTTGATTCAAGTTTACATGTCGTCAATAGTATTTAGCGATATCGATCGTTAATTTAGATGTTCCATCATTAAAATTAATATTAGAGTATTAATTAAGAAATTTATGCTTGTAGAAGTATTATTATTATATATACATGAACATTATATCACATATTTCTTTGCCCGAACAGTTAATGTTACCTATCCCTCATAAAACCATTAATCTATAACACTATATGATAATGCATGCATTATCACATAAGTAATTCATACAATATATAATTTGAGAGTTGCAAAATGGCTTGGGAATGAGCCACGTTGCCAACTAAAATATGGGCCAATAAGGACTTGCCATGTGTTCTAAAAAATTTTGGATGCACCCATTGCAACGTAAGCCATGCGTTCTAAAAAATTTTGGACGCACCATTTTCAACGTAAGCCATGTGTTCTAAAGAATTTTGAACGCACACATTGCAACGTAAACCGACTCTAAAATATTGGTCAAATATAAATATTATTTAAATATTTTATATCTATATCTATCTGTTTTTTTATTAATGTATATAAGACTATTTTATAAATTCTTTGTATTTTTTTTAGTTATAATTTTTTCAATTTTAAAGCTTTCATTATAATATGTTTTAATTGATTGAAATACTGTCTATCCGCTGCGAAGCGCGGATCCTATACTAGTATTAGTTATGTACTGGTGAAAATAATTCATCACAATAGAATCAAACCTAATGTTGCATTAAGCTAATAAAAGGTGCCAGATAATACTACCTAATGCATGCATTAATTATCACATAAGTAACATTAGTTATGTAATTATGTTTTAAACTCATTTTTGTAGATGCATGGGTGAGGTACGTACGTACGTGGCATCGTGTCAATGGCTTAAACATCTTATTATCTCTTATAATTAATAGAGGTTATTGGTCAACTCGAGGAGTTATCTCCTAAATTACTTAGTCAAATTAATCTAACTAAATAAATATATATTAACTCGATGTTTTGTTAGGGTGGTGAATTGACTACGCACAAAATTATTACCTTTTCGATGTTTCCTTGCATCTGACTTCAACATAATTAATAGTCGCAAACATTTGCGTGTGCACCTCACAAATTTATAATAGGGGCAATTGTTTATATACCTTGAAAAGTTTCCGATTTTTCGATTTATCCCTCTTAGAAGGCTAATATTGAAAATACCCCTCTTACATTCCAACATATTTCTAATATACCCTTAGAGTTAAAATCTATTAAGTAACTCTGTTATCTCTGTAAAATTACTATTTTGCCCTTTTCAAAATATTATTTCGACTTTTGGTCTTTTCCAATATACCCCTCTACCGTTACCAACCTTTCTTATTTGCCTTTAAGTTAAGGGCAAAATTGGTATTTTAAATTTTTTTAACTGTGGTGGATATTTAACTCACGTTTAACCCAGATTAACTTAACAGGAGATAACCGCGGGGGTATTTTGCAATAACGGTGAAATGTATGAGGGGCATTTTAGAAAGAAAAAAAAAGTAGGGGTAGATCGAATATTTTCATACGCATGAGTAGTATATAGGCAATTATCCCTTTATAATAATAGGGTAATACATATGGTCAACTTTAGCTTTGCTAAACCATGTTGTAGTGATAATAACATATTTATATATAATGACAATGCATACGTTGCATGTTCACCAACCCAAAATATATATATATATATAGCTGTAGAGAAGATATATGTATATGGCCTAGCCTTTAATTAATTTTCTTTTACTATGAATTATATTTATTATTAGATTAGTTTTTTTTTTCGAATAATATGGTGTTAAAGTCAGTTTTCGGCCCTTCGATCAGTTTCATGCATGAAGTATATAATTAAGTACTGCTGCGCATGTTCAACGAAAGTGTTAAGATTATTCTTGAACCGTTTTATATTAATGTATCGATCTTTTAGATAACACTAACAGTGTTAGTTATGACTCGAAATTCAGATTTGGCTCAAGTTCGGGTTTCCGACTCGCCGACAGTTTCGCGGTGCGACTAATTTGGAAAAGAAAATATGGAGGAAAAATGAATGTCTGTGGTGGGTAGCGGAGGGCTCGGGCCGTCAGGCCCGAGCCCGTATCCGAAACCCGTTATGTCTTTCCGTTATTTTTCGTGTTTGCCCTAGAGGCGTGAGATCGTGGTTGGTTGAACGAAAAAGAACATTGTATTCCCTTTCGTTTTGATAGTGAAGTAATCTCCTCCCTTGCCCGTGGTTTTTTCCCTGCAAAGGGTTTTTCCACGTAAATCATGTGTCTTTTCTTTTCTGCTTGTGGTTTGATTGTGTGGTTTGATTGTGTTTGTGTTCGCCATTTTGTTTTCGTTTCTGCGTTTGTCGTAACAAACAGCATAAAAGAAAAGCTAAGTAATTAATTGATTGATTATATGAATTACCTTGATTGCGCCATGTGGTTCGGTTTGGTCGATTAATTGAACACTACATCGTTTTCACTTTAGCAAATCAAGTTGTATAATTTTTATTGATTTTGCTCTTATATATATATAGATTTTCACTTGTTAGATTTTATTGTGAGTAAATTATTTTTATAGCACAAGTGTTTTTCATGCAACAATTGATGGTGTAGGTAATTGAGAAGTTAAACAACCAGATCTCCACTTATATAAGAGTGTAGTTTAATTATAAATTTAATGTCTTATTTCTAGCCTTTTTTTTGTCATTGGATTGATATTTGAGGCTTTTCACCACTAATTGTATTTATCCATATATCCATGTTGTTAAGCATAATAAGCCAGTTACAAAGATGCATGACACACATATATATAAGGTGCAACAATATGGTAAATATAACATATATATATATCTAATATATATATGATTCTCTTGTAGAGGGCCTTGTATCGAAATCTTTAAACACATGTAGTTTCATCTAATTATTTCCTCTCATTTAATTTCAAATTTACACGTCGAAGTGTTCTAATGCATAATTAATACAAGGAAACTTATGTTACTTTAATATATAGACCCAGAGTTTTATCCATTAGGCCCCTCTTTCTCTATATAACTTGGCCCTTTTAAATTGCCACTACTATATATGATATTATCAATACATCAATATATACATGTTTTAAAATCCATGGATCTAGTTTTTTTTTCCTTTTTTTTGGTTGAAATTAAAAGGTCATAAAATCTAGAGTGAGAATGCATGGAAAAATGGTAGCCAATGATGCTTTGAAAACTTGTGGAGAGTAGTACGTACTATATATACTAGCTCTTAAATTGCATCATATATATCAATGGTCCTTCATTAATTGAACAAGTTGAAACGTGTGTTGTGGCTTTAAATGCATGTATATATATATATATATCTTGGTTCCTCAAATCTTAGCCAGGTATATATATATGTATGTAATAAGTAGCCACCAAGGAGTGACTTTTTGTATTAATTTGGTTTTGTTTGTTTGTTTGTTGAGGGAAGCGCGAAAGCTTCTTTTGTATGGTCTTCTCGATACCTTCTAGTTGACGACAACTGATCGTCAAATTCGCGATGTGGCAAACATATATATCAAAATCTAGTACGAGTGTTCTTGGCCTTTCGAGAACGATAAATTTTTCGAGAAAAAATTGACTCATGATCGATTCAAGTGGATATATTTGGCCTCAAATTTGTTGAGGGAGTTTGCTATGCCATCCTTTTTTGGTATTTAATTTTTGTGCAAGAGGTTATATATGCATGTATATATGGGTGGTGCACCTTGTAGAGGATTTAGGGCCACATGCTGTCAAAAATCAATCAATCTCATCAGTTCTTAATTTCAAGGGTGTTTGGAAAATATGAAGATGTTCAATTGATCATGTTGCATAGAGAGATCTACAATTAAGCAAGAGGAATCACCATGAATTGTGTTTGAAGGATAATAAATTGAGAAAAGTTCAAATTAACCAAAAGAAAAAAGAGTTTAGCATTCTATTATGATCGATAGAGGATCAGATGCTTCAGATCAGTGGTCCCTAGTGAGATGAGGTCGGATCGATGCGCATTATCTGGTATGCATCCTGATCTTAAATGGCTTAAGCCTTATTATTTGAATGTCGGAATAAATTATATATCAAAAAATAACTTATTCGGTACAAGAATTTTCTGATGTGATTATCAGAAAGAAGCTTGATTTCTACTCTTTGAAAAGTTTTGATATTCATAATTAGATAGGATAACATATTCACCTACAAAGTCATTTATCTCATCCGAAAAAATAATTTTGAGGTGGAATATTAATATTCAATTCTAGATATTTAATCACATTTCTTATTGACTAACTCGTATGAGCTTCTACAGTAAGTTATGGAGATATACCGAATAAGATATTCATGCTTCCAAACAGAGCCTCAAGGACTTTATAGATGGGACCCATTACAAAGATAAGTCAAGTTCAATTAATGAACAACCCATTTTTGAATTTCATATACTTTTCATATAAGAATATTCTTGATATATATGTCTCTATATTGTTTAAATAAGCATTACAGCAAAATATTTTTTATGCAACATTTTATTCTAATGTTTTCAATATTTGGCATGTGCCGACACTATAATTATGTATCTCCAATAAACATATTTTTATCAAATACTGATTAAAATTTTCCAACACAATATCAAAGTGTCAGTATATTTATCCCAACATATTTACTTAACGACTCTTAATTTACTCAGTACTTTTACAAGTACGGGGGTTATTCTTAATTACTAATGCTAAAGTATTGCTAGTTATGGTTTAAAGTGTACTTATATGTAAGATTTGTTGTAGTGAAGCATACATGTTTGTAACCTCTTAGTGAGTAAAATAATTTTTTAAAAAAAAAATTAACTCTAGATTTGGGCCCAAAAGATCTCAGGCCCAATGGGGGGCCCAAAGTTAGCTAGCATTTATGAGAATACGCAATGTAACGGCTGTTGCGGCAGCAACAATAGCTCGTTACGCACGTAATCGGCAAAATGCCGTTGGCGCAAATTATTATTACTTCAGTGTCTCCAAATTTCATATAAACTGCGACAATACATTCCCATCCGATATGGGACTATTGGGGTGTCACAGAACATTAGTAGATCTAGTATATATCTTGAACCAAATAGAGAAAAAAAAATAAATAAATTATTTGATGGTTGAAAAAATATATATATAAAATAATAATTTCATATTCAATAGTATGTGATTGGTCTTAATTAACTAGTTTGGGATAAATATAATGCAATAGGCCAGGTGTTGGCAATACTTGTTGTTTTTTTTTTTTTTTTTTTTTTTTTTTTTTTTCCTCCAAAGGGTGGACACTCTCCAAATATCAAAAATTTTAATTCTATGGGGTTCTCCCATAACATCCTTTGAGAAGGTGCGAAATGATCTTTATCCAGCTGGTACTTTTAAACTTTGCACCAGTAGGTTATGTTTTTACTGGTCATAAAATACGCTACGTAATACACTACAAAAAAAAATAATATTTTAAAGATGCTTTTTTTATATTAAATGATGCTTAAAAGCATCCCAATATAATATAGTGTCGTATTTGAAAATGTCGATTAAAACGTTGGTAAATGAAGAGTCGCCATATATATACTGATGCTTCTGTCTAGTATCAGTAAAATATATTATGACACTTTAAAACGTCGTAATGTTTTAAAATTTCGACGCTTGAAAGTGTTGAAAAATTAAAAATAATAGTAAATTTTGTCATTTAATAACTTGATTTGATGACGCTTTTCGAAGCAATGGTATTTGCTATATTATAGGAACGCTTCTTCAAGTGTCGTCTAAAAAACGTTTTTATATTGAATTTTTTTATAGTGATATATCTTTGAAAACGGTCATCAGAGGTACGTACCAATTTAAGTATTAGCACTTTTTCTTTTACAAAAAATCACGCACTTATATACGTACGCTGGGGTTTTTTTTTTTTTCCTCTTTTGATGCGTTAGATGTGCCTCAAAATCAGTTTTAGAACTCCGACTAACCGGCGGTTTTGCGGTACTACCAATTTCAGAAATAAATTGTGAAAAAAAAAATGAATATCTGCGGCGAGTAAAGGGGGGCTCAGGCTCGATAAGAGTTTTCTTTTTCGTTTTGCCCTTAAGGCGAAAAATTAATCATTGTAGTCAAAACATTGTATTTTCTTTTTCCATAGTCTTTCCTCCCTCGTCTGTGATTTTTTTTTCTGTAAAATTTTTTTCACGTAAATCTATATATTATTTATTTTTCTATTTATGGTTTATCTGCTTCATGCACTTTCGTTATTTTCGTTTCTGTTTGTGCTCTCGTCGTAACGAATATCAATCCGCTGATCTAGCTAGCTAGCTCCAACTTTTTTTTTCTTTGTTTTTTTCTTTTTTTTTCTTCTGATATTTGTGTGTGTGTGTGTGTGTGTGTGTGTGTGTGTGTGTGTCAAGGGGTGTAAACGAGCGAACACGAAATTTAGCTCACGAGTGGCCAACGAACAATCAATAAAAAACAAAAGATTTTATATATTAAAAAAATAAATTTATAAAATTTTATCCATTAGATTTTGATCTAATAGTTAAAACTTTATATACAAATAAATCTTTTTATAATTAAGCTCGTATTTATAATTTTATTTTGCTAAAAATTAAATAATAAAAATATATATTATATATAATTATTTATTTATATATAAAAATATAAATTAAATAAATTATATAAATATAAAATATATGTATGTTATCGAGCCGAACACGAGCGAGCAGACCCTAGCTCGTGTTCGGCTCGTTTATTACACGAGCTGAAAAATTCAGCACGTGTTCGGCTCGTTTACTAAACGAGCGAGCCGATCTCGAGCTCATTTTGAGCCGAACACGAGCTGGCTTGCGAACAGCGAGCTGGATTGCCATCCCTATGTGTTGTGTCTGTCCCCTCCCTCTCCAACAGGAGGAAGTTACTATTACAGCAGTTACATCCATCCACATATAAACAACAAACAACAGTTCACCACTCAAGTACCTTCTACAGGAGCAATCATCACAGAATGTTTTTGCTGATGATCATAAAAAGCCATATATATATATATGTATATGTCCTGCACATTGAAAGCTTATGTATTGAGGGGAAAAGAATGGATGGATAGGTATCACTCTTCCCTCTGCATAGTGCATGCTCACTGATCCTATTTCATGGTCCTGTGACAGTTCAATCAATCCATGGAATCTTTTTCTTATATATTTTCCATGTAGAGATGTAACAGCTACTAGTATATAACTAAATGCAGCTTTTGCATGCATGGCTACTTCTTTACTCTGCAAAGTAAATAAATAAGTTTCTGAGTCCCAAAAGATCGATATCAAACTGCTGCGGCACATCTGCAGAAGCTCTGAGTGCAAAAGAAACCAAATTGTGAGAATGGGAAATTTCAGATATCAAGCTGCAGTAAGATGAAAGTTTTTTTAAAAAAAAAACTCACATAATCATTTAAAGCAATATTTTTAAAGCACCAATAGCTGTAGATCAAGTACATGAGTCTTCTTTCTTTCTTTCTTTCTTTCTTTTTCTTTTTGCCATTTTTTGACAGAATACATATAAGGAGGCTTTCATTAATCCTTCTTCAAAGAGACAATAATCCAAGAACAAAGTACAAAACAAAGGAAATAAACGTAAAAATTCGAGTTTCTGAAACTAAATGCTCCATAATTAAATTTACTAGCAAGCAAAACTAAAGTCACTCTCCAGAAATTAACCATGATACATAAAACCTTCCCTTCTTTTTCACTATTTTCTACTTGAAGATAACTCTTTTAGAAGCTTAAAATGAGGGCATAGTCAGGGAATTCGCGAGGCCTGACCCGAGTATTTCGTTGCACAGGCTTCCACTGCTCTTATGAGACTCATAAGCCTTCGGATTCTCCGGCCTCGGGCTGCTGCCGGTGCTGCTAGACACCGAGCCGAAGTTAGCCTTCTGAAGAACTCCCGATGGCGACGACTCTAAGTCCCACCCGTCCATCGAAAGATTCAGCGAAGATGATGACAAGTTCTTGCTTTGATCCTTTGGCATTGTGCTATTGGTGTTGTTCAACACCTCTCCTAAAGGTCCGCCTATCGAAGACTCCCAAGAAATCGGTACCCAATTTACTTGCTTTTGACTAAACTCACTCTCGCGAGATAATCTAAGGGGTGAAAGCGTAAGCTTCTCACGAGTAGGAGAAGACGAGGACGAGAAGTCGGAGGAGGCCATAGGGATAGATATAGAAAGTTGGGTCCTTTCGCATTGCATTTCTTCGACCTCGTGCCAGGTGAGAGAAGAACTATCAGAGTGGTTTTTGGGCCAATCATCAAAGAAATGGCGAAGGGGGTGAGTTTGCGAATTTTCATTGAGTTTGGACGCAGGAAGGAAGTTGATGTTATCTGAGAATGCAGCTTCCTCAAAGGGATTGTGTTGCTTCGAGATGGGAAAGGAAGAGTCTATGGGCTTTTGGCGGCTCATAGAAGTAAGCATAGAGAGCCTTTGGGAGTCCGCGACATAATCATTTACTTTTTCTTTGCCCATCAACATCCTGCAAAAACATAGTTCATCAACATAACATCGAAAGAGAGATATACGTGATGTTTTCCGTTAACCAATAAATAGTGTTGTTTGTATTGAAAATATAGAAACTTACAAAATTATAAGTGGGATTTTCACAACATATATAGAAGGATTATGTAATGGCATTGAATTTGTTACAAACCATTTGAGTCTCAGCCTTTTACAAACTCGGAAATTAGATGGATGGATCGAAAGTACGAGAACGACTAAGGGTCGATAAATTCACAGCGCACGGATGTACATATGCACTAGAAGCAGGCAACAAATTTTTCGCTTTTAACAGAAGGACTTCCAAGGTTTGGGACGTCGAATGTCCGACTTAAGAGCTATTTTGGCTTTTGAAGTTATCAAGTGACAACTTGTGCTTTATGGAGATTTTACTTTGCAGCTGCAACTGACGAGTTCGACGTAGTCTCTTTCAGAGACCCTTATAGCCATAATTTTTCATAACGGTTGATTGATCCTACAAGGGGTTTCAGAATAATCCAAAAAAAACTGACAGATGTTAACGCATTCAAACAGGCTCTAAAAGTTTGAGGACAACAACGAAACTCGACTTACTCAGGGATAGTAAAATTTACCTAAATATTATAGCAAGTGGGGCAACTTCATTAACAATCTACTATTCTTTACTACTTGATGAAATAGCACGAACATGTGAATGTGTAGGTGGAACAATAATCCACTTCTCTACGACAATAAGTATCCTTACATGGATTCCTTCTTCAAATGCAGGATGATATACCGCTGTAACTATTTGTAATGGTAGTACATGTTCAATAATTACGAAATCTCGCATATCTATGATGAGTCAAATTTAGTAAACTCGTGCAAATCTTGTTATGATCATACGGTACTCCATTTTCCAAACTCCTAGCGACTTTATAAAGCACTTTTAGAACCTCTGACAATGTCTAAAATCACACAAATTAGCTCAGTTGGAATAATAGAGTACAAGCACAAAGGGCTTAGTCAAGTGATTTATGATGGCGAACAAGTAAATATTGACTGAACCTTTTCAGACTAACATTGTGCGACGCTCTACTTGGCGCATTACTAAATATCTGTTCCGACTTTGACAATTGATAGTAGTAATCGAACCTCTTATATTACTACTTGAGTTATTTCAATTACTCACGCATACGAAAAAAAAACCAATAACCTTTCTAGTCGATTCAGCAAAAAAGAAGAGTCGCGCAACCAAAGATCCAAAGTTAGAACTTGAATATAAAAGGATGTAGAATATCAAAAGCAATACCGGTTAAATGGAGCAGGGCAAGGATCAGCAGTAGTACTCGGCCCCAAACTCTTTGCCTGCTGCTCTGCAGTAGAGAGGACAGCTGAGGAAGCAGCTTGCGAAGAAGTTGGGGACGGTCTCGCGGCGGCGTGGTCAGAGCGGCCTTCCACATGCTTTCTTGAACGGTGGCGGCCCCGGTTCATGTGGCGCTCACAATACTTCTGGTCTGCGACTGCGTCCCTCGAGCACCGCCATTTCTTTCCGTCCGTCCGACGGCATCTCCCCGGCTCCGGATCCGCATTTCCAGGAAAACCCAGATGGAAATTTCCCCACCCCACTAAAACAAAAACAAAATAAACGAACAGATGTTTCTTTGATTAAATCAATGTCACATTTGAACCATAAAAAAAACTTGCTTGGTAAGTAAAACTACACCAAGCAACACAATGATACCATAATAGACTATACTAGATAATGCGCAAGTGTTTGTATGTTAGTTATTCATAGCTGCTATGGCCAACCCCGGATCGAACAACATTCGTTGGCCAAGGACAAATAGAGCAAATAGAGAGAGGTAACATGCAGATTTATGTCCACAGGAATTAGAGATTTCACTATAGAAGATGAAAAATACAACATACCCAAATCTCCCAAACTCACAAAATGACAATAAAAGGGAAAACTCCCGAGTGTATAAAAGACTAAAACAACGCTATTCTCTAAAAACTTAAGCTTTTAAAGAGAAATGGATATTCCACACGGCATTAGAGCAGGAGATCCTCAGTTCGAAGTTTCCGGACTTCTCACATTAAACTTTCCAACAAGAATTAAATGTATTAGACTGACATAGCTAATGTACTATCACAAGCCTCTTAAAAAAAAAATTCACTTGCATTTTGTCCCAAAAAAATGATATAAAGACATCTAATAATAATAATAATAAAATAAACAAAGATAGAGAACCTTACATGTGGATGATCCAAAAGATGGAGCAGAGAATGGAGGGAACCCAGATGGGTTGAGGCTTCTTCTAATGGGGATAAGGAGACTACTTGGTATGGGTGCATTTGCAACAATGTACTTGTAGATCAAAGCTTGGTGCTCCAGCTCCATCCATTGAGATGGAGTGAAGGGCCCTCTCACCCTTGCCAATACCCCATTCATGCTTGTGTTTGAGCTCCCAGAAAACAATCCTAAACCATTAAAACAAAAAAGAGAAAAAAGTATAAGAAAGAAGAGCATGAGAAGTTCCACTTTTTTCTCTTCTTTTTTTTTTTTTTTTTTGTTTTCTTAATAAGAATGAAAGTAAAGGATTTCTTAATAAGAATGAAAGTAAAGGAACTAACCATCAAAGATGCACAAAACAATGATTTGGGTCTTCTTTTTTTATTTGTTAGACTTCGGAAATAAGAACACACACACACACACACACAAAAATGAAAAAAGGAAAAAAGTAGGGACTTTTGATAGCATTTTCCTTGCAGACATAATAGAAGCAAAGAGAAAAAAAAAAGGGGGGGGGGTGGGGAGGGGGGAGGAGAAAAGAACAACATTGGATACTAGTGTTTTATGGTCCCTTTTTCTCCTATTTGATCTTTTTTGTCCCCACTAATTAGTGAAAGGAAAAGAAACACCTATAAAAATAAAATAAGATCCACATCCATGATCCATCTCACTACTCTCCATCATCTATATTGACAAGACCCCCAAAATGAAACAAAATATTTTTTTTTTTAAAAAAAAAAACCTTTTTTTTCAAGGGGGAGGGTGGGAAAAAAGAGGAGGAGAAGAAGCAAGACATAAAAAGATCCTGATCCAATGACTAGTACCTGCATTGGTGAGAAAAGATGGTGTGGAAGAAGAGGGTGGTGGTGGTGGTGGTGGTGTGTGGTGGTTGTAGTAAGGAAAGGTGTCATCTTTGGCTGATGAGGAGAAGCAGAGCATGTGCTCAGTGGTTCTGGGCATCTTCAAGAGCCTCAGCTGGGCCTCCTCTGACCCCCCAACACTACTCCCCCTCCTCCCATGCTTGAGGAAACCAGAGGAGGGGGACAATGGAGGAGGGCCCAGTGAGGGGGCCAAGGAGGAGGAGGAGGAGGGGGAGGAGGAGGAGGAGGCACCACCACCCCCCACCACCACCACCACCATGCCAGAGTCCATGGCCACCCCTGCTCCACCACCTGCATTCATGGTGTGGCAGTACACCAAGTCTAGCTAGCTTGTGGGTGGAGTTGGGTTCATTGGACTTGAGGAGGAGGAGGAGGAGGAGGAGGAGGAGGAGAGAGCATTTTTTGTGATGGTGGTGGTGGTGGGGAGAGGAGGAGGAAGAAGAAGAGTGGGGGTGGGTTTTGGGGGGTTTGGGGGTGTTGAGCTCAGAAAACCAGGGTGGTTTTTTGGCCTTTTGGGAGAGGATGCTTGTTAGAGAGAGAGAGAGAGAGAGAGAGAGAGAGAGAGAACTAGTTCCTTGTGTTCTCTATTTTGGGACAAGTTATTTTGCATGAACCTGGTCCCCCATGCATTGGTCCTCTTCCTTTTTATTTTGGGTAAACTCCAATTTGTTACATATACAAAGAGAGAGAGAGAGAGAGAGAGACAGAGAGAGAGAGAGAGAGTGTGTGCGGCTACTGTACTTCTAACTATGCAATAAAAAAAGACCACTATCATTCTAATCGTATATTTTTTTATACAAAGATCGAAAACTTATGAATATAATGGGCATATATTCATAAAAATATAATAGCACTGCTTTGTATATATACAGAGAGAGAGAGAGCGCGCGAAGAGATCTGTCATTCCATAATTCAAAAAAATATTTCTGAAAATTAAAAAGGTAGCATGTTACTTATTTTATTAATTTTTACTAAAGAAAACTTAACTGAAAATTTGAATCAGCTAGACTTTGAATTTGAGATCTCGAATACCAGCCATCGAACCTTTCGCCACGGGCTCACTTACACTATGGCCGGTTGGT
This sequence comes from Aechmea fasciata, assembly GCA_025177825.1. Lineage (NCBI taxonomy): Eukaryota > Viridiplantae > Streptophyta > Magnoliopsida > Poales > Bromeliaceae > Aechmea > Aechmea fasciata. Next base: position 11,342,390 of record CM045925.1, read on the forward strand.
TTGTGGTTCAAAATGCCGCGCTTAACTACCCAGCAAATTTTTATTTTGTCATCTCGTGGTTCAAAAGTTACGTTTAACTATCATATTCTTTTATTTTTATTTCGTTATAAAATTGTTAAAATAGAAATAAAAGTGTAGAATATAATTAGTGCATCTTTCTAAAGCACAAAATTGCAAAGTAAAAATGCACTATTAATAGTAGGGCAAATTAAAGTTTATTATTATTATTATTATTATTATTATTATTTTATAAATGCCAGGCAACTATCTATACTCATGCATCCTATCTAAAATAAAAATCAAATCTAAATCACAATAGTAAAAAAAAATAGATATTTATCGGCAGCTCTAAATAGTGAGAGTACTTAATAAACTATAGATATTTACCGATCGTCCCTAGAGTAAGTGACAAATGGCCTGATAGTTGGTACTCGAGACCCAAGTTCGAATCCTAATTGATTCATATTTCCAGCCAAATTTATTTCTAAATAAAATAAACAAAGCGACTAGCGTGGTACCTAACCCTAAAAAAAAATAAATAAATAAATTAACTATAGATATTTTAGCACCTTAGGGCAAATATAATTAAGTGGAAAAGTTTTGGGCTCCAATGAGATTAAAATTTCGAAATAAAATCACATTTCCAAGGTGGAAATTGTGATCCACTTTATATATTTTCTATTTTGGTTGGAAACCAAATAGTTAAAGTAATATTGTTTCAAGTTATATTATGAAGATATATAGTAAGTTTCAAGCTATATATATATATATATTTTGGGTTAGTAATTCCCAATATAACACCATTGCATGATCCAAAATTAAAGCCCTAAACAAATACAACATGAGTACCTTAAACCAAAAATAGCATGATATGACACAATTTTCCTATACAATTTTTTTTAAAAAAAAACTTAAATTAAGTCATAAATACTAAAACATAGTTTTTAAGCTGATTCAAATAATTCAGTACCGTCAAATACAACACAATTTGCCAACCACCTTTCCTCTTTTCTATTCTTGAAGGAATAAGTTTTTCTAAGTTTTCGATCCTATAAATCACAAAATTAAGCTATTATTTTAGATTATGTATAGTTGAGTTATGAGCAGCATTAATCACTTTTCTAAAGCAGTGATTATTATCTGAGTATTTGTATGTTTAAGAAAAAAAAAGTTTGTGTTCAACAAACAAATTAAATAAAAAATCATGAAATATGTGGTGGACCAGGTTCATGCACTAATTTCTTAGTTGTTTTGGGCATGCCGACACCTTTGCAATTTTTAGGAATGCAAAAAAAAGGAAAAATCTTTTTCATGTCTTAAGCTAAGAAAATCTTAGTTGCTGGAGCCAAGAAAAGAATAATAACTTATTCTATAAAGCAACTTGCAAAAAAAAAAAAAAAAAAAAAAAAGATTTTTTTTTCTATTTGTGAACTTATAACTTATGGTTTATTTTATATGCATTAGGATTGGATGGTAAACGTGAAAGTAAAAAAAAAAAAATTACAGACTCCCTAGAACAAGAGGCAAAGGACTTGATGGTTAGTATCCGTGACCCAAGTTCGAATCCCAGTTGATTCACATTTCTAGCTAAGTTTATTTTTAAATAAAATAAACAAAACGGATAGCGTGCTACCTATTTCTCAAAAAAAAGAAAAAAACCAAATTTTCTTGCTACAGAGAAAAAATAAAATCATGCAAAAAAAATTAAATTTGCTATGTTTGCCTCAAAACACTATAATAAAAACGGTCTATAACGACACTTTTAAATATATGTACAAATCAAAAAAAAAGTGTTGCTAGCTAAATTAGCAACACTTTTAAAAAGTGTTGCTATATGTGGGGTCGCTAGGTATATAGTGATAGTTAAAGAGTGTCGCTACAACCTAAAATAGTGTTATATACTAATTTACCAACACTTATTTAAACATTTAGCAACCGTCGAAACTCTATCTCGTTGGCTGTGGTGGCGGAGGAGGACGACAGGAAAGGGTTATAAATTTGTAAGAAACTTTTTAATACTTTGTTTCATAGAATAATAACCGCGCTTTGCCATATAGTAATTGTAATATTGTGATTTTATGTATAGTGTAAGATATACATCTAAATATAAAGTGCATAGATATATAATAATTGATTTTATGTATATTAATTTATGCAAGTTGTTAGTGTACCTACAATAAAATATATTTTAGACGACTCTTTCTTCTAGTATCTTTAATATTTAGCATTTGCCGACACTTTGATTAAGCGTCGCCAATAAATATATTTTTATCAAATATTTATATCAATTTTTCGACGTTATATTAAAACGTTTATCCCGACATATTTATTTAACGACTCTTTACACGACATTTTTACAAGCGTCGAGATTATTTTTGTCGACGCTTTAAAGCATCGCTAATTATTATTTAAAGTGTCAAGATTTTTTTGAAGTTGATCATGTGGATGCATAGACAATAATTAATGCACTGCCATGTGACATGCACGCACCAAATCTTTGACTCGACTTAAGCCCACTCTCTTGCTCCTTTTTTTTTTTTTTCAATCCAATTTGGTCTCATTTACAGCTATTGTTAATAACTTAATATATACAAGAGAATAAATTCTCTACTCTCCATTTTATCATCTTACGATCCAAAAAAAATCACATTTTAATTGGAGTCCTATAGTTAATACAGCGATCATATCGTACGTAGAGTTTTGTTTATCATCGCACCAGGTTTCTTATCACTAAAAATCTCCCGAGTATATAAATATAAGTTACGTACGTATATATGTATTATCGTTGACCCATGCATGAATACATTTAGTATAGGTATGTTTTTAACTTGTGTTTGTATGTATGTACATGCATGTGTGTATATATATACTTGCATATATACAAGTACAACTAAAGAGTTGTACATATTGGGTGCATGGGTGTGGTAGCTTCATCATCTAATCATGCATAGGAAAAGGATGAGGTGAAGGCCCCATGGCTTTATTTGGGGAGCACGAGGCTCCAATATATTTAAAATAAAGTAGTGGTTGAGTTGGGATTTTCAAAGGCTCCACACACATTATTTAGCCATCCACATGTGTGTGTAGTAGTAGTGCATGTATACTTTGCTTCATATCTTGTTATCTTTGAGAATGTTGGGTGTTGCTGTTCACATTGGGGAGTGCAAGCTTGCACATGGAGGGACATGAATTAATGAATAAGAATAAGGAAGAGAGAGAGAAAGAAAAAAAAAAGAAGATCTTCTACATATATATATATATATATATATATATATATATATATATATATATATATATATATATATATATATAGAGAGAGAGAGAGAGAGAGAGAGAGAGAGAGTTGAGTAGAATCTCTTAAGAAACATTTTACTCTCGAGTTGTTTTCGATGATAGAGCTTCCAAATTGATGATCGGTTCCGTTGAACATGCTCTATACCACTTAAAGTGTTTAGAAATCAAATTTCAAATATTTTCGACATCATTTGCCTAATGATCAAAGGGTTTCAAAATTTGTAATTTTAATGGTGAATAAGAGACGTTTTCTCGTTTAACGGTGTAAAGATATCCAAATCAATTGAATTTTTGTTAGAAAATTCTTTAAACTATTTAAAACAAGATCTATACTCTTGATCTTGATTACCAGACTCTTATCATCATTTTTTTAAGAATATTCATTTTCAACCATTCATTTTCTTTTCACTAGATGGATACAAGAACAATATCGAAAGTGCATGAAATTTTATTTCTAGGTAGTTTAAATGGTTTAGATCATATTTAATGGAGGCGATCGTCAATTTGAAAGCTCTATCATCGAAAACAACTCGAGAGTAAAATGGGCTCAGTACTTTAAGAGTATTCTAGCTCAACTCATATATATATATATATATATATATATATATATATATATATATAAGTGGGGCTACTATACGATCATATGAGTATAGAATCCTCTATACTCATAAGTTTTTAACATTCGGATGAAAAAATGTACGGTTAGGATGAGAATGGTTACGGTTAGGTTGATAGTGGGCCCTTTAGGGGTGAGTGGGTGGTTGGTTGAATAGTATAATCTAACGAGTGAAAATGATTAAATGGTAGATCTAACGGTCAAAAACTTATGAGTATAAGAGGATCTATACTCATAAGAGTATAATAACCAGACTCTATATACACATATATTTCTAGAGAGAGAGAGAGAGAGAGAGAGAGAGAGAGAGAGAGAAAGAAAGGGGATTTGGGGGGTGGTGGTGGGTGGGTGCAGGGCTGCAGGCAAAGTTGAAGGGTTGCTTTACTAGAAGGTTGGAGAACTTGGACTGTTAGGGGAGAGTTTGGGTTCCACCACATGCATATATTTTTGGTAAAAAGCAAGAGGATTTTAAAAGCAAATTAAGGCACCATATTTTAGGTAAAAGTAATTGGACCATGCTAGCTATATATCCTCAACTTAGTTTAACTTCTTTTTTTTCCAATATATATAAAAATAAATTTAGATAGCCGATCTAAGAAGCCAGGGGTTTGAGCATGCTATATAGAAATAAATTAGATTAAATATATTAAAAATAAATTTATAAAATTTTATCCATCAGACTTTCATCTAATAGTTAAAACTTTATATACAAATGAGTCTTTTTATTATAATTAAGCTCGCATTTATATTTTTATTTTACTAAAAATTAAATAATAAAAAATATATATTATATATAATTATTTATTTATATATTAAAATATAAAATTAAATAAATTATATAAATATAAAATATAACACGAATTAACATTAGTTAACACGAGCGAACCGAGGTCGTGTTCGGCTCGTTTACTAAACGTGCGAGTCGATCTGGAGCTCATTTCGAGCCGAACATGAGATGGCTCGCGAACAACGAGCTGGATTATCACCCCTATATACGCTACTGCAACTATAAATAATTATGATTGGGATCTTGATATAAATCCCCTAATTAAAAATATTTATGAACGATATGAATGCTCCGTATGTCTCCGTATCTCGGTGCTCTAACCACATCGAATGCATTGTTTCGTGTGCTAAGAAATTATTTCGAGCGTACCATATCAATTAAGATCCTAAAATAAAATTCTAATTAATTTATTGGATCTGTTCTATTACTTTTAAACTATTTACATATCAAAATCGTAAGTTTTGGATACTAATTTTAAGAATATTTGCTGGTGCAGTTTCAACATGCAACGAAACAAATTATTTATGATGTAATTCGTTTTTGTGACGCCCAACTTTTCAGGGGATCACCCATTTTAGAACTACTCCCGTCCTAATACGCTTAACTTTCTTAATCTCTTGGACTTTGCCACCACAAAAAATTCTTAAGTCTGGTTAAGAGTTTAGTCCTATTATAGGACTATCTGGGATCTCACAATCTTCCCTCCTTTAAGTCCTAACATCCTCGTCGGGCTCAGACTCACAAGTACCAGGCGATGTAAAACTCGTCTCGCTAGCCCGTCATTCAGACCCTGACTCAGCCGAGACTCATCTCACACTTCCGGCTGGTAATTGGCTCTGATACCATCTGTAACGCCCCAACTTTCCAGACGGTCACCCATTCTAGGACTACTCCCGTCCTAGCACGCTTAACCCGGCTTAAGCATTTTAGTGACCCTCTGGGAAGTTGGGGGGTCACAGTTTTACTACTTGTAATCAAACAAAATTAATGTATATAGTTAATTATAACTGTTATATTTTCAACTGCACGCATATCATAGAGCGTGTATATATAGACCAGGTGCAGGGAACATTTTCTCCCGTGGGAACACCAAACAAATTATGCGGCCGAGTCCAAAGCCTCGCAATCAATGCGGGTGGGGTCCTCGTCCGGATCCGAATAGGATTAGGTCGGGTCTCGACCCACCGCACCCGGAGAGAGAAAATATCGCGGAGAAAATTAATTATTGCCTCCATGCACCCGGTGTATACGTGCACCTCATGAACTGCAAATAATTTTTAATTAATTATAATTTTAAAATTAATATATAGATAGATTCATAGATTTATAGATGCATTAATTGTAGTCTACAAATAAACGAATTGTAGTCCAAAATTTATTATTTTTTAGGTTGTGGTGTATTGCACATGTGTATACACCAGGTGCAGGGAAAAGATCTGTGGAGCTCACGAGATATTGCGGAGCCCGATTGGTGCGGTGGCGGGGGTCGTGATCATCATCATCATCATCATCATCATCATCATGGGGTTGCTTTGGGGGAATCGGACGGCCGAGATTGATTGCGACGTCTCGTGCCCGGTTCGAGGCCCAATGTTCTTCTTCCACGTGGCACTAGTTAGGCATGTAAATGGATCCGTTTTGGTGTTGCTCCCCACTTAATCCGCTCCGAATTGAGCAGCTGGTAAGATCAAAATTTTTAATAAAATAGAGATTCTAACCCAAAAAAAAATAAAAAAATTTCAAATTGGAACATACTCTTACGATTTGCTAATCGTTTTAACAAAATCTCATTAAAGAGTTATTCAGCGAAAGTCGTATTTGTTTTTTCGAACACTGCGATTCGAAACTAAGCCTAATACGTGTTCGATCTGAGCTGAGCTCTCGACTTCTGAAATTATTGGTGTAATTTTGAGACGCATCACTTTGAGCCCTCCATCCGAAATGATCGTAACTCTCATTTATTGTGAACTGATAATTTATAACAATCAAATGTAGGCCATAAATTAAATTTTTATTATATATATATATATATATTTAATGAGAGAATTTACTTTAGATTTAATATAAAATAAATTTAAGAGAGAGAGAGAGAGAGAGAGAGAGAGAGTGTGTGTGTGTGTGAGTGTGTGTGTACGTATGGGGGGGGGTTCGGTTTCCCGGTGGGGAACACGAGGGGTGGGGCCCACGCGAGAGGGGCATTAAAAGGACTCCCGCGTCACGTCGCGCTCTGAAGGCGACACCTGTCCTTCATGCACCAACAACACCACCCCTACTCTCCTCATACCCTGCTTGAATTTCCCTTTTTGCCCCCCTAATTAATTTTTTTGATACTTTAAGTGATATGGGTCACTTTTTTTTTTTTTTTTTTTTTTTTTTTTTTTTTCAAAGACGCTATTCGTTTTGTTTATTTTATTTAAAAATAAACTTAGCTAGAAATATGAATCAACTATGATTCAAACTTGGGTTTCGGATACCAACCATCAAGCCCTTTGCCACTTGCTTTAGGGATGGTCGGTTGATATAGATCATGTTCAATAATACGACTTGTACTGGCTGTTCCTAGCGCAAGTGACAAAAGGGCTTGATGGTTGGTAACAGAGACCCAAGTTCGAATCCTAATTAATTCATATTTTCAGTTAAGTTTATTTCTAAATGTAAAACCTTTCTCTAAAAAAAAAAAACCGGATTGTTGATTTGGAGGTCCTGTCATTGAAAATAAATAGATGGCAATGAAGCCATTTGCTGTTACGGATAACATTCTGCGTCAATTATAAGTTTTATCTCTAAAAATTTTATAAAAAGCCCACATCTTTTCCCACAAAAATTAAGCTTCTTTTTTCTCTTTTAATCAAATATGCAGGTCATAATCAGTCTGTAAGCGCACTTCCAAAATTTTCAATGATCATCTTCTTCATCTTTAAAATCCAACCTAATCCATCATTGTTGTAACCTCTTCTCTCACTAATTTTCTCCTGAATTTATTCTTTTGAGCAAAATAAGAAAAAAAAAATTATAGAAAAAATTGAATAAGAAAGCAACACAGGTTCAATATGGGCAAACAATATGCGTCGTGGATGAATAAGGACGGAGAAATTCTCGTTATGGTTCGAAACTAGTATGAAAGAGAGAAAGGAAGAGGACAAGGAAGAGGATGAAGAGTTCCCATTATTAGGATTTTGATTTAGAAAAAAATGTATTATATAAGAGGGGTAAAAATGTTAACTTATCTCATTGACTAACTACGGTTAAGTATGTTACTTATAGTTAACTAAATTTTTCTGACGGATCATAACAATAGAAATATATTTGAAAATATTAAGACTTTTACAGAAATAATATTAAAAAAATAAATTTTATAGGAATATATTTATAATTTGTTATGTTTATAGGAAGCTGTATGCAATTAACATTAAAAATAAAAAATAATAAAAAATGCAAGATGCAAGTTAGGGGAAACCCAATGAAAGGTGCATTTCCTATTTTTAAGCATCTTTCCTAGGAATACAACAAAGATTCCACACACCAACTGGGATAAAAATAATTAAGGTGGGGATAATTAATTAATTAACAACCCTAATCTAATTATATCATATTCTCTTTCCAAAAAAAGGGATATAAATATAATATAGTCCTTAATTAAACTTTTGATAAATCACTTTTCATCTATTCTCTAGCAATGTTTCCTTTTAGAGATATATATTGTTGTTATACTCAAAGTAGATGGTAGACATTTTAAATAAAAAATTTATAGAGAGGTGACATAATTAAGGTGCTAATCCTATTGAATATATAATATTGTCGAATAATTAGTTGCTTAATAACATGATATCATAGTAAGAGAGCCTGAGTCGATTGTTAAATTAAAATTTGATTTACCTACTCAATCTTGTAAAAATTTGATTTTATTATCCAACTTTTTACTTTATTTGATTTGAGTCAGCCAAAAATTTGAGCACATTGTTTATCGTTGTAAATTTAATTAGAATAGTTTTTATAATTTTCGCAACCATAAATTTATTAAGATAAATAATTAGCTTAAATTTTCAAGTCAAAATAAGTTGATTGATTCAAATCAAACCAATTAAAAATTGGAAAGTAAAATCAAAACTTTAAAAAGTTGAGTAATCGATTCAAAATAATTTATAATTCAGATAAATTTTATGCATAATTTATTTATTAACTAAAACCTTATTTTAGGTGGCCATTTCTCGTTAACCAAGATGTAAGCAATGCATGCGTAAGATCACATGGAAAATAAGTAATCTAAAACTAAATTAATTAAATAATTAATTACTACTTAATCCCCTGTTAGTGTATGTTAAAGTGTTTGTTGTTGCATGTTCTTGGTGTTGGGATTTGCGCAATAAATAAATAAAAAAAATAACCCAATTGGATACTAATCCAATGTAAAACCAAGATATGAAGCCAAATATATAATTGTCACATAATTCAATTATTTGATTAGTTTATTTTATTTATATTTCTTATTTAAAATGATTTTTTATTCACATCCTTTTCTAAGCTCTTATAAGCAGCTTATAAATATAATTCCTTTTCTACTTCATTTATTCAACACTTTTCCTTATATTTGGACTTTATATTTCTTAATAGATTCAAACTATAAATTTGAATTAAATCAAAGAAAAATTAAATAAAGTAAGTATAAATCTCCCGCTCTGAAATTATATTAAAGAATGTGAAAAATAAATTATATCTTCACAAACTTAAACTGTCAGAAAATGATGTTTCTATTTTACATGTTCAACATTAAAATAATAATAATAATAATAATAATAATAATAATAAACAATAACAACACCAAAACTGAGGATTTTTTTTTTTTGTGCATATTTTTAGGAATGAGGGGTGTATGATTCAAGAAAATTATCTACATTTTAGCCTCTCCAAATAATAATAATAATAATAATAATAATAATAATAATAATAATAATAATATTATTATTATTATTATTATTATTATTATTATTAATTGAAAGAAAGAAATTAGTACCACGGCCCACGAATGTTATACGATGGCCCAAGGCCCAGTTTCTATGGGCTATGTTAATGTTCGATCAACCTCATTGATCAAGGTACCAAAATAACATTCTCTTCGGTAATCACAGGTGACTCGATGCGACTGAGCTTCTAATTTCTTCTCTCTTTTTTTCTGTGAAATGTTTGGAGTGTAAATCAACTGTTATTATTATCCTTGTTATGGTGGAATAGGTGGGGATGTTTCTCACAATACATTATTCAGATGCAATATATTGTAGATGGCACATAATTAATAATGTGAATTTTGGAACTGTTCTAGGTTTCTGAAAGATTATCTATTCTGATTCTTGTTTCATGTATCAACCAGCATGTATAAATTTTCTTGTGAGCTAATTTGTTTTGGTTTGATAGGGCTACAAATAGATTATTTGGTTGAAGCATCCCCATGTTCTTATATACTGTTTATGGTACTTGTACTTCAATTCGCAACTTAGTTACTTACGGGTTTAGTGGTGTGTGACATAGTGTTGTTTCTCAGAAGCTAAGTCAAACAGACTCTCGGGACTCTCGGGCTCGACTTCTAAACCTACCGAGCCCTCCGTTTGTGGGTTGGGCCTGCACCCAATTCGGCTTTACGCGGAGTTTTAGGCCGAGGTCTCCAGCCCGAATTTGAATGTTGGGCCGAGATTACGCCCGAGCTCGATCTCGATCGCGTAGCCCATAGAAGCCCTTATCCACCACACCAAACCCTAGTCAACTCAGATTACGAATTTTAAAGTTTGATTTTTTAATCTCATAATTAGATTTTTGGTGTGAAGTTTAATTTAATGGATCTAATTAGAATATATATCTCACATAATGTGACAAAATAACCATCAAAGAGTTCAAATAGAATTGCATTAATAGATAGATAAATTAAGTAACAGGATCAAAATTTTTTACTTGTTAGATAATAATAAAATCAGAAGATGAAATAGCAGAATCAAAATTTAGAATCTGACAAGTTTCCATACGATATGTTTAAAGGGGAAAAGTACTTTTTTTGCCAAAATAAGTGTTTGATGTGATACAAACATGGGAACATCTATTCCACATGATTCACATAAGTAGGTAGGTAATAATTTGTCTAGGCAATATATATGTATATATGACTACACAAAATGACCAATCAAATCAAGCAACAGCAAAAAAAAAAAAAAAAAAAAAAGAAAAAAAAAAAGAAAAAGAAAAAGCTCAATCTAGTGAGTAATAGGTCGGTGCATGTGATGTTACTTGATCCATGCAAATTATATTCTCTCTTCCAAAATATTAAAAAAAATAAAAAAATAAAACATTGTAAAGAAGTTAATTACCTTCTTTATGTACTCTCATGTCATTTATTAATAATGTAGTAAAAACCCACCAATATTATGGTAGAAGCTAAGTGAAAGTCAAAAATAAAAATAATAATAATTCACTTCGAATCTATCTTAATCAACTAAGCAATAGAGTGCGAGACGAAATATTCTTTCTTTTTCTGATCTGTTCTGATTTATTAAAGAATATCAAAAAAAATAAGTGGGAGTAAAAAGTAAAATAAGATTTAACTCATTCGAATCCATTCTGATCCGCTAAAAAAATGCTATAGGAAATAATACATAAAAGTATATATATATATATATAGAATGGAGGAGGATGAGAATTAATTGGCTTTGATATTATACCTTTTTGTTCTTTAGTGATGCATGCTTAAACAAATTATTATCTATAACAAAAACTAAAACCTCATGTTCAACTACCGTTGTACTCTAAAAGTTTAACTTAGTAAAAAATGGTGTTTTAAATATTTTTGCATTTAACATTTCCCCTCATGTAAAACATTTTTACTAGACTCATGACGTGGACTGCGAATTAAATGGGAGGAGATTAATGATGCTAGAAGCTCGGCGTAATTCGAACTCAGAATCTTCTGTATTTGATATCATATTAAACAACCGCTGTACGTACTTTAAAAATTTAAGGTAAGTTGATCGAGAACGATGTTTTAAATATTTTTACATTTAACACTGACAGATACGGCAAAGCCAAAGTTAGCTCAAGGAGCTAAAACTGGAAGCTTCAGTTCAGCGCTTTCGCTTTTAGCTATAACAAGAAGCTGTTAAAGGTATTTTATTAGTGAACTAGAACTAGAACATGGAAGTACTTTTCATCTACAAAAATTAATCATGTTAACTGGAACAGGGAAGTACTTTTCATCCTCAAAATCATCATGTCATCAGCACCTAATTAACCAATAATTAATAAACTGACAAATTAAGCTTTTTTAAGTCCTAACATATCAAAACTCTTTTTCTCTTATTGTTGAGTTATAACCACAGTTAAGTAAGTATATATATATATAGAACTAGGCTGAAATACTATTAATAGCACCAATGACTTGGTGCTAGTAAGTTTTCTACCCTTAGATTAAAAGATGTGCGGCTCGGATAATGTGGGCCCCCTAGGGTTGAGTGGGTGGTTGGTTGAATAGTATAATCTAACGGGTAAAATTAATCAAAGGGGTTAATCCAAGGATAGAAACTTACTAAAGACTAAGTTCGTCGCTATTAATAAGATAATAAATGGACTTATATATATATATATATATATATATATATATATATATAAAACTCCTCAAAATCTCCTACTTATCAATTATCACTCAGAACAAAAAAAAAGGTTGATTTATGTGGTAGCTTATGCTTGTAAACAAAGTGTAAAAAGAAGGAGAGGGATTGAGCAAAAGCAAAAGCAAAAGCAAGGAATGAAAACAAAGCTCTTTTCAGCCTTAAGCAACCTGCAGTAGTGACCCCCCCATAAAGACAACTTTGGCATTGAAGCCTCTGATCTCATCACTGGCTTCTTTAATCACACACACACACACACACACACACACACAAATAAAGTTACAAAGATAGAGGGGAATGTGCAAGCAATGCAATGCATGCATTGCATCCCATTTGTGCTTTGAAAAGGACCCCACCATTAAAAAGAAAAAAGAAAAAAGAAAAAAAGAAAAGCACTTCTGGGTGCATGCAGTGCTTATTTTGGTGGCTTTTGTGTTAATGCTCCTCCTGTTTAATTTGGCTTCATTATCCTCTCTTTTTTTAATTTTTTTATTTTTTTTATTTTACCTAGTTATAATCCAACCACTTTTTGTAGTGAGCAGTATATATATATATGTGTGTGTTGTTGTTACACATGAGTTATGACCCCACAACTGTCTCCTCTTTCCCATCAGACACCCAAGAGTAAAACAAGGGACTATAGATAGTGTAAGGACCTCAGAATCTTTTGTTGGGGTTTTAAGACAAGGGAGATGGAAGGAGAGGTGCATCTTAAGTGATTAGGACATTTGATACAACTATGTCCCCTTACATGTTGTTGACCCTATTCATCTAGATAGATATTAGAGAGAAAAAAAAGGAGAGAGGGGGAAAAGAAAATAAAATATTATGGGGTGTTTGGTCCCCGTAAAATCGCTCCGTAATTTTTTTTTCCACCAAATTTTTTTTTTCGGTGTTTGGTTGTATCTAAAAAATTTTTTTGAAAAATTTATTTTATAGATTCTCTGAAAAAAAATTTATTTTCGTTTTTCGGCCAGCAACCGCCGAAAGTGAAAACTGGGTTAAAAAAAGCACGGCTCACAGAGTCTTTTGCGCACGAAGTCCACAAGATCATCTTCATCTCATGGACTCGCATGAGGGAGAGAGAGAGTCTAATAGCCGAAAACTTAAAAGCACCAACGACTTGCAGACATTTAAAAGATAAACTTAATTTTATATATATATATATATATATATATATATATATATATATATATATATATATATATATAACAAAACTTTAATTATCGCCGTTGTTTTTTTTTTTAAACCTTCGAGGACCGATCATTCCGAACGCAAGTGGTAAAAGACTTGATTGTTGGTACTTGAGCTTCCGATTCGAATCCTGGTTAATTCACATATTCAGCTAAGTTTATTTCTAAATAAAATAAACGAAGCAGATAGCATGCCTAAAAAATAAAAAAAATAAAAATAAAAAAACCTTTGAGAACCGGGAGCTCGACATCCTTTGATACTGCTCTCTCAAATAAGTAGGACTCAAACTCAACACATTCCACAAATAGAGCTCGATCCACTCCGTGCTTTTTTACTAAATAATTTATCATATGTACAAACCTGACTAACATTTTCAGACAAGTTACAATATAACTACAAGATAAAAAGAAAAAAGCAAATGAAAGATGGAACAAACTTATATATGGGAGTTAAGAGGAAAGTGGAATGTCATGTGAACTCTCTCTCTCTCTTTCTCTCTCTCTCTCTCTGACTTTAGTTATGTTTCCTCTTTGTACAGAAGCACTTGTCACTCTCATTCAGTTGCCATCCAAATAGACCTTCCTCCTCCTTTACCTTTAGGCTATCTGTGCTCTTTGCTTGGCATCTTTGCTTGGATTTTGTTTGGATTTTGTGCTTCCCATGTGAAAGACAAGTCCCCCCCACACCCACACCCACCACATTTAAATTTTGTATTATTCTTGGCACTGTTTCAGGGGCTCAGCATGAAATAGGATGCCACACCTTTCCCTCCCCCTCTCTCTTTTTTCTATTTCTATCATTGAAAACAAAAACCACCAAGAATGAGAAGAGCCATGAAATAGCATGTTTTTTCTTTTCTTTTCTTTTTTAATCCATTTCAAATACCAACTACCTTTGTTTGATTCATATTATAATTATAACACAAACATAATTAGGATGACAAAAGCAAGCATAATAAATAAAAGTGAGGATAATATACACATATATAGAGTCCGGCTGTTATGCTATTAATAGTACAAAGCACTCGGTACTACCAAGTTTTCCGCCGTTAAATTCACCCCTTTGATGATTTTCACCCGTTAGATCGTACTATTCAACCAACCTCCCACTTAACCCTAGGAGGCCACATCATCCTAACCGCACATCTCTAATTCAACGGTTGTGGAACTTGCAGCACCAACGATCGCGCTATTAATAACACAAGAAATTTTAGCTTCCACATATATATATATATATATATATATATATATATATATATATATATATATATATATATATAAGAGCATCATGTGTATTAGAAGTTTCTCAACCATGATGATAGATTTTTTTAATTTCCCCCACTTCTGTTTGAGGATGTATTTGTTAGAACTATTAATTAAATCCCTATCATTAATTCTCAAAAGAAAAAAAAAAAAAAGGAAAATCATGTGATAATTCGAATAATGTGTACTAGGAGAGTGCCCCCATATATGTCCATGACTTGTCAAGTCATTTGTTTTTGTTATGGTCCCTCATGTCAATGTGAGGCCAAAATTATATGGGTACTATATACTTCCTCTTTAGCATCTGAGGCTGGTAAGGGCCAAGGGTGGGGGGGCCATTTACTGTTTCTTAATTTTGTATGCATGATATATATCAGGCTCAAAAAATGAAAAAAAATTAAAAAAAGAAGCACTTCTGAAATATAATATATATATTTGCAGTTTATTATTTTGTAGTTCAAACTAAATATATACAGCACTTAATTTTTTGTAATTTTTTTTAAGTTTTGTACTTAAGTGTTATTTTTATTTGTTATACTATATATATATATATATATAGAGAGAGAGAGAGAGAGAGAGAGAGAGAGAGAGCGCTTTGGAAAGTATAAAAGAGTTTGTATTTTTAATTTTTTGGCCCTTAGAATTATTTTGACCATTTCTGATCTTTAGATTAATATTATTATCTTAGAGGGACCACTATCATTCCAATCGAAATAGTAGCTCTACACTATATGTGTGTGTACTATGGAACTAATTTTTTATCAAATTTTATACTGTACTTTTAGGTTTTTTTTTTTTGCTTTATACTATTTTATTTAAAAAAAAAAATAGCAACAAGTCTGTTGTTTTAAATAGTAGCTCTACACTATATGGTATATTTTAATATATATATATATATATATATATATCAAAAAATCGTAAAAATTATTTTCTAAAAATTTCAAATACGCTAGATCGTCAACGGAGCCGATCGCGCGTCGATTCAGAAGCTCCATCATCAAAACAGCTTAGGAGCACAGAGGGCTCCGTACTTCTAATAGCACACAAGATCTACTCTAATATGATAATGTTGTCTTATGTATCTTCATCTCGATCTTTGTTGTTGTAATTGACCTTAATACTCGAACACAGTGTATATATTTTGGGCACTCTATATTAATTCATAGAATATAGTGTTATCTGATAAAATACTTTCTCCGAATCAATTAAGCACTACTAGAGAAGTAGAAAAATACTGAATTTCTCTCAATAATATTTCTCCTCAGTAGAATTAGAAGCCCTGAGGTTATAACTTTTATATTTTCACCTGAAAATCATAATTTTACTTTCTTTTTTTTTTTAAATCAAAGGTGAAGTTCATATTATTAAAATAGAATTTCAAGTGAATTAGAATTCAGATAAAAGAAATTCTCAAGTAAAAATTACTTCTCTTCCGCCGTTTGTTTGTCATAAAGTTTTTTCAGTTCTGCCATTTATTTGACAGAAAGTAAGTAATGAAAAAAATTAAAATTTCTCATTCTAAATATTTTTATTTTTTATTTTCACTTTTTATTTTTAAAATGGACTGAAGCCAATTACGATATTTTGAAATATTTGAGTTTAGATCGAGAATAAAATTATGAAAAACTAAATAATAAAAGCAAGCACACTACAACAAAAACGATATATAGCGACACTTTTAAATATAGGTATATGTCAAAAAAGTGCTGCTAACTAAAATTATCGACACTTTTAAAAAGTGTTGCTATATATGTGGGTTCGCTAGGTATATAGTGACAATTAAAGAGTATCGCTATAACCTAAAGGAGTGCTGCTAATTTACCCACTCTTATTTAAGCACGTTTAGCAACCACCAAAACTCTATCTTATTGGCTGCGGTGGCGAAGGAGGACGACAGGAAAAACTCTTTATCTAGAATTTCAGTGGATTGAGTGAAGAGAGAAGAGAAGATGATAATTGATTTTTTTTTTTCTTTTCTGTTTGTAATCGGGCCAAATGGACTGGGTGTGGTGGGTTGAGTAGAGTAATATTTTATTTTTGGTTAGATTGGGTTTTATATTTAGGTATTAGTAGATGTTTTTTTAAATTTTAGTATAAATGAGAAACTTACTCAAAAATGTTCGAAACATGTGTTCCTATAACCTAATTCTTTTGTAGTGACATTTACGACTGAAAATTATTTTATTACTCTCCAGTTCCAGTGAAATAAACACTACTACTCTTCTGACTTTTCAGATTACCAAATGTTTATTAGAGGTAATTAACCATGCTCATTTTAAATTATATATTTTGCTAGTCTTGTAAAAGACAAAATATATTTAAAGCTAAATGCAACTTGACCTAGCTAGGTATTATTGTACACTGTGCTTGCTAGAATCTAGCTAGCTAGTATATAGCTAGGGCCAAGTTAATGGGCATAACTCAAGTCAGTTTATCTGGTTAGGTTTTGACTCAGCTTTGTAGTGTATCAGGGGAAAAGCAAAAGCATCACTATCACTCACACTGTCTTTGCTTCAGGTGTACTGGACCACTCTTCTCTCTCTCTCTCTCTCTCTCTCTCTCTCTCCTTTGAAAGTGTTATGACAAAAATCGAAAAGATTTAGTTCGTCCGATGCAGAAATACAAAAGAGATTCAAAAATAATAATAATAATAATATTGTACCTATCTTACTAATCTACCTAGAAATGCATGATTATCCTACGAAACGACACTATCTTTCGGGATATCACACCTCACCCAAGAAAGGCGGTCCTTAGGCTCAAGCTGCTAGTAGAGGAGTGGGATCGGCTGCTCGGGCTTTAATCCCTTTTTTTTTTTTTTTTCTTTTTGTTACGGTGTTTTGGGGCCTAGTTGCTCCACATTTGTAGCTTAATTCACCCAATCATTGAATGAAGCGGGTAGCGTGCTATCTTTTTTTCAAAAAAAAAATAATATTGTACATAATATTTATATGATTCGATCACTGGTCTACGTCTACGGATGAAGACGGAGCGGAAATCTTCGTTATAATCAAAGTTATGTACAAAATATGGCTCTCTTTATACAAAATTGATCTAATCCTAAAAATACACCGATAATATCTCTCTCATCTGCAAGACCAAATTAATAGAGTAAAAAGTATATTTAAAATAGTGGCTAAATTGTAATACAACTAGAAATACAGACCCACTAAAATTAGAAATATTCAAATAAAATTAGCAATAATCTAAAGTTAACTTAATAGAATAATCAAAACAGAAGAGGATTAGAAAAATCTTGCAGTTTTAGAATTAGAGACAAATCTAACAGAAAGTTTCACATAAATTTTACGTCTGAATTGTTTTCTATCAAGTTGATCGATAATTTACGGTGAGAGAGCGAGTCCAAAACCTTCTCTATTTCGAGAGGTTTGGAAATTTGCTGTTCTATATATAACATATATCTTTGTTTATATTCAACATGTCGGTTTTTTTTCTCGCCCCTCTGAGATATTATCTGTCTCATATTTAACACTACAATAAAAACGGTCTATAGCGACACTTTTAAATGTAGGTACATGTCAAAAAAATGTTGCTAGCTAAAATTACCGACACTTTTATAAAGTGTTGCTATATGTGGGGTCGCTAGGTATATAGTGACAGTTAAATAGTGTCGCTATAACCTAAAAGAATGCTGCTATATAATTTACCAACACTTATTTAAGCATTTAGCAACCGCCGAAACTCTATCTCGTTGGCTGCGGTGGCGGAGGAAGACGACAGAAAAGGCTCTTCGTCTAGAATTTCAATGGATTGAGTGAAGAGAGAAGAGAAGATGGTAATTGATTTTTCTTTTTTTTTTTTCTTTTCTGTTTGTAATCGGGCCAAATCGACTGGGTGTGGTTGGTTGAGTAGAGTAATATTTTATTTTTGGTTGGATTGAGCTTTATATTTAGGCATTAGTAGATATTTTTTTTAAGTTTTAGCATAAATGGGACACTTACTCAAAAGTGTCCCAAACATATGTCCCTATAATCTAATTTTGTTGTAGTGTTTGTAGCCTAATTTATATTCCCAATTAATAAAACCGCTATCTCTTTCTCAAAAAAAATATATATGTTGGTTAAGGAAGCATCTTGAGTCCCCTCAAACCAGAACTCTTTTACTCTCATTCAAAGCTTTCATTGAAGAAGTTTTAGTTTAATTTGATATTTTTGATTCTGCTGTACAAAAAAAATTGTGCAAAGTACTTAAATGTAATGCTTATTCTTTCAAATAGTATTGCATTAAATTACACGTACCATATCCTATAGAAGAAAAAAAAAAATTAAACAAAAACTCTTAGCAGGACCAAACAGGCCCTGATTAATGACATATATAAACAAAAAGAATTAGAAAAAGACTTTGACAATCCTATTGAATGAAATAATATTTTAGTAAAAAGCAAATAAAAAAAACTTTCTCAATTGTAGAACATTTGCTCTCTCTATATATATATACTTAACTAATTAACTTTTGAATAAGACCTTTGTTTATAAATTAAGAAAAATGCATGCTATATATATTTTAAAAATTGTAGGATTCACAAAAAATTTTAAAAAAATAGCAAAATTTTTGTTTGATAAGACTAGTAGGAGAATAAGGACAATTAATTACCATTGTTTGTACGTTAAATCATTAACACCTTTTATCCGTAGTTAATTATGAACTTATTGATTAGTTTCAACAAAACTTGGTATTTAATTTATAAAAATAAGTAAAATTGATATATAATATTCAGCATTATGAGATAACAGTAAAGTAGAGAATTAATTCATACATTACTACCTCTATCATTAAATATTTTGCTCTAAATAAAGGGTATATATATATGCATATATATGATCATGATACGGGTTATGCAAATTTTGTGTCCCATTAATTTCATTAATTTTAAGCCCAAGATTTTGACCCTGACATTGTGAAATTGTACTAGCTAAGACGAACCGAGGATCTCGAGTTACCGTAGCTGATCAGAGAGAAAAAAAATATATAAATATATATATATTACGAGTTTTTGCAAATAAAACTCGCAAAATATTAAAATATTTGTTACAGCAACAAAACTAATTGACAATAAATATTTTGTACATGCAATGTAAATATATTAAGAATAATATATAGTCTCATATTCAATAGAAGAAAATTTCTTCTATTGAGTTTTTTCAAATGAAAACTCACAAAATATTAGTGTATTTGCTACAAATTTATAATAATTAATATCTTAAATGTAATGTAAATATTAAGAGTAATGATCTTGTATTCAAATGAAGATTTTAAAATTTTTGAACTATGTACTATAAATATATCTTTAGTGACCCGATCGAGTTGACTAAAATTTGATAGTTGGTATCTGAGTTAAACTCAAGTTCGAAGCTTGATATATATCTTTATGTTTCTTGCTGAATTTATTTCTAAAAACTAAACGAATCTGCATTCAAATCCGCAAACTTAGTTGGAACTTTAAAGAGTTGTACGCGATCTTCTTCACCTGCCACATAAAAATGAGCATATATATGCATTAGTAAAAGCGAAAGTACGATCGTAGAACATCACTGCAAAATATATATACGATGCACATGCATGCAAAATTGAGGGCTATTTAATACCTTCACCGACATTTTACCATCATATTAATTTGTCCAAGTTTCTGAAGCATGCATGAATCATCATTTTATTCTTTTCCTTTTTTTTTTTTTTTTTTGGGTGTGTTTATTCATGAAGAACAACCATATGATCCTTGTTGTTGTTTTTAGATATGATAATTAATGAGATTATATATAGCATAGTAAATGCAATGTACCACACGCAAATGGGCATATCTTCAGGTGCGAATTTGTAATAATATTTGGGCTACCGTGCAAAATCTGCGACTTATATATATATATATATATCCTGCACGATGCAGTGCACACCTCTTTACTAGAATCAAATAAATTTTGCGTGGCCAAATAATTAATCTCCAATTTTGGCTTATTTAAGAATCATTAATTGTGTCGACCGGGTCTACCACGTACGCGTGTAGGATATCTCTAAAAATTTTAGAATTCGAAATAAAACAGCAGGTCATGGAGTTAAAATTCGATATCTAAAGAATAAAAGGGATGTTAAAATTTTATTAGAAACTAGAATCGTACCTTAATTTTGTCATGATTTCGATTTCCGTATCCGATTTGTTACGGCGATCCTTGCTCGTCGTTCGTCCTCGTTCGCGATTCTTGATCGTCGTTTGTCCTCGTTCGCGATCTACAAGAAGACGGGACGTTTCGAGTCTAATTCTCTTATCCCCGAAAATTGAGCCATCACAAACAATTGGAATTAGAGTTGGACCGGAACTCCGGTATGTTACATATTTATATATAACTTGATATAAGGATGTTAAATCATGTCCGTCCATCAAGGACGTGTCCAGATACATCCTAACCGTAGAATCTTATTATATCTTTATACATCGATTTAATTAGATTGATTGTATCTTTATGGATCGTCTTGAATATATTACGTAGGCCACATCTAACAAGGGATAGACTACTACGTACTGGTAGGAGATGATCATCCAAACCGAGTTTGTAGCTACATAGAAACGTCGATATTAATAAACCACATTAAGTTTGCAAAATGGTTTATTTTTATAATATGATAAAACTTTCAAATCGGAGTTTTTACTTCTGATACTTGAATTTTTTACTTTAGCTGCTGAAGTAGAGACAAAGAAGCATACATCGACTAATCATACTTAATGTGCCTTAAATTGTAACCTCGATTATTGCTGATGAATCGACAGTTACTTATTAAAGATTAATTTGTTATTTTAAAGTTGTCTAAAGTTTGAAATTTTTAAATCAAATGCTAACTATTATATGTATAAATAAGAAAATAACTTATATGGACTATTATTTTAAGCTACCGTTTGGTTCGGGGTTAAGGAAATACTAGTTATTTCAGGAATAGTGTTAAGTTCAGGGTTAAGGTCAGATTAGAGTATTTTTGTATTTGGTTGGGGGTTGAAGTTAGTCCAGTATAATAAAAAATAGTGTTTGGTTGGAATAGGTGGAATAAGAAAGATGGTGAGTTATTATGAATAAAAAATAGTGTTTGGTTGGAGTTTGATGGGATTAGCTTAGCCGGGATAACCCATTTAAGATAGTGTTAGCTAACCCCACCTATTTTTGAAGGTATTTGGGGATAAAATGTCGGTTAAGGTGTTATTCCACCCCTTAACCCCCAACTAAACAATGGCTTATTTATACATATAATAATGTCCATTTGAGGGCACATGTAGGATAACTAGGGGTATTATTCTATGGGAAAAAAGCTCTTTATGTAGGTTGTATAGGTGGTGGTCTCCACCATGATGGCAACAATCAAAAGAGAGATAAGGGGGGGGGGGGGCATGCCTAAGAAATCTCCTTCTCATGCAAAAACCTATTGCCTGGAAACTAGTCCACCATGTCACCATATGGACCATCCACACATCCAACCTCTCATTATCAATCTTCACCCTTCAACAAAAAGTAATCTTAAATTCTGATAGGTTATTTTTCATATCCAGCTGCTAATTTATATTTATTTTTCTGTTACCTTTCGAATCAACGGACGTGACATATATAGTTTACTTGATATTCATGTAAACAGAAGCATTGAGCAGGTAGAGTCTGAATTATAATAATTAATGATCGACGTCTTTTCGTTAGTTGGATTATCAATTCAATTATTCAATTTGTAACGTATATTAATTTCAATCTATTATTCTGCTGTTTTTTGTTATGATTATATAAATAACTAATTTAATAAATAGTGAGGGGAAGGATATATAGATTGACTAAGTCTAGGGAACAAATCTAGGTCTCATTCCTGATGCCCCCATGCATGCAGCTTCCCCTCTCATTCCTGATGCTGAAATCCCTCTTACTAGAATTCCCTTTTCCTTTTCTGATACCAAGCAATCATTTTTGCTTGAAAATCTGTCTCCAAGAAAAGCCATGCACATCTTGCATGCATCATCATCATCATAGAAGAGCCATAATTAGGAGCCTCTTATTAAGGGCCCCAAATATTGAGCACATTATTGCTCATTACTCCCTCCTAAAATAGCCTAAGTAGGGGATATATATATATATATATATATATATATATATATATATATATATATATATATATATATATATATATATATATATATATATATATATATATATATATATATATTATGGGGGGCTATCAAACTGCAAAGCAAGCATCCCACACCACATCTTCTTAGAACAATGATTTGGTAATGCAACGTAACACTTTAATAGTCCCATATTGAATAAAAAATTAATTTTGATTAGAATATATAAGACATTGCACGTTAATAATAATAACTAAGCTTATCCATTTTCGGTCGGTGATTTAGACCCAATGAGTTATTGTTGTTGGCGCAGGTCGGATCGTTATAATTAGTATCAGAGCTAAATACCAGCTGGAAGTGTGAGAACTAAGTGCTATGTGAGGCAATCTCACATCGCCTCGTAATTGTTGTCCTTTATTTAACTGACATTCACACGCTAGTGATAATAACTGGGTTTAAGTATTTGACCAGTGATTTGAACCCTACGAGAGTTATTGTTGCTGGCAGATCGAATCGTTATATACAATTAAATAGTTGCCTTCTAAAATAGCTATTTTTATTTTGAAAAGCAATAGACATGAATTTAATCAAAAGTGTGATGCAATTAAATACTGTCCTTCTAAAATAGCTAATTTTATTCTTAAAAAAAAAACATGAATTTAATTGTAGAAACTTCTGAATTATTTAAAATGGTATAAATAAAAGAATACTAATATTTCTTCAAATAGTTCAATGCAAATTATACTTTTGTATGAACTTCATTAAGAACAAGCAATTAAGCCATAAATTAAATTCAAGAGAAAAAAAGAACTTATAATTATATGTTTCGTGGCGAAAACGGAGTGATGATTTTGCGGTAATCACAACATTAATAGAATACAACATGTGGTTATCCATCAAAAGGCAAAGTTTAGTTTAAATCATTATATAGAGGGCCCTTAATCAGCTTAAATTATAGCATGAACAAGTTATTCCCTTAAATAAGAAGTTAGGCACCTTCCTCTTTGTACTTTCAAGCTGTTTTTCTGGCTTTAGAGGAGAGGGAGGACCCATGCAATTGCACACCACTTGCCTTAATCAATAAAACCCATCTAATAACTTTAAGCTACCGTTTGGTTCGGGGTTAAGGAAAAACTGGTTATTTCAGAAATAGACTAAAGTTCAGAGTTAAGGTGGGGTTAGAGTATTTTTGTATTTGGTTGGCAGGAGTTGGAGTTAATCCAGAATAATGAAAAATAGTGTTTGGTTGGAGTAGCTGGGAAAAAAAGGATAGTGAGTTATTATAAATAGAAAATAGTGTTTGGTTGGGGTTAAGTGGGGTTAGCTAATCCCACCCCAAATGGGCGCGCTATTTCGGAATAGCCCATTTATAGATGGAATTAGCTAATCCCAACTCTCAAATAGAGTGTTTGGAAATAACTTCGGGGTTAAGAAATTATTCCACCCCTTAATTCCGAGCCAAACGGAGGCTAAGAGAAATACTTCAATACATCATAAATATTAAAATCTAATTCTTAATTAATAAAGAGTATAATTAGATTTCATATGAAGTAATCTGTTGAACAGGTTATCGATTTGAATTAGTTAATATAATAATATTGAAAAAAAAAATAGCAGTATATACCAAATTTGTCATCATCCTATAAATATTAAATACCTTATTTACTTTGGTAATTTACCAAATTAGATAATACCCAATTTGTTAATTATCTAGCTAAAAAAAATATTAAATTTAAATTTAATTTTTGAAGTTGGTATTGTAACGTAAAATTTTAATTTTGAAATTTATATTAAACTTTTAAAATTGAATCTAAATTGAACTTTTACTTTTAAAGCCAAATTTTAATTTTTGATTTAAATTGAAATTTTGAATTGGAACTAAAAGTTTTATTTTAAATTTATGTTTTATATTTAAAAAATCAATTTAAATTTATAATTTGGTTGTAATTTAAAATCCAACTATTGTTGTAGGCATTTGAAAAGGTCACAGCATTTTTAGTTAGATAAAATTAATTTTGTAGACCAAAATATTTTACAAAGATCAAAACAACTTTAAAATAGATAGCTGGTGAATAATACCGATGCTTCAATAGCATATTAAATCTAAACTATTTATTAAGAAAAATAAAGAATCAAGATTTATATGGTGTATTAAAGTATTACTCTAACTTTAATTCAAACTAAGTTTTTAGCATCCAATTAGAAGGAAAAAAGAAAAAGAAAAACCTCCAAAACCATTTATTAAAGAACTTATTGAAATTAATTACTGGCCCTCTTAATTCCTGTAACTGAGTAGGTAGCAGTATACATCTATCTATTCACATGAGATCATGAGAGACAGAGAGAGAGAGAGAGAGAGAGAGAGAGAGAGAGAGAGTTTCTTTTTTTTTTTATTTTCTTTCTTTTTATTGTTTTTTTATATTTTCTGATGATTTTGGGCCCTTCCATCATCATTCCTGGAATATATGAAGCATGTCATGGAGACCCACATACCACTTTTTTGTCTGGAAGCAGCTGTTGACTACATCCCAGTAGCTCAAAAAAAAAGCATGACATGTTTATATGAACATGCAAGTTTTCAGCAAAACACAGCTTCCCCATCACTATTCCCACACTGGATCTCAATTTATTATTTCTCCTGTATACAACTGTAATGAAATAGCAATATCAACTGTAACTATTAGTCCCACCTCTCTCTCTCTCATAAATAGGCTATTCCAAGAGTGTATTTGGATTTCTCTAATGCAAAAAAGATGGAAATAATTAAAGTTTTGATGAAAATTGGCAAAACAAATTACTAGTTTTTGAGATGCATCATTATTGCATGATCTTAGGAGGTGTTTAATTAGTTTCTCAAAAAATCGCACCTTATATAAATACCAACTATTATTCATATTGTCATAGATGTTGAAAATGACATATGAAAAAAATATTAAATGCATCAGAAGCATTATCCTCATTGTGGAGTACATAGCTAGACAACTCTCTCACTCTCTCTCTCTCTCCTTCTCAATCTTTCTTCTCTATGTTTGTTTTGATTTTTGAATGAACAAGGTTGAGCATATATGATTTTAATTTGGATCCTTTGGGGGTAGCTATTGCAGTAGTGTGGTACAGAAGATGGTACTGTTGTGAAGTGACTGGTTGAGACAGTTGTCCTCTCTCTGTCTAAATCTATCTATCTATCTATCTATCTCATGGCCATGAGAGAGAGAGAGAGAGAGATAGAGATAGAAAGAGAGAGAGAGACTGTTTCTCTCTGACCACTATCCAGCTAAAGATATAGATATAGCATAAGAAGGGGAAGGAAAGGAGAAGAAGAAAGAGGAAAGAGTAGAAAAGCTCCTTAATGGCAACCTCTCATTAACTCTCTCTCTCTCTCTCTCTCTCTTCAATCACTTCTTCCTTGGTCATGAGCAAATCAAAAGGGTGTCCATTGTAGTGGGATGCTTGCTGTACTTCTCATAAGCAAAGGGTTTTTAGGAGGGTTTAAGGGCTTGTATTTATAAAAGGCTGCAAGAGTGGGGTTTAGGTGCTCTCTCTCTCTCTCTCTCTCTCTCTCTCTACACAGATCCCTATCCATGCTTTGCTTGGTGGAGCTAGCTATTCTTCTCTTTTTTGGCTTAAGTTTGAAGGGGCCCCATGTTGATGTTCTCCACCAATGAGGAGAATATAATGCAAGGAGAGGATTGCTCCTTGTTTTGATTCTATATAGTTTGTGTATGTTTTATCCTCCTCAATGAATGAGGTTACTTGCATAGGTTCTTGCTAGATTCTCTCTCTCTCTCTCTCTCTCTCTCTCTCTCTCTCTCTCTCTCTCTAGAAGGTGGAGTGGAGGAGGGAGATGAAAGCCATGAGCAACAACTGGTTGGGTTTCTCCCTCTCCCCTCAAATGAACATGGAGGTGTCTTCTGACCCACCCCATCATCACCATCAACACCACCATCATCTCCATGGCCCCCCTTCATCATCTCCCTCCTCCTCACTCCCATGCAGCTTCTTCCTCTCTCCTCCTCCTCCTCCTCCTCCCACCATGTGCTATGGAGTTGAAGGGGACAACAACAACAACAACAATGGGGCCCTCTACTCTCAGCTCCCCATCATGCCTCTCAAATCAGATGGTTCCCTCTGCATCATGGAAGCTCTTCACAGATCACAGCACCAAGGTATATATTTATATATACACATACATCAAGCTTCTTTCTTTTAAAAAAAAAAAGAAAAGAAAAACCAACTAATTAACTAACTTTTTTTTTCTTCTTTTTCTATTTTGGTTTGATGCATCAAAGGAATGGTGCCATCTCCATCCCCAAAGCTAGAGGACTTCTTAGGTTGTGGTGGTGGTGGTGGAGGAGGAGGTGGTAATGGTGGTGTTCCTACTCCAACCAATGAGGGAGAAGCAATGGGGTTAAGCTTGGACAACACCACAATGTACTACAACCAAAACATGGAGAGTGAGAGCAATAGAAACCACCCTTTGAATCTGAACCTCCTCCAGCTGCATTACAGGCAACACAACCCCTATTTCCAACCATTAGAGGAGAGCATGTTGATGTACAACACACCACCATTGGATTATGGTAATGCTCATAACACCAATAATAATGGGCTGGTTGAGGGAGGAGTGGTGTATGGGGACTTGAAGCCACTGAGCTTGTCCATGAGCCCAGGGTCTCAATCTAGCTGTGTGACAGCTCCACAAGAGATTGCACCACTTGCTACAACCACTAACACTGCTGCTGCTGCTGCTGCTGCTGCTGCTGCTGCAACAAATGATCAATGCATCATGGGTTTGGATGGTGCAAGCAAAAAGAGGGGGGGTGGGAAAATGGGGCAGAAGCAAACTGTTCATAGGAAGTCCATTGATACATTTGGGCAGAGAACTTCTCAATACAGGGGTGTCACCAGGTCAGTAAATCAAATAATGTTGCCTTTTTCATTTTATTCATTTAATTTACTTATATTTACATCTCTCTCTCTCTCTCTCTCTCTCTCTCTAGTGTTAGTGATTTACTTGGTCACAATTGTATGTTGTTTTCATGTTGTGCTTGTTCAGTTCCTATTTTATATATCTCTGTTGCAGTTCTAATATCTTATACATGTTTTAAATCTTTTTGGCTGCTTGTGAATCTGATTGGGTACAACAAAAATGTGTTATATATGCTGAATAATAAGGATTGAGACATCTTGTACTAAAAAAAAAAATTGCCTCTATTTTCTTGCTGTATGTATGATATATAAGCTAAATCACTAGGTGAGGTAAGAGATGAGAATTTAGCCCATTATATAATGCGGGAATTTAACCCGCGACCTTACACAACGAAGGGGTTTAGAATTGACCTCATATTATGTTACCCGAAAGATCAATCTAGTAGGAAATATGTCCATATATATATATATAGAATTGAGCTAGAATACTTTTAGAAGCGCCAACCCCGTAGCGCTTCTAAGTTTTTAGTCCTTGAATCTATTCCTTAATTACTATCAAACACTATTTCACCTACCACCATCGTATCAATCCTACATCTTTTCATTCAATGGTTAAAAACTCAAAAGCACCGTCCCTTTGGTGCTTTTGAGAGTATTCTAGCTCATCTCTCTCTCTCTCTCTCTCTCTCTATATATATATATATATATATAAACATCAAAAATGAAAGAAATTTGAAATATAATATTTGGTTTCGGAATCAGGCACAGGTGGACTGGAAGATATGAAGCCCATCTCTGGGACAACAGCTGCAAGAAAGAAGGCCAAACAAGGAAAGGAAGACAAGGTTAAGCACAAGACCTCTTCTCTTCTTTTCTTTTCTTTTCTTTTTTTACATTTGAAGTTATTTTTGTCCTTTTTCTTTGGAACTTTAATGACATATTTTTGCTGATTATGTATTAAACTTTGTCATTTTTATGTCACATTTTTGCTATGGGGAATATCATTGAAACAATGGTGTCCTGCAGTTTACTTAGGTAAGCATGGTTCTTCCTACTTTAAAGTAACTCAAACATTAGAAATATATATATTATATTTCTTTTTATCCTTTTTATTAAGAATTTCCTTTGCTTATGTCCATAGGTGGCTATGACATGGAAGAGAAAGCCGCGAGAGCTTACGACTTAGCCGCGCTCAAGTACTGGGGACTTTCGACTCACATCAATTTCCCTGTATGGTTCGATTATTTGAACTCGTTTAATCAGAGTTGTAATTCATTATCTGTTAAATAGTGGCCTAATATCTTAGTTTGTATTAAAAAGTTGGAGAGTTACCAAGAAGAGCTAGAGGAGATGAAAAACATGAGTAGGCAAGAATACGTCGCGCATTTACGAAGGCAAATACTATTTCCATGCCATTTCAATATTTCATATATTTGTTTCTCAACTGAAAACAAAAGGCATTGCTTTAATTTTCGACGCCAATTAACAGGAAAAGCAGCGGATTTTCTCGCGGCGCTTCAATGTACCGCGGAGTAACAAGGTCTTTCTACATAGACACCGCGAAAAAAAAGGGGAAAAAAACCCCTTCCTCTGTTGAGGATTGCAGTTAACATTGCGTAATCTGTTCTGCTATTACTTTTTCAGGCACCATCAGCACGGGCGATGGCAAGCGCGAATCGGTCGAGTAGCCGGAAACAAAGATCTTTACCTCGGAACGTTCAGTAAGTTCATCGAGTTCATACTTACTAGAGTTCTTTGTTTATATTTCAGTCTAGTAAGAAGCCTAAAATTCTAATAATCTACAATTAATATGAAAAAAAAAAACCATTAAGCCCCTTTTCGAGTGCATTACATAGGGGGTTAATTAACTATAGAGTAGAATTAGTTAGCCTAAAACTTGAGGAGGACAATTTACAGGTACTCAAGAAGAAGCGGCGGAGGCCTACGACATAGCCGCGATAAAATTCCGAGGGGCGAATGCGGTTACCAACTTCGACATAACGCGATACGACGTGGAGAGGATCATGGCCAGCAATACGCTGCTCCCGGGAGAGCTCGCCCGAAAGGCCAAAGCGATCGAATCATGCAATGAAGAAGCCTCGAATCTGAATCTAACTGACGAAAACGACCACTGCGCTTCCGATTGGAAGATGGTCCTCTACCAATCAGCCCAACAAGAGGCGGCGGCGGCAGCAGCAGCAGCAGCAGCAGCGCGATCCTCCGAAACTGGCGAGCAGAAGCCGATCGGGGAAGCAGCGGCGATTTTCGCTTCACCTCTTAACGGGCTGGTCGACGTGGAGATCGAGAACTCGAGGCAGGAGATCGACGACAGCGGGAAACTGGCGAGCACCCATGTCTCGAATTCGTCTTCCTTGGCGACAAGTTTGAGTTGCTCTAGAGAGGGGAGCCCTGAGAAAGCTGGTTTCACTGGGTTTTATTCTAAGACTCCAAACAAGTTTATCTCTCAAAATTCAGTGAGTTCTTGGATTCAAATGCCAGTTTTTGCTGCATGGACTGATGGTTAAGGTAGAAGAGAAATTAGGACCAAGTTGTGTGAAGGGAGTAGGGAGGTCATTTTCTTGTTCTTTTTTTTTGTTCTTTTTTTTTTCCCCCCCTCAAGTTGTTGTTTTGGTGAGATTGGTGATTGCATGAGAGGTGTAATGGTGGAAACATATGCTCTAGTATTTCTTTTTTATGTTCTTGTCCTGGCCCCCACTATGTTGGGGGATTTTGGAGACTCAATGCATGAAATGATGTTCTTTTGTTGGCTTAAATCTCCTGCAGCTGCTGCAAACAAGTACATTATGAAAAAGCAGGTTAATATATATATTGCCTCAAAGCAAATGCAGTGTAAACTTTTTTGACCACCATGCATGCACCAAACTCTTTTTCTTTTTTTATTTTTTATTTTTACTTCTCATGCATGCCACATCTGTTCATAATGCTTTAAACAACTTGAAAGTTGAAACATTCCCCCCTTTTTCCTCTGTGAAAACCAAAAAAAGATGTTTCAAAGTCCTCAAACATTCCCCCACCACCAATCATTCCCAAAATACTAAGGGAGATTCCCACATCATGTATATATGCTTTTGTTGTACCATGCATTGGATTCTATATATGGCATATACTTTGGTTCTATTTTGGTTTTTTTGTTTTGTTTTGTTTTTTTGGTCTCAATTTTTGCTTGTTGCTAATCCTTTCTAAGTAAATGTAATTAACTTTTTATCAATGTGTTGCAGCTTAAGGGCAAAATGCCACCCCCATTTGTTAATTACTTAAGTTGAAATATTAATTAGATCTAATTTTGCATTGTAAATCAGAAACAAATTAAGTGATATGATTATCAACTTTTTTTTTTTATATATGGTATTATAAATTTTCCAAGATACATTTAAGTTCTCCTACAAGGAGGGATGCAAATGGTGTTAGGACTTTGTTAGATTTGTAGTTGAATCCTAATTAGATAAGAATTAATATTTAAATCTATTGAAGATAAATTAAAATTTAAATGTTAATTAGAATATAAATCTAACTAGATTAGGATAAATATTTTAATCTATTAGAGATAAATTAAAAAATATGGATTTAAATATTTGTCAGAGTAGGAATCCTAATTATATTAGGATTTAGGTAGATTTTGATGTAAGCTATAAATATAGCTAGTATAGGTGCTATTATTTTGATTGTGGTGGTGATATGGATTAGCCACACCCATATGGCATGGTCAAAATGGTCATGATTTTGATTGCACCTAGTACATGGATGCAAGAGGACGTGTGCAGCTTTCATAGCCGTGGGTCATTGGTATACCTTGTGCACGGATACACAGGATAAGAGAGATGTCTTCTGATAGTATAAAAGACGAGAGAAGGATAGAAGAGATTCAGAAAGAGGGTCCGGATTGTAGCTACTCTATGCAGAAGAGGAGTCAGGTATAATCTTCTCTTATTTAATAAATTTTATTTTACATGCATATTTTTTCTCTTTTATGATTGTATCAGCTTCTGCTGAGGAGACGTTTTTATGGTAAAAATCCGATTCGACGCTTCCATTGCGAAATCCCAACAATCGATACCGGATACACAGCAGTCGGTATCGGAATGGGTTGCAGATTCACAAGATCCGGTACCGGAGCGAGTACCGGATTCCCAACAAATGGATACAGGTCGATGAAGATTCTGCCGCGATTCATCATAAGAACCAGAAATAAAAAAAAAGATAACAAAAAAATAGAGCAGGAGGCAGGGAACTCTTTCCTTCCCTTAGTTTATCTCGATCAATTAAAAATCTGCAAAGTATTTGCTTCTGTCTCGAAAAATAGAAAAAAAAAAAATTAACAGTCCTGAATCCGTCCCGACCCACCAAGAAAATAGAGAGAGGTGGGAGCGAGATACCTTTGACCCCTGGATTCGCCTCATTTGTATCCGTACCTGCAACTATATTTGGAGTGAAATGCTTCAATAAATAACATTTGAGATTCATAAATGCGCCCCTCCAAAAAAAAAAAAAAAAAAAAAAAAAAAAAAATTTAAAAAAAAAAAAAAAAAAAGAAAAGTTTTAACACATTTAAATGGAAAATATATACCACCCGTGAGTTTTAACCTGTCAAAAATAATTAAGCAACCTATAGTACTTGCAACTTAGGTACACTGTATTTATTGGCTAATGTACAGTTAACTTTTGCTCTTGTCCTTCAAATTCCACAAAAAAACAATCCATTTTGTTTTTCAAGTTAAATATTTTCTCCTTCTTCTTTTTCATTTATAGCAATGGCAGTAGGTCCAATATTCCATAAAGCCCTCCTAGATACTATAGTACATGCCCTGTTTATTATCTCTCTCAGGGTTTATTTATCTTCATATCTCCAAGAATATTCCCCACTTTATATATATAGGGTCCGGTTACTGTACTATTACGAGTACGATCGCCCTCGTACTCATAAGTTGTTTTCGATGATAGAGCTTCCGAATCGACGATTCATACCGTTAAACGTTATTTACAGCATTTAAAACTTCTAGAAATTAAATTTTATAATTTTTCGACATCATTTACCTTACGATCAAGAGGTCACAAAATTGACAATTTTTAACGGCCGGTATGGAATACTTGCTAGTTTAACGGTGTAAAAGAATCGGAATTTGTTGAACTTTTGATAGAAAATTCTACTTACTACATAGATAAAGATCAATAACTCAATTTTTGAATTGAAGGATCCGATCATTATTTTTTAGAATGTCGTTCGATTTTGACCGTTCATTTTATGCCCACTTGATGGACTTTACTATGATTTCGAAAATTTACGAAATTTATTTTCTAGAAGTTTCAAATACTCTAGATCATATTTAACGGAGTGGATCGTCGATTTGGAAGCTCTATCATTGAAAACAACTTATGAGTACGAGAGCTCCAATACTCATAATAGTATAGTAGCTAGACTCGTGCTCGAGATCTGCTGCTTTAATTGATACTATATTGAATATACAAACAACTATTTTTCTTTAATAGATTAAGTTGCTAGAGAACGATATTTTTAATATTAATTATTTACATTCAACACCAAACAGTACCCTTCTTATATGAAGAGTAAAAACTCAAAGAGGCTTTCTCATCTCACCTACACAACAATAGTGCACTTCTTATATGAAGAGTAAAAACTCAAAGAGGCTTTCTCATCTCACCTAGACAACAATAGTGCATGCCTCTCCAAATGAAACAGCATGTGAAAAAGCACACCAGCCCAAACAACATCTGCTTCATTTAATAAGATCACTGCTCCCTGCCCCTCCTCCTCTTGCACATGCAGCTGCCCCCACCTGCATTTCCCAGGTCTCTCCAGTGCCTTGTGATCTAAAATATCATCGCCTCCATTCGGTGCATCGATCCATGCATCACTTACACTGCATGCATGCACTCTCCGAACCGTCGATCGATCACATCTTATACTTCAATATGTATGTTCCAGTTAATCTCCACGAGACTCCCTTTCATGTTTAATAAGAGAGAAAAGTTTAGCATAGTTAATCTCTACGAGACTCCCTTTGATGTTTAACATAGTGCCAGTAGATATATAGAGCAAGGATTTTGTGCTCAAATCCCTGAAGTGAGGGGGAGTGTACGGCGCCATTCTGTATAACTTAAACTTTTAGAGATAAACGATTGTAGATAATGTTGTACAGATACGCTCGGTGTAGATGACACTTGAGGTTCAGACACTTCCAAAAATATGAGACCAAACCTAATGGGTCCCTTGACTGAAGGGGTTCATTGAATTGCCTCACAACATGAATGTGACTCCCCACTGCCAATTTGGTACCTGCTAATTATTAACATGTGAACTCCAAAGGGGTCATTTGGTTCCCTCTCCTTTTCTATTCATGTTGCAAATATATACACAAATTTTTGACAGGTTAATTTGCTCACACTTGTTAATTATATAGGAGACAATTATACTTAATTAGCTTTAATCATCTTAATTTATTCTTTCGCCTATTACACTTTTGATGCATCTCTCTCTCTCTCTCTCTCTCACTGCAACAAATTAAACTTATTTGGATTGTTCTGCATTGTTAAATGAACAAACATCTTATACTGATGGATAAAATTATTGATTATATATGAAACCAACTTGATATTTAGATAAGTAATCCCTTATTAGGCATTAGCTAGCATTTGGTTAGTGAACTAATATCGGGAGCTTGTTTTTCGAGCGAAATTTGTAGAAATTATATTTCAATTAAACGAATGTATTTTGTGGAGCATTATCATTTTGAGAAAATAAAAGGAATATCTTTCTACTGTATTTCGCGCATCAGCCAATATTCTTATTTATAATTCTGCATTCTTTCGTGAGAAAAAAAAAAATGGGTAAACTTCAATTTGTCGTCACGTAGTTTTAGCGCATTTTCACTTTGGCACTCCGTGGCTAAAAATTCTCGCTCAACCACGTGGGGTCGAAATAAAGATTACTCGCCCAAATAAAAAAAAATAATAAAAAAAAAGAGGCCCAACAAGGCCCAAACAATTACTTGGGCCTGGGCCGGATTAGTACGGGTCACCTGTTTCAAACGACCCGGCCCATTTATCACTATAAAATGCAAAAATTTTGCTGCGCCCGGTCTACCACGTTGCTTGTTGGTCTCTCCCACATCTCTCTCTCTCTCTCTCAATCGCGAGTTCGCAACGCACTCTCGATCGAAACCCTATAGAAGAGGAGAGAGATGAAGCTTCGGATCCGATCAATGGCGACGAAGGAGACGCTACGCGTCGACGCCCCCGACACCTCCTCCCTCCGCGACCTCAAAACCCTGATCGCAGGCAAGCTCTCTTCGTCCTCCTCTTCTCCTCCGATCGACCCCGAAACCATCCACCTCTCCCTCAATCGCAGAGACGAGATCTTCGCCGCCGCCGATGACTCCCTCCCCTCCCTCGGCCTCACCTCCGGCGACCTCCTCTTCTACTCCCTCTCCCCACTCTCACAAACCCTAGTCCCCGCAAACCCCCCCAATTCCGATTCCTTTGGACGCGTCCAAACCCTAGGTTCGAAGCCGGAGGATCGGATGGAGGTGGATGCGGATGGAACCGCTGGAACCCTAGATTCGAAACCGGAGGGTCGGATGGAGGTGGATCCGGAGCCCTCGGTCGTAGTCAAAAAGCCGTCTTTGGTGCCGCGTATTCTTAAGAGGGTGATGGATTTAGAGAAGGGGGAGAACGAAGGGATCCTCGGGCGCCTTCTTATTACTATCCATGCGGCTTTTCTCGACTCTGGGTTCCTCGTTGGGCGAGGAGGCGATGGCTCTCGATTGCCCCGAAATTGGGCTTCAGACGCTCCTAATTTATCCGTTCAATACGCTCTTCATGATCTTGTGGACCGAATGGAAGAGAGAGATACCAAATTTTCCATTGTGAGGTTCTCTGTAATGGGGAATTTCGTTACAGTTTATGGGTATCTTACTGCAGAGCATGCGGATGTTTATCGGGTTTGTATAGATGCGTCGAAGATCGCACCTTTCCTGAGTTTGGCCATGGATTCGATGAGTGAGAGGGATGAGGAAGAGATCTTGAAGCTCTGGAACACGGTCAAAGATGGGGTTTGCTTGCCTTTACTAATAGATATTTGCTCGAAGAATAGGCTGCCTTTGCCTCCGTGCTTCATGCGTCTGTCCCGCGATCTCAAGACCGATATTTTGGAGCTTGTTTCTGGCATTGATTTAGCAAGAATTGGTTGCACTTGCTCTGAGATGAGTTCTATCTGTTCCGATGATAAGTTGTGGAAGAAGAAGTTTGAGAAGGAGTTTGGATCTTCCAGTGGGGCGGCAGTGCAAGGTATGAGGTGGAGAGAGAGATTCGCTGCAGCTTGGATCGAGAAAAAGAATGCTTCTAAGGTGTCAAATAGAAGAGTTAAAAGATTTGGGGTGTTAACTGATCGAAGGTTTAATCCAGCTAGGCCCATTTTTCCAGTTAGGCCCCATAGGTATCCTATCATAGGTGGAGATTATGATTTATACCCAGCTATTGGTAATCTCGGTCCACAGGGTGCTGGCTTACGAAACTCTCGGAATCCTGCTCGTCAGCAATTCTCTCCCCACTGTAATCTTGGTGGCTACAGTCGTGGCGGATTTGGTGGATGAAATGGCTTATGGCTTTCTCATTTGTTTGCTTTCTAAGCGGAGTTGCCCTTAGCTATCTAGTATATGAATAATCTGCATGTGCTTATGCTGATACAGTTTTTGTTGCATATCCTCCTTTTCCTCTTACTGTCTTCTGCACTGATACAGTTTTATCTTGAGTATGTAAGCCAACTTATATAGATGAGTATTTCCATGATGTAAAGCAGTGGTTTATGTCTAACAAAGAATTTTGTTGTTATCGTTCGGTGGTTGGATTCTTTGTTTATTGGTTGTTGAGTTGTTCGGAAGAGATCAGTGCAGATTTATCTTAGTTTTACGGGTGATGATAGACTGATGTTTTGGTCTGGTTTTGCTGTGCTTATGTTTCTTTGTCTCTTTTTTGTTAAGTCAAAATGTATGTGATTGAATCTGCGCTGTCAGTGGACGATGGTTTGGTCACAGCTTACTGTTTTGTATTTGAAGCAACAGTCAAAAACAACCCTCTTTCTTTTTTGCTGCTTTGTTTCAAAGGAAGATGGTTTTGCAGGTTAATCAACAATTGCAGTAGTAGAGAAGTTGATCCCGCAAGCATAATCATCGCAAAGAGTTCATGTTTGAGAAATAGGTTTAGCCAAGTGTGGCCTTAGCTTTTTTCCTGTTTTATTTTGATCCCTTAAATGTTGAAGGGAAAAAAATCAGCTTGAGGCACTATCTTTTTGACTGATGCTCTCGGGGCAATACTGAGAACTAGCAATTATGTGGGTAATTCACAATTAATATTTGTGGTTGTGGATGAAAACCAATTTAGATCATACACTTCAGAATCTTGTGTTATGGATCTATATATCGTAGTACATGCATGAATCAATTTATCCATTAATGAACATTTGGGACCCAATAAGGAGAAGACATTTTATGAAATGATGTAGGCAAACGAGGCCCTATCTTATAGGGTTCTTAAACATCACTAAACATATAGTTGGGGTTACACTTCATTATATGCTTCTGTAGAGAAGAGTTAACTCCTATCATGTTTGCACATAACTGTGTAATAATCTCCTACTCTTCGAGTTGATTAACTGCTCGACATGCAGAAGATATAAGCAACATAAGATGTATTTGTTTTGCTTTACTTTATTGTACACATTCAATCTTACTTTATAGTGTTACACTGAATCAAGGGTGCCATCTACTTCAACTATATTACATGCACAGGCTACTCTCTCTAGAGGTTAAATAGATCTATTTCTGTTCTGATGGAGGTTAAATAGATCTTCTTCTGCAGTTGAATTACAGGGTTGATGCTGTTGTTTTATCAATATGTGTAGTTTTTACTTTAATTTCTTCCTGAAGTGTGATCAATGTTTCAAATTTGTAATCCCTATTTCAATTTCGCGCTTGTGTTTGATTTTTGCCCTGACCTTGAATGGAGAGACTCATCAGGAAATAGTATTCATATTTGATAGGCTTGTTTCTGATAAATAGCGCCGGTCCACCATATACAATTGAGTCCTTTAGCTAGATCTTCTCACTTAGATGTCCGTATTGATGCCTTAAAATAGTGCTACTGAACAACATTTCTGTAGAAGCTTCAACGGGGCCTAATAAACATACCGTAGTGATATCATGATGGGATTTTCGCTTGTGCCCTAATGATTCCTAATAACCATTTTTCCCCCTTATATAAGCTACATCGATTGCGGTGAAAAAAAAGAAAAATGTCTATCTTGTAACTTACGCGTGCTTACGACTGTTTCCTTAAACCATGCCCTTAATCAACACAATTAAGCAAAAACTGTACCTTCTTTTTATTTCTTTTCCCTTTGCTTTGATGTTCTTATCTTCTTTTTTTAAACTAACCCAGGAGATGTTGTTTGATGATTGTAGGAGTAAGCACTCAATAAGAAGTGTACGGAGAATTGGTGAAGTCCAAGAAAAGGTGGCAACTTTCTTGGCTTGTGGGTGAGTGGAGGTAAAAGATTAATAGATTGTATATAGGAAGGCATGGAAGAAAAGGTAATTTATAATTTATAAAGTGGAAAGTAAAGAGTGACATTTCTATATCTATATATCTATATCTAATATATATTTATTTAAGTTTTTGCGTGTTCTCATAACGGTCGCGCTTGTTTTGATCACTAAGTGTGAATGTGTGATGTTTTCTCCATCTATTGGTTAGCCAAGATCGTCTGTACGATGTATGCTCTGATTATTATTACATTTGAGACTATTTGAGTAGAACTTTCGTAGGTTTGTGTATAAAAGTAGAGCTTTTCGAGAAGCCCCGAAGGTTTTACTATCAATAGAAATGTTTGTTATATCCGAATGACTCGACTAGACATATAAAATAGGTGATTATAATAGAGGCCTCATTTTGGTAACTATGATTCTCCTTCCTTATAAGATAAAACCTCTCTTCATCTATGGATTTTTGAGGTTCTCTACAATTTCAAACTATGGAAATTAGATCTATTTGACCAAGCTGGTGTTTTTTGCAGAATAGCTAACTTTTGAATGGAGCTAAACTCTTTCTTACAGCTCATGGAAAAAAAAAAAGAAGATGATAAGAATACTCAAATCATACCTCCACATAAGCTATCGACTACTCATAAATCAGATTAAAGAGATTTAGGCCTCGTTTGGTATTATTATCATCTTTTATTTTCTCAAACAAAAGTTCTATGTAATTAATTATATATAACATTCCTAAAAATAAATAAATGAAATGATTACTTTCAAATTGTCAAATAAACATCTGGAGTGGTTGCCAAAATTTCACATAATAATTATTGTTGAAGCAAGAAGCTATTAATGAATGGTTACAATAACTATTGTCCCATCACAATACATTTATCACATGTTCCTT
This sequence comes from Aechmea fasciata, assembly GCA_025177825.1. Lineage (NCBI taxonomy): Eukaryota > Viridiplantae > Streptophyta > Magnoliopsida > Poales > Bromeliaceae > Aechmea > Aechmea fasciata. The sequence goes on from CM045925.1 coordinate 11,381,694, forward strand.
ACACATCCACATAAGCTGGGACTTGAGAATCCAATTCCACAAGTTCATTCACTGCAATAATCTTGCTGTACAATGCCCCCATGGTCTTCTCTTTGACTATATTCCTCATTTATGTCCATCTACTCCCCCAGTTGTAGAGCTCTACAGGACAAGAAGGTAAAAAAAAGATGTTAAGATTCCTTATGTTTTAGGTAAAGAAAATATGAAGAGAGAGAGAGAGAGAGAGAGAGAGAGAGAGAGAGAGAGAGAGAGAGAGAGAGAGAGGGGAATGGGTATAGAAATAGTTGGCAGTGTGTCAGTAAAAGATCCCCAACCTCAAAGCTTGGTGTGGAAGAGAAGCACCTTCCTCTCTCAAAAGCAATAATAACTTGGTACAAAACCATATAATATGGCTTTTTACTTTTCTTTTTTTCTTGTTTGATAACACAACAGGTATGCATAATAATGTATTATTACCCACAAACTATATGACCATTGCATGCCTCAGAATTATATTATTATTATATCATACCAAATATTACTATATAAGGCTTTTGGAAAACAATATTTTTGCCAAGAGCAGTTGGTAGTGGTTAACAGCAGCAACAACTCCCTCAGAAAAGTAAAGTAAAAAAAAAAAAAAAAAAACATAAAAGTAAGTGTTTCACTCCTCTAGCAGGTAAACATTTCAATTTCCCTTCCTATTTACTTCCTTTTGGCTCTCTTGTAAAAGATTAATTGTTGTGTTGGTTGTTTGTAACATTCTCAATTTTCCCTAAACTTTTTTTTTTTGGGCACTTCCAAGGTCTCAAGTGATATATAACCCACTGAGGTAATCTTTCAGAGTGCTTCTGTTTACAGCAATTTTCATTTTCCCTGCTTCCTGGTCTGAGAAGCTTTGGAACTTTCCCTCCTAAGAGCATCACCCCCCCCATTCAAACATTATCCATTTCCACAACACCTTACACATCAGTGTTTGTTGCTTTGAAGAGTCTCTTCACATCCCTTTATAGTTACTTAGTCAAAGTGCTTCCCCAAACCATCCCCTCTTTTCCTTTTCTTTCTTTCTTTCTTTCTTTTTTTTTTTCTACTAGCTGGAAAGTTAGAAATTTTGCCCTTGTCCCATCTTAAACTCCAGTTTGAGTAAGTTTTTCTTGTTTTTGGTTTAATGTTTGAGCTCATGGGAAAAGTTTTAATCTTGCTTTTGAGCTGGTTTGTATGATAGAAGCTGCATTTGAAGTCCCCAAAAGGAGTTTGTGGTGTGTGAGAGAGAGAGCTAAACTTAATGATGTGGCTCATTACTTGCTCCTCCCCTTTTATGCTGTGTGTGAAAGTTCCACTTTTTTTGTCCCTGGGGGGCTCTTTGCAGTGAGAATAGAATAGATTTGATCCTAATGTTCTAATAAAGTTATCCAGCTGGTGCATTGTAGATTATATGCCTTCTACTTGGCTCCTCTTCTTTTTTTTTTTTTTTTTCCTTTTTTTCCCTTAATGTTTTCTTTAGGATCCTCTCTCTCTCTCTTGACAAGGAATTACTTTTGCTTTTTTACCTCTTTGTGTAAAGCTGCCAGTTTTAGTTGTTCCTTGTTGAGCCCTGCAAGAAATTTACCAGTCAATCTCTCTCTCTCTCTCTCTATCTCTTTAGCTAAAGATGTTGTCTCAGAAGCTTCATATAAGTTGCTTCATAACTTCATTTCAAGCATAGCATACTTCAGTAGCTGTAGATAGAGATTTTTCTTGTGTAATTGAGATCACAATTTCTTTCCCTTTTCTTTTTCAACTTACTGATTTTCTGGGTTTGTGGGTGAAAATTTGTAATCTTTGTGTTTTCAGAGGTGTTCAGCAATGCAATCTGATCGGATTGTCGGGGCTTCTTCTGTAAACACTCCGTGTTCTTCGGCACGATTTGGCGACCAATACTTCGGGCAAGCTATGGACTTTAATGGGCCAAGTGGTTTTTCAAAGTATAATAATTCTGCGACGCAACAAAGACTCCAACTTTACAATCCCTCGGCCGGTAAAAGTTTGTCTAAACTGTAAATTCTCTTTTCTGAAAAAAAAATAGTGATGAACTGCAAAATTTTTCTCCTCTCTAGATTTTTCTCTGGGTAGCAAGCGCAGTAATGATAAAAATTTCAAAGGAAAGAAACGAAAAGGCGCCGCCGATGGTGTTTCCATGTATTCCGAAACGCCGCAGGATAGGATTCAAGTAATACGGCTCGAGATATCTTATTGTTTATCTGTTTTCTTTTCTTCTTCTTTTTTCTTGTAATTGAATTTGATGCTGGCTCAGCAAATGGAGGTTAAGATGGAGTCTCTGAACAACGCTGTCGAAAAAGATGAGATAAAATTACACAGTGGAAATCAAGCTAAAGAGAGTACTTTCGACGGCGATGCTTCTAAAGATGATTACATTCATGTTAGGGCAAAGCGCGGCCAAGCGACCAATAGCCACAGCCTCGCGGAAAGAGTGCGCCTTTATTCTACGAAAACCATGATTTGTTCTTATTTTCTCCTTTTGTCCTTCTTAGTGTAATTTCTTTTTTCATCGCAGGTGAGAAGGGAAAAGATTAGCGAAAGAATGAGGCTGCTTCAAGATCTTGTTCCAGGTTGCAATAAGGTAACCCTTACATATAACTATGTATCTATCCCCTACTATTTTGCGACATGTTTTTTTTTTTTTTACTGTTTAATGTATGTTCTTCATGGTATTTATTTGATAGATTACTGGCAAAGCGATGATGCTTGATGAGATTATCAATTATGTGCAGTCGTTGCAACGACAAGTCGAGGTTACATTCACCGATTTTCTAATCTTAGTTGCTTAAAAAAGTAATTTGAGACTAATTGAATGGTGAGGCCAATAATTCAGGTCTTTTGTAATTTGCAGTTCCTATCGATGAAGCTCGCGGCTGTGAATCCAGAGATGAGTTTTAATCTCGAGCAGATTCTGACTAAAGATGTAAGAGATAGAAATGTTCAGAAATTATAGACTAATTCTCCTTAATAGTATAATTACTCGCGTGTTCTAATTGTAGTTTAACAATTGAAAGAGTTTCCTTTTTTCAAAAAAAACTTTTGAATAGATTCTCCAATCACGAGATATGCGCCCGGCTTTTCTTGGATCTGGTTTGGGATTAAGCAATGCTCAGAGTAGTTTTCACGGGTCGTCGCCGAATGGAATCGTGCATCCGGAAATGTTGTTCGGTATCCAAAATCCGGGGAACACTCCTGCGACATCCATTCCCCAGTTCCCCACCATCTCTCAAGTAATACACAGCATCTTGTTGCTGCATTTCTCTTTATTTGTCTTACAATGCTTCGCGAAAAGCGGAAACGAAGGTAAAAGAATGATGTGATAATCTCTTTCGAACTTCATTCGTCTCAGATACCCGGAATGTGGGACGACGAACTTCAAAACATCATACATATGGGTTTCATACCGAACGCGGTGACCGGCGGAACAGAGAACAGCAGTACAGATCCGAACTTTCGCTTCGAATCCCATTCTCGCAAACTTTTTTCGTCCTAGTTTAAGTAACTCGAGTTTTGTTTCGATGTATCAGGTTCCATGAAGGTGGTGGAATAGCAAAAGCACTTGCAATTGGCCTCTAATTGATATGCTGTATATCTCGACGGATTCTCCGACAAAGTGTTGTACAGTTTCATAGTCCTAACCATTGATCTCTCTTTTTGTTCTCTTTTTCATATCATATATAAAAAGATGCAGTACACTGAGGATCACTGGGTGGGTTGATTGGATTGGAGTTGATGTTTGAATCTTTGATTGGTGTTGTATTTTTTTTCTTGTATTTGGAGAACTTGGGAAAAAATTATTGGTCTCTAGGGAGTTATCAGTTATGTTTACCAAAAGGTTGTAATACTTTCTCAATGAATTACATGATAAGTGATGCTCAGTTTAAGGATTTGAGAGGATAAAAAACTTCTTGGTACTCTCTGGTTGTACGTAGTTGTAACTGCATTGCAAGTTGTATCCAAATCTAAATTCGCCGTTTGATTTTGTGTATTTGAATCGAACTGAGTCACAGTTCTAACTGCAACAGTTGAAGAGAGTAATATTAAACAAGGATAAACTAATAATCTTTCGGGTAATCTCACCACATATGAAATAATACAATTTTATAAGTACGTTTGGTAACGCACGTAACCAAACAAAATATTTATTGTTGCTGTACTTTTTACTGTATCTAATCAAATAAAATATATGTAATTTTAATTGCTGTATTTCTCTTTCTTATAATAAAAAATTATATTATTTTGACTAAAGTTAAATTGGCCATCATATAGTTTCGCTTATTTTTATTTTGTCATCCTATGTTCCAAAATATTAGACTTTTCCACTCTGTAATTTTATTTTTATTTCGTTATAAGAATCAATCATTAAACAGAATAACAACGTGATATTATTTTTGCAAATCACAAGATAATAAAGTGTTACCATCGATATCAATATTTTCTATTATTTTTTTAATTATTTATCCGTCACATCGTACGGATTACTTGCACTAGAATAATCATATTACTAGCTGGGTTGTGGGCCGATTGGGCCGGTCCAACCCAATTTACATAAAAAAAGATCCGGTTCGAACCCGACCCGCTTTTAACCCAACCCAAAAGGGGAAGGGTTCACCGTTGCTTATACGGAGGCTCGAGCTCGAGCTGCTCCTCTCCCATGGCGTCGTCTTCTTCCTCCGTGTGCTTCTCCTCTTCCCCATTCCCTTCCCACCTCCCCCGCCCCAAATCCTACCACGATCTCCATCTCCATCCCCTCTCTTTGCCCCCTCTCCTCTCCCCGCTTCGACTCTCCTCTCCGCTCAAAGCCTCCAGAAGCTTCTCCTCCCGATCCTCCCAGGTAGGTACGCCGCCTCCGCCTCCATATCCATGTACGACGTGTTTGGATTCGACGATGATGGGGGGATTTGCGTAGGACGCGGTGGTGATCGCGCCCGACGCGCGTGCGTGGGTCGGGGATTTCGCGGGAGGAGAGAGGTACGATGATGGGGAGGGCGATGATGACGATGATGAGGATGAGGACGAGGACGAGGACGAGGATGATCGGAGCTTGGATCTCCTCGCGAGGTTCCTGCACAACGTTTTCCGAAGGGTCTCTCGCCGAGCGAGGAGGGCCGTTCGATCGGTCCTTCCCCCTTCCATCTCCACCAAGCTGGTATCGATCAATCTCGTACGCTTGTTGGGGAATTTAGGGTTCTTTGTTAACTTCAAATTGACGATTCTTAACGATTTCAGGTGCGGTTTTCGGTGAATGGAGTTCTAATACTAGCTTTCCTGTGGATTCTAAAAGCCTTTCTTGAGGTAAATGGAAGCGTCATGTTCTAAATAAATCAACTTTCTTATATTTTCTGTGTAGTTAATAGTCCCATTTCATCAAAGCTTGCCCAGAATTGTGTTGAGCATTGGGTTATTCAAGTTTAAGAGTCTTATCCAACTCAACTGATACAGGAAATTACGATCTCTCTACGAGTACAATAGTGGTATAGGAGAAAGCTAGAGAATAATAATCTAAGGACTCCATCAATGCAAATTACCTTTTCTCGACGTATAGCCTATGAATTGAAGCAGCTTCATGCTTAGACGGTTCTGGGTTAAGGGTTCCATCTTCTCATTTCTACATGAAGTATATTGCGACAGTGTTTGGGTCCAGTTTGTATGGTTAAAAGTAAAAGAATAATTTGTCTGTTTCTATTGCAGTCTACTGTTGCATCATTAACTTTGATCCTTAGTTCCTGGTTGAACTGATTCTTCTGTTTAGAGTTTCTTATTCATGTTTAACAGGGGTAGAGTTTTGCGACCTGCATGTCCTTGATTTAGTTTCCGGCTTAAATTTATCTTGTAAACCAGGTAAATGTAGAAAAAGACAGCAAGTTTTTTCCCCTTATTGGTCATACAGATTGTGAAAATCTTAGATTAACAAGAAAAATATTATTATTGAAAAATATTAGGATATTCTAAGTCCTCGTAGGGTCGGTTGCACTCTAACTAATCAATGACTGCATGTTGGCAACTATACTTTTTTAGTGTGGAGTGAATCTGCCCTAATATCTTTATTGCTTAGCCAGTTTGGGTGATTTTTTTTCTTTTTAACTACACCTATGGGTGTTTAATTTTTTTTAAAAAAAGGAATATAGAACAAAACTGATAGTTATGTATATGGGCAGGAATTTGAGCTGTCACTTGTTTAGGCATGTGGTTTCTTTTGGTCCTTCAGCGGATTTTGTACAGCAGAGATAAACGTAGCTCTTCGGTTGGCAAATTTAGGTCCAGATTCATGAGTTTTGAGATCGCAAAGCTGATATTATCAATCGCAAGGATGACATAATTTGTTTCTAGCTAAGCTGATGTTTTAATGTCTTGAATCTTTAAATTGACAGAAGATTAGATTGACCTTGTTATGCATAGCCATGGAGCTGTTGTTTTACATTTGGTTCATATTTTATTCTTTTGGAAAGGTTTTACCTATTGGAAATTTGGATAGTATGCACGCAGAGTCTCCCTTAAATACGTGATACTTAACTGCGAGATCTTTTTGAGAATTGTTCTTAGATGTGCCCATCAATCGCCTCTTTGAGCCTATTGGCTGATTTCTTACTCTCATCCGTCTAATTTCATACTCCTCGCCAATGATTGCGGAGATAAGTTAGTGGACTCCAAATCTTTTAGACTCCATAGCTTGGCCTTTTGTTGGAGATGGATGAAACCGTGTTGCTCTAAGGATTGACAGCACATCAGCTTTTTGTGCCTGTAAATGGGTTAAGCCTATTTTATAGGTAAAGCACGGGAGAGAAAACTAGTAAATTACAATCTGATTTTTGGTAATGACTCCTATGAAATCCAACAGAAGCATATTTTAATTCTTTCTGTTTGATTAAATTACTCTTTTTACCTGATTATTTATCCAGTTCTATCTCGCTGTCCTCAAAGATTTTTTCAAGACACGGATTCGGCTGGACCACCTGATTAAAATCCTATAACAATTGGTGCCGAATCCCCTGATAAAGCAAAAAGGACTTGTAATAAAAGTCAGAAGACTAGATGGTGCATAGAGTAATTTTCTTTCCTGATTGCAAGTTAGGCTTATACAGGCAAAGAGTAGCCCTCAAAAATGTTTCCCAAGTAAGAGCTGATGATTGATCCTTTATTAGTAGCTCTATCTATCTCTACATAAATAAGCTGGTATATTCCACCTCACATATCCTCTTCTGAATGAGCATGCTGAACAATACTATACTTTGCGGTTTATGATAAAGATGATAATTAATTATCATTTATAAGTTTGTGTTACTTACTTTTTCTAAGTTCATATTTATGGATATTACTAAAAATGAAATTTCACATTCTTCATTCCTCGGTTTTGTTTCTTCTTTTCTTTTATTAAAAAACCTTTACAATTCTAATTTCGTCGCAAACAATTGTAGGTGGTCTGCACGTTTGGAAGCATGGTGTTCTTAAGCATTCTACTTGTTCGTGGAGCATGGTCAGGTGTGTCTTATATAAGGAATAGTCAGTACAATTATATGCACAGGATCGACAATGACGACCCCAGGTGGAATGGTGTCCGACCTGTAGGTTGATCATTCCCGTCCGTGTTCGACCAAATCATTTGGAGCTTAATTATTACAGATGGTAAATCTCATCACTTTAGTCGAGCATATCTTCTTTACTGGTATTTGATATCCTTTCATGTCCTTACAGGAGAAGCTTTATATTCTCGACAACTAAAATTAGACGGCCTTTGTGTAGTGGTCTGATTTCTCTTCAAATTCACTTAAGCAATTCATATTCATATACCTTATTAAACCAATATAAATAAGACGGATAAATGAGATCAAGCAATAAGATCTTTATTTGTAGTGATTTGATGAGTCATGTGATTGCCACGTTCTCAACTTCAACAGCATTTCAGTAGTAACTCGAAGCAAGTAGCCTTAAACAGCAACACCAGTTTTGGGGGTTGAAACATAGGTGGTAAATCATATGAGGTCGTTAAAGTTATCCTCTTTCCTTAACATGCTTGTTGTTCCCATAAGCAAAGTATAGTTGAGTTCATTGTTTTGTAGAAAAATTTAGAATGAGAAATGTGTTGTTCTCGTATTTAATAGACGTACGTACCTGTGTTTAGGAATGTGCTTAACTAAATGGGAACAGCTAGGGGACCCTCCATGTGTAGAACCAATGGATGTTTAGAATTTGCCGGTGCAGGCGTAAGATAAAACTTTGATCTTATAGAGATATACATGTAAATAAGTAACTGCCTGCTTTAGATGTTCGAATAAGTTGCAGATATATTCTTTGTCCTTATGATTAGATTTTGCTTTTAGGCCAAGAAAGGTTTCGATAGTAAATGAAGTTCCATAATAATGTACTTCACCTGCGAGCTGACCTTTTTAGTATGTATGATTTAGATACCACATAAGATGCACCTAATGCAGTTGGTAATTCTTCTTTTTCCTCCTCGGTAAATAAGGATAATGAACAAGATAAAATACTAGAAAAAATTTCGAGGTGTCGAATATTTGATTGGCAAAAATTAAGGGATTAGTGTGATCTAGTTTATCCAAATTAGAGTAGAGACAAGTATGGACAACTGGGCTAAGGTTTGGTGACAGTTCACAGGAGGAAGAACAAGTATAGCATATTAGCATAGCATCTAGTATAGCATTATTTGTGTGGACCTCTCATGTCTATGTATGTTAAACGGGCAATAACGGTAACGAGCTAAAAAAACACAAGCCATTCCACCAAAAGTGCCTTGTGGGGCAGTGGAGATCTTGTGTCTCATCACCCAAGGATTTGCTGTGGGGGAACAATTTCTCCATTTTCCAAGATGGAGTGGAGATAAAAGACACTGGTTTTTTCTTGTTTTTTGACCTTTTGTAGTTTTTTTTTTAGGGAAAACTTTACCTCTGTGGTTTCACACTTTTTTATTTTAGTATCATGTGGTTTAAAGTGTATCAAGTTAATATCCTGTCGTTTCTCACTTTATCACTTTAGTATCATGTGGTTTAAAGTGTATCAAGTTAGTACCCTGTGGTTTCACACTTTATCACTTTAGTATCATGTAGTTTAAAAATGGGATAATTGCCTATATACCCCTTATGCGTCTGAAAATATCCGATCTATCCATATTTTTTTTTTCTTTCTAAAATGCCCCTCATACGTTCTACCGTTATTGCAAAATACCCCCGCAGTTATCTCCTGTTAAGTTAATCTGGGTTAAACGTGAGTTAAATATCTGCCACAGTTAAAAAAAATTAAAATACCAATTTTACCCTTAACTTAAGGGCAAATAAGAAAGGTTGGTGACGGTAGAGGGGTATATTGGAAAAGATCAAAAGTCGAAATACTTTTTGTGCCCCTGACTTTAAGGGCAAATAAGAAAGACAGTGATGGAAGAATGGTATATTTGAAAAGGGCAAAATAGTAATTTTACAAAGATAACAGAGTTACTTAACAGATTTTAACTCTAAGGGTATATTAGAAATAGGTTGGAACGTAGGAGGGGTATTTTCAATATTAGCCTTCTAAGAGGGGTAAATCGAAAAATCGAAAACTTTTCAGGGGTATATAAGCAATTGCCCATTTAAAAAATCACAGGATACTAACTTGATACAAAATTAAAACCACAGGATACTAAAGTGATAAAGTGCAAAACCATAGGATACTAATTTGATACACTTTAAACCACATGGTACTAAAGTGAGAAACCACAGGATACTAACGTGATACATTTTAAATCACATGGTACTAAAGTGAAAAAAATTGAAACCACAATGAAGATTTTTGAAGTTTTCCCTTTTTCTTTTAATAGTGGAAATTAATCACCAGATACACACAAAAAAAAGAAAAAAGAGAAAAAAGAAAAGGGGAATGCTAATTTACCCTTGTGGAGTAGTACAATACTTAATGATAGGTTCTTATATGAAACAAAATTAAAATTACTGCAACTTTTTGGACCACAGGATGACCATATGAAAGCGCACTAAATTCCATTGTTGAGTACAACTTTTTGGATCGGAGTGGTGAAAGTGAAAATGTGTTAAACCAAAATAGGATAACTTGAAGTTTATCTATAAAAATTATTTTTCAATGCCATTCACAAAGGGTAGTAACAAATTCTCTCTTGTAAATTACCAATGTAGTAACTTAAGGAGGAATGATGTGAAAATTTAAGAATGTTGCTCGTATAAATTGTTGATGTGTTGGTAATATTTGTTAAGAGTGATAAATAAATAAGGGGCAATTGCATATATACCCCTGAAAAGTTTTCGATTTTTCGATTTACCCCTCTTAGAAGGCTAATATTGAAAATATCCCTCCTACGTTCCAACCTATTTCTAATATACTCTTAAAGTTAAAATCTGTTAGATAATTCTGTTATCTCTGTAAAATTACTATTTTGCCCTTTTTAAATATATCCTTCTACCATCACTGTTTTTCTTATTTGCCCTTAAAGTCAGGAGTACAAAAAGTATTTTGACTTTTGGTCTTTTCCAATATACCCCTCTACCGTCACCAACCTTTCTTATTTGCCCTTAAGTTAAGGATAAAATTGGTATTTTAATTTTTTTTAACTGTGATAGATATTTAACTCACATTTAACCCAGATTAACTTAACAGGAGATAACTGCGGGGGTATTTTGCAATAACGGTAGAACATATGAGGGGCATTTTAGAAAGAAAAAAAAAAGAGTAAATCGGATATTTTCAGACGCATGAGGGGTATATAGGCAATTATCCCTATTAATAATGTATGAAAATACCGTACTGTAAGATCAATAGTAATATTTATCGATTGATCAATATAATAGCATTTTATACTGTGCGCATGAATCAGGTCGATAATTTTCGCTTTGTGCATATCCGTATTTTCGACATTTGTAATGTAGACACCTTTGTATGCTTACAATTAAGTTATTTAGCATTGACTTTCCCAAATCTCAAAATACGTTTCATCTTCGAATCTCTCTCTCTTATTTAGCATATTTTTTAATTTAAGCTTTATTGGAATGCATAGATATTTTGTTCGGTGTATTTTTTTTTTTAATTATCTTAGAAAAAGTGTATATTTGGTAGATAATTATTACGTGATTAAAATGCTTAGAATGGAATATTGGACGGTGTTCACTATTTTTGAGAGAGAGAGTTTTTCGACTACTAAGCCTGCAAATTTTTATTTATAAAAATAGGTCGATAAAAGTGATGAATTATTTGCCGCTATCTAAAAACGGTAAATGATTCATCGTTTTATTATATATTTTTTATATCTAAATTTAAAAAAATTTAAGATATTAAATATTAAAAATAATTTTAAAGTTTTTGAAGAAAAAAAAACTGTTAATTATTTATCATATTTAAAAAATAATAATTTATTTATCGTATAGATCTACTTTTATAAATTAATTTCTTTAGATGATTATTTTTATAATTAATTTTTTTTTAAGATTATTAATGAAAAAAAAAAAAAAAAAATTGAGAGAGATACTGTGTGGAGAAAGTGGTCGTAGGACAAGTGGTGGCAGGGGAGTGAGAGCGACACGAGAGGGCACCCCCTCTTTGGAAAAGGGCGAAAAGGGGGGTTCACTTGGTACCTTCTTTGTTGCTGTTGCCCTGTGGGGGGAGAGTGGTGGTTGTTGATTGGTATAAATTACAAGGCTACTATATGGCATGGGCACTACTTGTTTGTAGGGATGTCAGTGGGTATGGATACCCGAAATTTTATCCGAATCCGAATCCGAATAAAACGGATTTATCCGACGGATATGGATTCGGATATGGATATCAAAAAAAGAAATCCGACGGATATAGATTTGGATATAGATTTTGATTGTACCCAATTGACAGAATCGAGAACGAATTTATTTTGTATTATATATATATATATATATATATATATATATATATATATATATATATATATATATATATATATATATATATATATATATATATATATATATTCGGTGTTATATTTGAATTTGTATTTTAAAATTTTAGATTTAATATAATATATTTTGAAATATTGAAAAAAATAATAATTCTTTCGGGTTCAAATTTTTGGGTCGGGTTCGTGTCTGGGTTTTGGATTTTTGGTCGGGTTCGGCTTTGGATATGAATTTTAAAATCCGTCGGATTCAGATTCGGGTTCGGGTTCTGGTCTCGGGTTTGGTGTCGGGTTCAGGTTCGGATATTTAAAAATCCGACCCGTTGACATCTCTACTTGTTTGAAACAAATTTTACGGTAACCAACCATCCTCAGAGCAAGTGGCAAAGAGCTTGATGTTTGGTACCCGAGGTTCCAAGTTCGAATTCTTGTTGACTTACATTTTCAGCTAAATTTATTTCTAAATAAGATAAAAGAAAAACTTCGAAAACCTCTCCTATAATTTCGTACTTTCTCACTTTACCCTCTTGTGATTTCGTTTTTTTTTTATTATCAATTTTATTCTTTCTTTTTACATCGATGTGGGGTTAAAATTAAAGGGTACTTAAAGGGAATATTCGATAAATCTAAATGGGTATCTTTGAAGTTTTTTGTATATAGTTTAACGAAATCTTAACGAAAAATCTATGGAAAAGATAAAAACGAAATCAAGGGTTAATTTGGTTCTCAATTTGAATTAGGCTAAAAATCGTCATTTGATTGATAGTTAACAAATTTACGGATGAGTCGCTGAACAGCTCTGGGTACGAAAAGTTTTAGGTATTTTTAATTTTTCTTCGCACGGAATTGTAGAAAATGTACACATCCTCCTACGATCGGTGATCAAATGATCATAGCCGTTCGTTTGTTGCATCTTGAATTTTCTACTTCCCATGATCTATGAAGTTACTGACCAGTAAAAATAACATAAAACTAACGTGTAGTCTAGTTGGTTGGTTAATGAAGTTACTGAACATTATTCTTTGTAACATTTGAGTGAGTAATAGCCCAAATACATAAAAATAAAATTAAAAAAAAATCAACTGTTTAATTCTTATAATAATAATACTTTTTTTTTATTTAATTTTAGTAATTCTTATTATGAGAACATCTTCTGAACATGGTTATTATAGTTTTTAGCTCTCTTTTTTTTTTTGTTTTTAATAGTGTTTTCTTTTCTTTTTTTCTAGTCTTTATTTATTGTTCACAAAGTTGGTTATTTTGTTAAGTAATGTTTAGGTTTGAGCACCAATCTTTATATATATATATTTTGTTTTCTTTTTCTTTTATACAATCTTTTAGTTGTTGCAATGGTTTACTTTTTCTCTTTTTCGATTTCTTAACTCTTTGTATCAGTTGTGTTAGTCTATAATAATATATAAAATTTATACTACTATGCTATCAATAGTACCAAGCATTAGCTGAGAATATGAATCAACTAGAATTTGAATTAGGAATCTCAGATACCAATCACTAATCATGTATTCGTTATCACTGTAGTTTTAAGCATCGCAACTTCCGACCTACTTGCTCAGCTTATTAGCTTAAGTGCCAACCAACATAAGCTGGAGCTAGTCGTTTTTGTTTCCTTTTTTCCCTGTTCTAATTAATTAGACTCATATTATAAAACTTACTTACCTGTAGTTCTCCTCTTTTTTTTCCTATTCCTCTTCCCTGAATCTGGCAATCTTGATCCAAACCAGCGGGTATCTACGGGTTATCTATAAATTTACGGATATGGGTATCAACTTTTTCAACCTAAAAAATTACGAGTAAAATGAATGAGTATCCATAAAACAGTGAGCATTTTGGATAACCCGTGGATACCTACGGGTACCCACACATATATTTTTTAATTACAAAATATTTTTTTTAATTAATATATATTTTTTATATTAACCACGCGGAAGCGGTAACCTCACCGCCCCCCCTATATTATTATTATTATTATTATTATTATTATTATTAAATTTTAAACTACTAGTTAATAAAAAAGCAAAAAAGCAAAAAAAGCAAATGTGAAGTGTTTAAGCTCCTCCTCCTCTCCATTTCCATTTCAGTTCTCCCCACTCCACTCGAAGAGCTCCCCACTCCACTCCACTCCACTCCTCATCCTCCATAGTCGTCGTCGTCCTCTCTTTTCCTCCTCCATAGTCCATAGTCCATAGTCGTCGTCCAATGGCTCCAATGGCTCCGAAGAAGAAGCTCGTCGTCGTCGTCGTCTGGATCGTCGTCGTGTGCATGGTGGAGGCGGCGGAGGACCCGGACGACGAGCGGTGCCTGAGCGAGGTGCACGCGTCGCTGGCGGACCCGGGGGGGTCGCTGCGGAACTGGAGCCGGGCGACGTTCGCGTCCCCCTGCAACGGGTTCACCTCCTACCTGCAGGGCGCCACCTGCAACAACGGCCGCGTCTACAAGCTCTCCCTCCCGGGCCTCTCCCTCTCCGGCTCCCTCTCCCCCTTCCTCTCCAACTGCTCCAACCTCCAGACCCTCGACCTCTCCTCCAACTCCCTCTCCGGCCCCATCCCCATCGCCCTCTCCCTCCTCCTCAACCTCGCCGTCCTCAACCTCTCCTCCAACCTCCTCTCCGGCCCCATCCCTCCCGACCTCTCCCTCTGCGCCTACCTCAACGTCATCGACCTCCACTCCAACCTCCTCTCCGGCCCCATCCCGGACCAGCTCGCCCTCCTCGTCCGCCTCTCCGCCTTCGACGTCTCCTACAACCGACTCTCCGGCCCCGTCCCCGTCCTCCTCGCCAACCGCTCCCTCGGCTCCCCCGTCCCGCGCTTCAACGCCTCATCCTTCGCCGGCAACCGGGGGCTCTACGGATACCCGCTCCCCCCCGCCCCGCGCGCCGCCCGCGCGCTCTCCGTCTGGGCCATCGTCGCCATCGGCCTCGCCAGCGGCATGCTCAGCCTCGTCCTCAGCTTCTCCGCCGTCTGCCTCTGGCTCCGCCTCGCCGACCGCCGCGCCGCCCTCATGATCCCCCCCTCCGCCGCCTCCGACGACCACCCCCACCCCCCACCCCCACCACCCCAACAAGATCTCCCACCTCATGCCCGATTACTAACCCCCCTCTTCCCCTCCTCTCCTCCTCCTTATAATAGGGTTTTGATTTGATCGCCCTCGACATCTCTCTCCACATCTCTCTCTAGATCTCTCTAGATCTCTAGATCTCTCTCTCTCCCAACACGCGCACGGATTATTATTGCTCTTAGGGTTTGAAGAAGCTCCTCCTCTTCCACTTCCCACTTCTTGTAAGCCTCTCTCTCTCTCTCTCTCTCTCTCTCTCTCTCTCTGATTTTGGGGTTTTTTTTTCTTTTTTTTGGGGGGGTTTTGGGGTTGGGGGGATTTGGGGAGAGAAAAATTGAGCTTGGGATTATTGATAGATTTTATTATTATTATCAGTATAAAGAAATGTTACTTATGTATTATACGACCACACTTTCGACAAAGAACTAATTTGAGTCTGTTTCTTAACTAATTAATTAATTAGGGGATTTATTTATTTATGTATCTGCATTTAAAAAAAATAAGCCCCTCTCTTCTTTTCTTTGTTCCCTTTTTTTTTTCCACTAACTAATTAATTCGAATTTGATGTGTCTGTATACTTCTCTTTTTCTTTTTTATGAATTTTTGTGAATAAATGAGTGGAAAAATGGAAATACCTGCATAGGAATATTTATGACTGGTGATGAAGGGGGATGGGGCAGTGTACATCAATGTTTCTTATCAATGGCCTTGGGAGGTGGGATTAAAGCTACAGTGTGGGCTCTTGTGGATCTAACCATCTAATCAAAGCTCATAAATAGTTAATCTATTAATTATCTACTTGGGTGGGGGGGATTCATGATTAGTTTCAACTAATTAATCATGTAGTTGGTTAGCATTTTAAAAATATAAAAGAAGAAAAAAAAAAAAAAAAGGTTAGGGCTTAGGAATGCATGCTATTATCCTGTGACTCCTTATATGGCCTATGAACTAGGAAAACAGGGTTAACAGTTGTTGTTTGTGAAGTACTCTAAAAAATTTAAGAGGGTGAATTATTGTACTCTAAAAATTTAAGCGGTTAGAGAACGATGTTTAAATATTTTTATATTTAACACTCCCTCACGTCTGGATTCGAGAGTTTTTAATCAATTCATGACGTGGGTTTGAATTAAATGGAAGGAAATTAATATCTTTAGAAGATCGACGTGATTTAACTCGTGACCTTCCGTTTCGATACTATGTAAACAACAGACTCTAAAAATTTAAGCTGTTAGAGAACGTTGTTTAAATATTTTTATATTTAATATTGTTGGATTTAGATGCTTTGAATTTGAATATTTTATTGCATCATTATTATTATTATTATTATTATTATTATTGGTACTCTTAATTCCAGCCAAACTGACTAATTGAAGGCGGTTCTAATCTTATTTATTTTTAAGGATGGGTCTACTATCCTCTTATTAGTCAACAGATTAGTCAACAGAGACGGTGGCGGCGATATCAAAATAAAAGAAAATAAATGATAACACGATCTCGATCGCGATATGTTGTTAGTGCGAGCGAGGTCAGAAATCGATACACAGTATTTAAAATGACATAACATGACACACGACACGATAGTGAAGGAAAAAAAACAAAGTTTAGCAATGACTACATGATTAGGAATGATAACTAAACATGGCTGCTTAGTCTAAGTAAAAGCTGTTTTTGAAATTCTAAAACAGGTCTTTTTCTAGCATAATTCCTCTCACAGCAGGAGCTTTTCCATCTGGCTTTTAGGCAAAAAGTGTTGTTTGAGCAAATTGCCTATAACAGTTTTTCTTATTTGGAGTAGGTCTCTTGTTAAAATGCTCCAACATCTAATTTCTTAGCTACAGTTTGATTCGGGGTTAAAAAAAAACTAGTTATTTCAGGAATAGGGTTAAGTTTAGGGTTAAGGTGAGGTTAGAGTATTTTTGTGTTTGGTTGAGAATTGTTGTTAGTCCGGGATTAAAAAAAATTATGTTTGGTTGGAGTAGGTGGAATAAGAAGGATAATATGTAAAATAGTGTTTTGTTTGGCTGGAGCCACGATGGAGTGGGGTTAGCAAATCTCATCCCAAATGGATTATTCCGGACCATTTGGGATGGAGTTAGCTAACCCCATCCTTTATTTAATGTGTTTAAAAATAAGTTGGAGATTAAGAGGTTATTCCATCCCTTAACCCCCAACCAAACACTAGCTTAGGCCCTTGTGTATATATAATAGTACCTTTTAGTATATGGACAAAATATCTAAAGCAGTGGTGGCAGGGATGTCGATGGATATAGATATTCAAAATTTTATGCGAACGGTGTGAACTGTAAACAAGCTGAACGCGGCTGAGCAGTGCTTACCGTTTATTAACGAAATTTAACACCTAACTCGACTAAAGACGAATAAAAATCCAAATATATTCTCATGGCCACTTGTACCTACTGATTTAACAATAAATTAAAAAAAAAAATAGATTAAATATATTTAAACGATAAAGTTATAAAATCTTATCCATTAGACTTTCATCTAATAGTTAAAACTTTATTTATAAATGAGTCTTTTTATAATTAGGCTCGCATTTATATTTTTATTTTGCTAAAAATTAAATAATAAAAATATATATTATATATAATTATTTATTTATATATAAAAATATAAATTAAATAAATTATATAAATATAAAAAATATGTATTTGAGGTGTTATCGAGCCCGCTCGTGTTTAGCTCGTTTATTAAATAAACGAGCTAAAAAATTTAACTCCTGTTCGGCTTGTTTACTAAACGAGCGAGTCGATCTAAAGCTCATTTCGAGCCGAACATTGAGCTAAATTGCCACCCCTATGCGAACCTGAATCAAAATGGAGCGGTTATATTCAATGCTAAATGGATATGAATTCGGATATGGATATTAAAAATAAAAATCCGACGGATATGAATTCGAATGTAGATTTTGACTGTATCTGAATCCGATCCAAATCTGAATTTATTTTGCATTATATATATATATATATATATTTGATGTTATATTTTAATTTGTATTTTAAAATTTTAGATTTAATATAGTATACTTTGAAATATTGAAAAAAATAATAATTGTTTCGGGTTTAAAATTTTGAATTAGGGCTCTGATTTGGATATATGAATTTTTAAAATCCGTCATATTCAGAGTCGGGTCTCAAGTTTGAAGTCGGGTTCAGGTTCAAAATTTTAAAAATTCGCCCCGAATCCGACCCGTCGACATGTCTAAGCAGTGTTGAAGGGTTGAAATGCTACTAAACAAAACAAAAGTTGAGGGAGAAAAAAAGAAAAAAAAAAAGAAAAGAAGAGGATATAAAGAGATATACTTCTCAATTTTTTAATGGGAAGGCAACAATTACACCTTAATAACTGACTCATTACTTACCATATCCACAGTGCACAATGTAGTGTCAATTTTGAGAGCAAAAAGAAATATTTTTTATTGGCTAAATTATAAAAAGAAAAAAATATTTAATAAATACATGGATTTTTTTAACCTTTCTTTTCTAACTTTTAAAAAACTATACTGTACGACATCAACATTTTAAGTTGCCGTATTTAATCCTCCTCCGTCGGAATTTTATTACTATTCCGTCTATTCTTATAATTTATATCAAAAATGTCCTTCAAAATAATAGATCTATATTATAAAAAAAAGTAAGAATAATTTAGCCATTTTATTCTAAAATATACATTTTCAAAAATAAGAGATAAAAAAGTGAAAAAGTAAATATTTACTAATAAATTTGTTGTATTTTATTTTTTTTATTTTTTTATTTTTTACTCTTTCATTGCCCAGAAGGAAAAACCAAGCCAAAAACATAAACATGGCAGTGAAATCCTGACAAGAGTCACAGTTTGCAAGGACAATTACTAGCAGCAGCTGCAGTCACAGTAGCTGCAGCAGCAGCAGCAGCAGCAGCAGCAGCAGCAGAAGCAAAAAAGCAGAAGCTGATGCCACATGAGCCTTTCCTTTTCCTTGCAGAGGAGAGATGAGTTGGGAGAGGGGACCAATCATCATGCCAAACAAAAGAGGACTTCTGCCTCATTTGTTCACCAGAGTTCATATTGCAAGGCCTGCTGCAAAAGGGGCCAGAGATTGGAGGGGACCTTTCTCCCAAAAGAGAGAGAAAAAGAGTGTGAAAGAGAGGTGTTTTTTTTTTTTTTTTTGAGAGATAGATTGTGCAACGATCCGACCCGCTAGCAATAATAACTCATTAAATCCAAACAATTAGTATCTCATCCGATGTGAAACTATTGGAGGCATTACAACGTCCTCGTTGGACCTATTGGGAGCATTACAAACTCCCCCTATCTAGACCCTGACGTTCTCGTCGGGTCCAAACTAGATCACAGACAGACATATCAATGCCAGAATTACCAGGCGATGTGAAATTTTAGAGATGACTGCTACGGGTTCAAAAGATGGCTCCCGCCAAATCCATTGGTGTAGACCGACATGGGGCTATTGGGGGCGTTACAGGTTGCTTGCTACCCGCTTCGTTTACTTTATTTAGAAATAAATTTAAATAGAAATATGAATCAACTAGAATTTGAACTTGGGGGACCTCGGATACCAACCATCAAGCCCTTTCCACTTGCTTTAGGAAGGGTCAGTGTGAAAGGAAGGTGTTGATTGTATTTGTAGCATAGTTAGTTAATTCGGATTCGGCGAAAATTCAGTATGAACATAATACGCATAAAATTTATTTTCTAATTTTTAAATTCGTTGAAAAATTCGGCTTAGAAAATAAATTCGGTATACAATATAAAATATAAAATATAAGATAATCTATATTTAAACAAAAAAAACTATAAGTTTCTTATTCAGATTTTAAATAATTCGGAAATAATTCGCGAATAATTTGCGAATTATACGGGTAGCCCAAAAATTCGCGAATTAACTAACAAAGATTTGTACCCTAGTAGGTGACTCTATGGTTGTAAGCAAACTCAGATACAGTGGGATTTTTTTTTTTTTTAGATTCAGATATTCACTTATAAACATAAGCTAGAATTAGCAATAATTTAGCTAAAGTTTCACACTCACATTTAAAATTTTTCTATACTTATAAGGTTGAACAAGTATAAATACAATTTTAATAAAAATCACCTTATTTTCCTGTAATAATATATGTATAATATCGCCCTCCTTACATATTAATATAAATGTAAATAAGTAATACTACTAGCAAGTCCGAATTTCTTTGACTCTATAAAATCATATCAACCTGATTCAGATACTAATCCTAATGCAAATGAGATCAGATTCCAATTGATAGAAATTCAAGGTATGTAAAATAAATAGCAAATTAAATACATACCTAAATCCATGATAAAATAACTCACAGAGCGCCATAGAGAAGAAATTCTTGATTAATCTGCGAAAGCGAGAAGCTCTGCTATGATCTCGAAGTCACAAACCAAACTTGGGTAATTTGGTTTCTCCTCCTATCTCAGGCACTCTACTGTATGGTGTGAAATCGTGGCAGAACCAATACCCTTTTATATAGAATCCAGATCGACTTCCCATCAAAGTCTGATTAGGATTCTATTTAAAATAGATGGAATAGGAATAATATATAGCATATCAAGTAGTTCTATATCTGTTAGGATTGACATTTATCTATAGTAAATCCAGATTTGAATATGATTAATTGGACCACAATACCAGATAATATCCGATCCGTTTTCACCCCTGTTCGGGATAATTTCTCTAATCCAAGAAGCAGCAAGATACTGGTTATAGAGATGATATATAACAATGAAAGTTTACATTTTAACGAATATATTTTCATTGAAAATTAGAATTCATATCATCAGGATACAAATTCTCTAAACCAAACACTGCTTGGAATACAAGCTTTGCTTAGCCTAACATCTGCTTCAGCTGAAACCAGAAAAGCAGCATCCATCTTTCAGTAAATTTTTTTTAGACAGAATCAAATTCATCGAATCTGCAGCACTGTACTTAAAAATACTAACATATTCTATACCCGGCCAAACGGATCCTAAGTCTATCTAGCGGTTTTAATTAATCGCCCCACTAACGAGGGAATTAGATTCTCTTTTATTGTGATCTCACATTAGTGAACAAAGCACTAAGCAAGTCGACATGAGAATACTCTTTTTCAACCCCAAAAAGTAAAGTAATTTAAAAAAAAAAAAAAAAAAAAAAAAGAGAGAGAGAACTGGGACTATCTCTAAAGGTACCTTCGCGCGTTTGGATTGGGGATAAGGGAAGAGATAACCCATTATCCCCCTTTTATACCTAAATGTAAATTTTTTATCCGCAAATAGTAGTTATCAGGTCCCTGAAATAAGCTAGTATAACTATCCCCACTAACACCACCATTTTCTATATATAACTATCCACTATTTTTCTTATTACATATTGTCTATCCAAACGCTATTTTTCTTATCCCGGAAACAATCTAATTTTCATCCAAACGCTATTTTGTTTACCCCCAGACTTGTACTTATTCCTATAATAACTAGTTCTTGCTTATATCCGAACCAAAAGTAAGGATTCATTTTGATTAGAATAGGCATTAATCATATATTATGGAACATTATACCACACCTGTGGCTCTAAGGAAAAGTGCTTTTGTAGACTTAATATTATATATAGAGAACCTACTTGCCCTGCTATAGATTCTGTTTAGAGCTATTCACAAACTAAAATGTTTTTCATTATTAAAAAACCTCAACTATGGACTATTTTGGAATATGACCTTCAACTTCTAAAAAAAAAAAATCATTGATTACTCTTGTTTCATTTTTCTAAAAAATGACTAAACTATTAAATTTGCTGAATAGCAAAACCTAGAGCTTTTGTTGTGGATCAAATGAAAATAAGATTCTTAGCAACTGTCCTAGCATGAACAGACACACACACACATATATACATATAGGCCCTCTTTGAATGCATGAATATCTTACTTTATACATATATTTTTTATTTCGAAACAATTGGTAAATGAAGAATACGATTAGATACCTAGAATGACATCATATATTCAGAGTTCAAGTTATTAAGCGTTAAATAAGATAACTGGTGGACTGCATTGTTCTAACAAGTGATATTGAAGTCGAACTCCTACTAAACAGTACCTACGACGAAAACTCTCTTTCATTCTACACAAGTTATCACTGAATAATTTATGCCGACAATCAAAATAAACCCATGATGTGCATGACTTGATTTAAGGTAGTTAGGTAGAAGCTAAAGCCATAGTGCTCACCTTGTCTTTTGAGCTATGAACTTTTCTTTTTCTTTTTCCCCTTTTTTTTTTCACCATTCATTGAGGTTGCATGGTTCTTTTGTATTTTTTTTTGTTTTTGCCCCCACACACCACTTATGATGATAATGTTGTTGGCAAAGAGGCAGGCGTGCTTGAGAAAGGGGCCCCATCAAAAAAAAAGCCGAAAAGGTTGGGGGGTTGAGGAGAGAAGAAGTGGGCTACCTAAGCTTATCAAACAGTGACAGGTCATAAGATTGGGATATGTAGAATGTCATATTTACCCATGTTCTTTGTGGGTTCTAATTTTTCCCCAAGTTCTCTTTACAAATCATTGGCTCTCTCTCTCTCTTTAATGGTTGTTTCCCAAAAATTGTTTATAATTTTCATTTAATATGTTGAAATCATCACCACACAACTCAAGATGAAAAATTTGTAAGAGGTGTTGGTAATCTGAGTGAATCATCCTAAATTTCCCAACTAGTAGATATAGATATATTACAGTATCTTAGGTTAGGAGATTTGAGTTGAGCTAAAACACTCTCAAAAACACCAAGAGGTTGGTGCTTTTGAGGTTTTTAACCCTTGGATGGAGAAATGTAAGGTTGAGATGATGGTGGTAGGTGGAATAGTGTTTGATCCAAGGACTATTAATAATTAACGAGTATATCCAAGAGCTAGAAACCTAGAAACACCAAGTGGGTGATACTTCTAAAAGTATTCTAGCTTAATTCAGGAGATTTTGTCATTTCCATATTTTGATGGAATATGAACAGCATGTCATTCTAAATATAAAATATACAACATTTTTGAAATGCTGCAAAAGATTATTTTCTCCCCCCTACCCTCTTAATACTAGTTATTGGCATGCAAGGATTGTAAATTTCTTCACCAGAATCTGCTAATTGGAGCAAAACAAAATCTCCCCAAAGCAAATCAAATAATCATGAAGCTCAAGAATCTAAATCAGAAGTTGATCTTATACTTTGTTGAGGTACCCACAATAGCAATAATAATATGGATAATTAATGAAGATGAACAGAAGCTTCTGTGATCCTTACACTCTAACAATCCTTTGCAAGTGTTTGGTGAGTAAGCACAACCTCCTAAAGATACTACAAAGGAAAGTTTCCATCTGATAAGTCCTATTTTCAAAGCTAAGGTTAGGTTCCATATGAATAGAATTATAAGATAAGTCTACAACTTATGCCCTGATTAGAAAGTGTATTACCTTTTTTTTTTTTTGAGTGTTAATAGCAAGGTTGGTTCCTACACTTTAATAAGATTTTTTTTTTTTTTTGACTTTGGTTCCTAACTGTTTTAATTTCTGTAATTGGTCTATTATTTTTCTCTTCTCTCCAACCAGATAGATCACTTCAGGTAGAAAAAATGGACTTTTTGATGAAGAGGTTTTACTGGAAAAGTTAATAAATGTTTGAGACTCAATTGGTAAAATCAAAAGGTTGAAAACCAAATCGAAAACTCGCACAAAGGTTTATTAATAGAGACTAAGAATACTTCATTAATAGTTTCAACTTTTGTGTTTTATTTTTTTTTTAATACAGTTGTCTCCTTTAAACTTGAGATGTATATGAGTCTTATACAAGTAATTATTGTCCACCAAAGTTGAGAATAAAGTTAAAATTATGAATGTAATATATACCTAGATTCCTTTGAACTTTGCTAAGGGAATTTAAAAAAAGAAAAAAAATAAGAACCCAAGGACTTATATACATATCAAAAATTAAATAACTTTTAAAATTATTCGAAAAATCATGACCTGCATTAA
Source organism: Aechmea fasciata (assembly GCA_025177825.1). NCBI lineage: Eukaryota > Viridiplantae > Streptophyta > Magnoliopsida > Poales > Bromeliaceae > Aechmea > Aechmea fasciata. Next base: position 11,405,689 of record CM045925.1, read on the forward strand.
GATTTGTTGGAACATAACTTCAAATCTAATTATGGGCCGGACCGAACCCTATAAAAGAGAAAGAAAAAATGGATCCAATCTGGGCCCGTGCCAATTATCTCTTGTGCTTGCATGTAATGTGAGTTCCCCTATCTTTATATCCAACCAAATAAGATAAACTGCCAACCTATTCTAATAGGCTCGATTTTAAAAACCTTAGGCTTTTATATATCACAAATAATATATTAAGATTCTGATGATAACATATAATATTTTATGTTTCATGTGAAACATTTAGCATGACAAATTGCATGCAACCATTCAGGCCGCATCAAATAAGGATTGGACATAGGTTGGCCCAAACTTAGCCCAACATTTTTGTAATTATTTTTCTAATTTATGATTATCATCTTTTTTACTTCTCTTCTCTACATCAAACATCGGTTCCCCTTATTCTAGTTTAACTAAAGTAGGATCTTCAATTTGTAGTTGTCTTCATCTTTTGCAATTGTTTTCTAATACAAGTACAACCATAATGTACACAAAGAGTACTTGAGAGAGAAAGAGAGAGAGCGCACAACAGTTAACGAACAAAAACATAAGTAATTAAGCGACACTGACCTTCCAATGCTGCGATATAGACGACACTGACGAAAACTGAAGAAGCTTCAGCTCAAGGCTTTCTTTTTCTTTTGCTGCTTCTCTTGGCATCGGCTTTTGGAACATCCTTATCGGAAGAACTGAGCGCTTTTGAGCCCACAGCAGAGCTCCACAGGGCCCTCTCAATATCTGTCGGGGTGAAACTCTCCCCGTCGACGCTTAATTCCTTCAGAAAACAACAGTATACGACTCAAGATATTACTTTACCAACTACTGTCTCAACATCAAGCTAAATATCATCAATTCAATTTTGTGAAAGCTTCTAAAATTAATTGCAGTTTCTAGGCTCAATTAGCAATCCAGGTTTTTTACTTATCCACCGACAAATCAAACCTCGAAAATCCTGTTAATTAGATGACTCAAGACAGAAAAAAAAAAATGAGAAATTTTCTTTCGGGAAGTTTCTAAATTATCAAGCCATAAATAAGTCCACGTGAAATTGAATGCGAGTACATAACTAGCAAAATATTTCAACAAGTGCTTTCGAAGTTAAGATAATTGGTTGCAGACACAATAAAAATTGAAACTCCTATGGAGATCGACAAACAACAAGATTAACAAATAGAGCTGCGGAGATTGTAGTTCCCACTACTTAAATTATAACTAATTCAAATAAAATGAAAGAACAACCCTGGCATGCTTAACTCTCATATACGAAAGCTAAACTTACAAACAATAGAAGCACATAAGAACATAATTTTAGTGTTCGCAAGACGCGGCCTAAGATCTGATTCAACTGCGGCATTATATCGAACAATTTAAGTGCACAAATGCAAACAGGAACTGATTCAACTGATCCGTAGAGAAACGAACCTTAGCCTTTTTCTGTAGCTTCTCCGCGAATGCAAGATAGTGCTTGACCGTATACTCCTTGTTTCCCATAGCAACCATCATAGCCTATCAAAAACCCATCAAAAAATTTGAGAAAAGAGAAAAAAGAGGATGAGGGAGATGGAAACGAGTACTCCTTGTTCCCCATAGCAACCATCATAGCCTATCAAAAACCCATCAAAAAATTTGAGAAAAGAGAAAAAAGAGGATGAGGGAGATGGAAAGGAGGGATTTTTACAAGAGCCCATTTGGGATCCCACCTCGTCGGACATGAACGGGGCGATTTCTGGGGCGAACGCGGCGAGGATCGCCGAGGCGGTGGCGGGGCCGACCCCCTTGAGCGCCGTGAGCTCGGACACGGCGCGGGCGAGGTCCGGGATCGCCGCGAACGCCGCGCGCGACGCGGCCTCGACCTCGGCCTCTCCGAGCCCCTCCGCGTAGCCCATGAGCCGGGGCCTGCACAAACCCTAGCGAACCCATCACCAACGCGAACGAGAGAGAGAGAGAGAGAGAGAAAGGGGGGATGGGGTGGTACGTCACCTCCATTGGCCGCGGGAGAGCTTCCATTGGACGACGCGGAGGAGCTCGGCTTTGGAGAGGAAGGGTTTTGGGCGGCGGCCGCGGAGGAGGAGGGGGAGGTCGCCACGGTAGAAGGAGTCGAGGGGGAGGAGCTCGCGCTTGGACGCGGCGGCGCCGGCGAGGGTCTCCACGCGCGCCGCGTACGCGCCGAGCGCCGCTCTCCACGCGCCCGCGTCGCCGCATTCGAAATCCATTTCTCGTATCACGCGCCAAAAGTCCTCGGAAGCAGGGAAAACCTTTTTAAACCCCCCCTCAAAAAAAAAAAAAAAAAAAAAAAAATCCGGCCCAGCATGACCGGCCCATTTAGTGCTTACTGGGCCGGACTGGATTTCCACTTCTCGTCAAATTTTAAGTTCAAATTTTGATTTTTAAGTTTTAATTTCAAACTTTGACTACGAATTTTAAATAGTAAAATTTCAGTTTCAACTAAATTTTTATTTTTTTTGAATTTTGAACGTGATGCCGATGCCGATTCCTCTTGTGAACTAAATGAATTGGAGCTTTTATCATTCCGTTTTTTATCCGGGTTCATTCTCATTCCTATTCTGATTTCGATTCTAAATACGAAAAAAAATAAAAAAGCCTTTATAGTATGGGTTAATTTCATACAAATCTCTACAAACAAAGTAAATTGTAAAATATCCAATATTTTCAAATATACTCCTGTCGATAGAGTTCATTAAAAAACTTTAATTAACTATAGATTAAATACTTAACCATGGAGGGACATATAAGTGATGACAAAATTGACATTTTATTTAAAATATAAACAGTTCTATAATGACAACAAGCCTAAGAACATATTTATAAACATTAAAATTTTTAGAGAGACAACATATAACAATTGAACTTTGTAGAAATATATCTATAATTTATTATAATATTTATAGAGATCTGTATACATTTAACCCTTAAAGAGGTGTAATTCTTTTGAATCATGTTATAGTGAAGTAAAATTAGGCTAAAATATAATGCGGCAAATTAAAGTTTGCCCAAATAAATGAAATAGCAAATGAGACCTGAGGATCTCATAAATAAGGGCAAAAATTTTAGGGAAAACTTCAAAATCTTTCCTCGTGGTTTCAATTTTTTTCACTTTAGTGCCTTGTGGTTTAAAATGTATCAAGTTAGTACCATGTGGTTTCTCACTTTATCACTTTAGTACCCTGTGGTTTAAAGTGTATCAAATTAGTACCCTGTGGTTTTGCACTTTATCACTTTAGGACCCTGTGGTTTAATACTTTATCACTTTAGTACCCTATAGTTTAAAAAACCATATGGTACTAACTTGATACAAAATTAAAACCATATGGTACTAAAGTGATAAAGTGCAAAACTACAAGTTACTTAATTTGATACACTTTAAACCACATGATCTTAAAGTGATAAAGTGAAAAACCACATTGTACTAATTTGATACATTTTAAACCACAGAGTACTAAAATAAAAAAATGTGAAATCATAGAAGGGATTTTTGAAGTTTTTCTTAAATTTTATAAATATAATCTTCAGACTTATTAGTTTGATAATTATGCGGATGGACGTTACGTGACCTATTCGATGAGCACAGATGAAACAAAAATAAAAAAAATAAAAAACTCTATTTTTAGTGAGAGAGAGAGAGAAAGCTGTAGAGAAGGGTGCTCCATGAATCGGCCACGTGGTGCCCATTCACACAATAAATAGTTTGGGGACAGTGCCCACAAAATTATTGTCCCATAAATGCTGCGAGGGGAATCTGCTTTGCCGCTAGTTACAACCAATGGTGACCACACACGGTACGCATCCACGTGTCCCTGTTAAAAAAAATCAAAGAAGATGATCTATTTGTACGAAAAATTTTACACTATCACACTTGCACCACGTTATCAATAACAAATTAATTATTTTTATTTTTTTAAATAAAAATATAATAAAAATATCTTTTTTATAATTACCATGAGACATATATTTCTTAAAAATAAAAATTTTGATTAATTTATTACGCTACATCATCAATATAAATCTTTGCATTCTAAAATGTTTTTTATTTGTACACGTGACGGTGATGGTGACCATACACCAATACAAGCAACTTGTGTGACGTGTCCCTATTTGAAATCAAAGAAAATTAGTGTTACCAGTGAAAATCCCGCGCTTCGCTGCGGATAAATAGTTTGATAAATATACAATAGTGTAATAAAAATATAGCGTTAAGCGTAACTCAGTATTAAATAATTTGATAAATATACGTAGTATAATCAAAATACGACATTAAGTATAACTCTTATATATATATATATATATATATATATATATATATATATATATATATATATATATATATATATATATATATATATATATATATTATTTTTGCTATTATCTTCTTCTTCTTTACTTTTTTTTTTAAATTTTTAAGTAATACAACCTGAGAGTGTTTGCACTGGATATATATATATTTAGCTCCAATCTTTTTCTTCTTCTTCTTCACTCTTTTTTTATATATTTTTTTAATGTATGTGGAGGGGGTATCTTTGCTAGATCCAAAGATTTCTTAGAGATTTGTTGGTGGGATGGCATAGATTTTGTAGAGATAGAAAGAGAGAAATAGAGAGAGAGAGGAAGAGAGAGAAAGAGAGAAATAGAGAGAGATGAAGAGAGAGAAAGAGAGAAATAGAGAGAGATGAAGAGAGGGGAAGAGAGAGAAATAGAAAGAGGAAGAGAGAGAAAGAGAGAAAGAAAGAGAGTGGTGGAATGGGATGAATTTTGTAGAGAGAGAAAGAGAGAAATAGAAAGAGATGAAGAGAGAGAAAGAGAAAAAGAGAGAGAGAGGAAGAGAGAGAAAGAGAGAAAGAGAGAAAGAAAGAAAGAGTAAGAGAGAGAGAGGGGCAGCCGGTTTGGGGAGAGAGAGAGGATTGATCGGTAGAAATTAATTAATCCCATTCCACCAACAAATTAATTAAAATATATCCTAATTAAACTTTACCTTCAAACTTTGAAAAAATTACCCACTTCAAACTTTGAAAAAATTATTCACTTCAAACTTTAGAAAAATTAATTAATTTTTTTTAAAAAAAATTATTTTCTCAACTTTTCTTCATACAAATTTCAAATTGAAACAACTAAAAAATTTTTAAAAAATTTTATTTGCTCATAAAAAAAACTTTATTTTATTCTATCTCTAATCAAATCAAAAAGCAAAAGAAAAAGAGCACAAACCTAAAATGTCTTTGTTTATGTTAAAAAAATTTCTCTAAAGTTTACTAACAAAATTAGATTTTAATTTTAGAAGAAATTTTAATAATTTTATAATAAATTTGAATTTTTGAATATAACTCACTTCAAACTTTGAAAAAATTAATTAATTTTTTTAAAAAAATTTAGCTCCTTATCTTTTCTTCATATAAATTCCAAATTGAAACAACTAAAAAAGTTTTTAAAAAATTTATTTTCTCATAAAAAAAAACTGTTTTATTCTCTCTGTAATTAAACCGAAAAAAAAAAAAAAAAGACCAATGAAGAGCTGGTGAAGGGCGGGGGCGCGGTGGCGGTGGCGGTGGTGGTGGTAGGGGAGGCGAGGAGGGCACGAGCTCGTCGCGAGCCGGGGTCCATGGCGAAGTCGCGCTCATCCGCACGCCCGCGCCGCGCCGCCGCCCGCCTCCCGCATACCCGCGCGAGCCCCCTATAAAACAAATAATATATATAATAAATAAATATATATTTATAAATAAAATTTTATATATAGTAAATTATATAACAAATTATTATATAATAATATATCTATATATAAAAATAAAATACTATATATAATAAATAAATATATATATATATATATATATATATATATATATATATATATATATATATATATATATATATATATATATATATATATATATATATATATATACGAGAGAGAGAGAGAGAGAGAGAGAGAGAGGCCGCCCGCTCGGCGCCGGCCCCGCCTTTCATTAGCCGCCGCGCCGCAGGCCGCCCGAGGCCGGCGCGCTTCACGCTGGCCTCACTTGCGCCGGCTCGCGGCTCGCCGCCTCCATGTGCCATGTTACACAGGGCGCCGCGCCGCTTCATTGCTCCGCCGCGCGCTCACCCGAGGCCGCCGTATCACTGCCGACACGTTGCGCCCTCCGCTTCAACGACGGGATAGTATCGCCGCCCCACCCGCGCCTCGCCTCCCGCCGCGGTAGGCTGCCGCCCACGTCTCCGCTTCCCGTCGCGCCGCCGCTCCCCGTGCCGCGCGCCCGCGCCTTCGCGCGCCGCGCGCCCACACACCGCGCCTCCGCCTCTCGTCGCGCACCGCTCGCGGAGAGAGAGACAGAGGGGTGGAGGGCAGAGAGAGAGGGGAAAAAAAGGGGGAGAGAGGGGAGGGGGAGGGGGAGGAATCGGGGGAGGGGGAGGAATCCGGGGAGAGAAAGAGGGGAGGAGTGAGAGAGGGAGACGGGGAGGGATCTTTTCTCTCTCTCTCTCTCTCTCTCTCTTGCGGGCCCCCTGACCCCCTCTCTCTCTCTTTCTCTCTCCTAGCCGAAACCTAAAAGAGAGAGAGAGAGCGTTGTTTTTTTTTGGAAGAGAGAGAGGGTCGCCTCCAAGCGCCACGTGGATTAGAGGCCTCCCCCAAATGCCACGTGGCTGTGGGCGTTCTCTCAATTTAAGTATTGTAAGATTTGTACATCTTTTACACACGGGTGTAATAAATCATAGGAGCCGACCGTTCCTGGAGCAAATGATAAAGAATTTGATGATTGATATTTGAGACCTTAGTTTGAATCGTAGTTGATTTATATTTTTAGCTAAGTTTATTTTTAAAAAAAAAAAAAAAAAAAATTAAATTCTAGAAATGTTTGAAAATATTCGATTTACTTTTTTTTTCTTTTTAAAATATTTCTCATATGTTCCCAAAATACCCCCGCAGTTATCTCCTGTTAAGTTAACTTGAGTTAAACGTTAGTTAAATATTTACCAAAGTTTAAAAAAATTAAAATGTCAATGTTGCCCTTAATTTAATGGCAAATAAGAAATATTGGTGACGGTAGAGAGGTATATTGAAAAAGATCAAAAGTCGAAATACTTTTTGTGCCCCTGACTTTAAGGACAAATAAGAAAGAGAGTGATGATGGAAAGGTATATTTGAAAGGACAAAATAGTAATTTTACAGAAATAACAGAATTAATTAACAGATTTTAACTCTAAGATTATATTAGAAATAGGTTGGAACGTAGAAAGAATATTTTCAATATTAGCCTTCTAAGAGGAGTAAATCGGAAAGTCGGAAGCTTTTCAGAAGTATATAAGCAATTATCCCTAATACCTAATATTGGATGGTTGATAAAGTTTTTCTTAAGTTTTAATAAAAAATAAGATAATTTAAAAAATAAAACTTAAAACATCATCTCTACGATTTCATACTTTTTCACTTTAGCATTCTATAGTTTAAAGTGTATCAATTTAGTACCATGTGATTTTATTTTTATCCATTTTTTTATCGATTTTACTAATTTTTTTTCGTTAAATCAGTGGCAAAGTCAAAACTAAAGAGTACTAGAGTGAATATTCGATAAATCTATATGAGGTATCTGAAGTTTTTTGTATATAATTTAATAAATATTAACGAAAAAACTGACGAAAAGATAAAAATAAAATCACAAGATACTAACTTGATACACTTTAAACCAGAGGGCACTAAAGTGAAAAAGTGCGAAACTACATGAGTGAATTTTGAAGCTTACCCATTAAAAAAAGACAAATCACAAAGATTTTAGGCCAAGTTGCATAAAAAATTCACAAATTTTGAGCTTTTGCAAAACTGATCATATTTTTCAATTTTGCAGATTCGAGCCGGAATTTTCGCCATCGGACGAAAATGCCTTTATTCCTTTTCTTTCTCTTTCTTCTTTTTTTCTCTCTCTTCTTTTTTTTCTTCACTATTTTTTTTCTTCCGCCATCTACCGCTGCGCCCTCTGCTGCACCCCTGCCGCCGCGCTCGCATTCGCCTACCTCTACTACCAGCCCCGCCTCCCCTCATTCCTTCTCCTCTCTGTTCGACCCTACCGCTACCGGATCTCCCTACAATCCCTCCACCCATGCCGTTGTCGTTGCCACATCCCACCTTCTCTGCTCTGCCGCACCGCGCTCCGCTGCCGTCGCCGCCAGGGGCCCGCATCCCACATAATGCCGCGGCCGCTACCCGCGCCATTACTGCTGCTGCATCCTATCTTCTCCGCTCTGCCGCGCCACACTCCGCTGCTGCTTCCGCCAGGGGCCCGCATCCCACCTTCTTCGTAAGCCTTCAGGAAGGAGGAGGAGAAAGGAGGAAGAAGAGGAAGAAAAAAAATAATGTAAATTGGAGGGTGAAGAAAAAAAAAATAATGTAAATTTTACCTAAATAGTATAAAATTGGCCAAAATGGTGCAAAGTTGGGCGAATTTTGATGTGAATTGCACAATTTTGCAACATTTTGCCCAATTTTGTATCATTTAGTCCAAAATTGTATAATTTTTTCTTCTCCTCTTCTTTATCTTCCTTCTTCATTCTTTCTTCTTCCTTTTTACACCATTACACTATTTTTTACATCTTAAAAAATTATATTTTTTGGACACTCTCATCTCCCTGGCCGAAGCGTAGGATTCGGACATCAATCTTGAGGTGGGTGAGGTTGCGTCCTGCATCGCCCATCTCTATTATGGCCAGTACCGCCGCACCAGCGACTCCTTCTACCTCCCCGAGGCCTTCGTCTTCTACGAGGCCGTCCTCGACAGCGAGTACCTCCGCGCCGCTGCCGTCGTCGCCGAGGTCGCACTCACGCACGAGCAGCTCTGCCTCCTCGTAAGGATCCAGAACGCGGGATGATCCCAGCGCCGTGATCCCCAGCACGTACGGCGCGGCGCCGCCGCGGAGGCGAGACCCTGGGCGAGTCCTAGGCGTGCGGTACGAAACTCGTCGGGGGTAAGATCGGCATAGGAGGGGGAGGAAGACAAAGAAGAGAAGGAGGAGGAGGATGAGAGGGAGAGAGAGGAGTTTGGGGAGGGGCATTTTGGGAAGGGCATTGCGGAGGAGGAGAAGGTGGAAGAAAAAAAAAAGAAGAGAGAGAAAAAAGAAGAGAAAAAAAGAAAATGAATAAGAGTATTTTCGTCTGACGGTAAAAAATTCGATTCGAATCTCCAAAATTAAAAAAAGGTAACCCAATTTTGCAAAAGCTCAAAATTTATAAATGTTTTATGCAAATTGGCGAAGATTCTATGGTATCACATTTACATTTATGATATAGAATGTATAGGTAGAATCATTATAGAACTAAAAGTTATTATTTTACAAGTGAATTCACAGAGCTGATACTGAAGTTTGTGAACAAAGAGATGGTCTTTTTTGTAGCAATTATATCTCATCATTTTGGTCAATCAAAATTATTATTTTTTAAAAAATATATAATAATTTTTTAAATAAGTATGGTAAATTAGATAAATTCTACCGGCATAATTTTCTTATACGAAAATATAATAATTAATGCAATGCCACCGTCACTTTACTGGCTTTTTCGTAAAACAAACTGCAGTTGAGAAACTTCCAGTTCCATCCCCACTCTCACGTAGGGATGTCAACGGGTCGGGTTTGGGTCGGGTTTTTAAAAACCCGAACCCGAACCCGAACCCGAACCCGAACCCGACGGGTTTTAAAAATCCATATATCCGGACCCGACCAAAAACCCGAAACCCGAACCCGAACCCGAAAACCCGAACCCGAAAACCCAAACCCAAAATAATGAATTTTTTATCATATTTTAAAATATATTATAGTAAAATCAAAATTTTAAAACACAATAAAATACAATCAAAATACATTCATGTTATATAAATAAACATAATTAAATATTTTACTATAATATTTTATATATTTTATATTTTACATAAATAAATAAATAATATATATATATAATTTTTCGGTTTCGGTTTCGGTTCGTCGGTTCGGTCATATACACAAAATCCATATCCGTACCCATATCCGTCGGGTTTTTATTTTTTATATCCATAACCAAATCCATATCCGTTTAGTTCGGGTATACCCACCCCGTTCGAATTCGGATTCGGGTAATTTTTCGGGTATCCATACCCATTGACATCCCTACTCTCACGAGTCCATTTCCATCACTATCAATCTTTATGTGTACCAATAATAATTAATTATATCATTGGTCCCTATCCTTTGCATTATGTTTCGCCTTGATTTTCAATCTCTTTGTTTTTTTCTGTTCTAAACGATCGAGTTTTTAATTTTTTGATTTTATTGTAATTTGGTCTGAGACGTTGAAAAATATGTTTAAAAATAACAGAGTCGTCGTACCGGCATCCACCTGGCATTTTTTTTGCATATCCATTTTAGTCCCTAAAATTTATACTTTTTCACTTTAGTCCACAAAAATTTAAGTTCAAAATTAATATTAAATTAAAATTTTAAACTAAGATTTAGTCTTGTCGATCTGTTGTATCATGATCTTCGTCTTGTCCACCGTGTCAGATCGTAATAGCAAGATACTGGTACGATATAAATCCCATCCCGACGGCACAACTCAAGATCCTCTATTTTTTAAGTTAGTAACTAATTTTCTCAATAATTAGTTGGTATTGACACAACGCCTTTCGTAGTGCTAACACAACATCTCCATGCATGCCCGTGGCATAGAAATGATGTGATATTTTTCGTTAATTTTAATATCTTTGTTGAAACTTAATTGTACTAAAATTAAAAGATCAGAAACTTAATTAAAAACAATTAAGGGTCAAATTAAAAAAACATTATAAAGGTTGGGACCAATAGTGTAATTAACCAGTACCAAAAAAAAAAAAAAAACATGGAAAGCAGTCGCATTAAAGAGTGCCAGGACAATTGATAGGGACTCCATTTGGCAGCTTTTCGAATTTAACTTCTCCCAATAGCAACATTTGTGTATAAATATAAAAAAAGGGATAATTGTCTATATACCTCTCAGGCGTCTGAAAATATCCGATCTACTTCTACTTTTTTTTTCTTTCTAAAATGCCCCTCATACGTTCCACCGTTATTGCAAAATACCCCAGATTATCTTGTTGAGTTAATGCGGTTAAATGTGAGTTAAATACCACCAGTTAAAAAAATTAAAATACCAATTTTGCCCTTAACTTAAGGGCAAATAAAAAAGGTTGGTGACGGTAGAGAGGTATATTGGAAAAAATCAAAAGTTGAAATACTTTTGTGCCCTTGACTTTAAGCGCAAATAAGAAAGACAGTAATTGTAGAAGGGTATATTTGAAAAGGGCAAAATAGTAATTTTATAGAGATAACAGAGTTACTTAACAGATTTTAACTCTAAGGGTATATTAGAAATATGTTGGAACGTAGGAGGGGTATTTTCAATATTAGCCTTCTAAGAGGGGTAAATCGAAAAATCGGGAACTTTTCAGGGGTATATAAGCAATTGTCCCTATAAAAAAAAATGCATTAAAATCCTCTCAACTACACTAAAAAAATTATTGTATAGTAGTTACATGACTACATCACATTAAGGGCCCATTTGGATTAATTTTTGAAAAAGTAGTTTCTGAAAAAGTGATTTTGATTTTAATTTTGGTTAAAAGCGGTAGAGTATTTTGCTGAATTTAGATAAAAGTTAATTTTCTAAATTGATTTTGAAAAACTGTTTGGCAAATTTTTTTTCGATATTTACATAAATTAATATTTTTATTAACTTATATTTTAAAATAATTTAAAATCAAATTTTAAATTTGGAATTAAATTAAAACTTTTAAATTTTAAAATAGTAAAAAATTTGAAATTTGAAATTTTAATTTAAAAAATAATTTAAAATTTTAAAATTTAAAACTTAAAATAATTATGAAATATAAAATTTAAAATTTAACATTTAAATTTTAAAATATAAATAATTATGAAATTTAAAATATAAAAATTTTAATATTTAATTTGCAATATCCAAATTATCCCTACAAATATTTACTTTGATTCAAAAATACCCTCAACTCATTTTAATCTTGGTTATACCATGATACAATGAAGCTTAAGAATAAAATTATCCATTTTGCCCCTAAAATGGTGAGGAGGGGCGTACAATGTACAGGGTCCATTTTTAAATTTTTTTTTTATCCATTCAAATTTCAAATACTGTAATTAGTTAAATAAAAATCTCAATTATTAGGTTAAATAGCTATTAATAATTAACTATTAAATGAATTTATGCTAGTTTCAACTGAAAAGGTCAAAGGTGTTAAATTTAATGAAATAATTATCTTACTTTGTGAAAATTTTTCATTACCTAAAATTTTTATCTCTTCAATTTATTATTTAAAATTATTATTGGTTCTTGTAAAGGTCGTTGATTATAAGAATTTAGTTTGTCCTTTCGTAATACAACTAACCTTTTTATTCTAATGTATTGCTCTTAATTATAATGTATTCATAACGACTAATTTTCTCTACATTAAATAGTCAAATAAAAAAAATTTATTACTTTACAATCTGTGTAGTAAAAAAAGTTGATATAACTAAAATAAATTATCTTATCATTCCGACAATAAAGAAAAATAAAATTTAATTTAATCACAATTTATTCCAAATTAAAATATTTATTTAATTGAAATGAATATTTTTTAAAAAACTAAAATCAATTGACTTTTACTAAATTTGTAGTCAATGTAGAATTTAATTGATTTTGAAATAAAATAAAAGGTATTTATGGAATAGAATTAGTAATTGACCATTGAATAATTAAGATGAGTAAAATTGTAATACAAATATTATTAATTTTAATATGGGTGGACACTTGATGATGGAATTATTTTTAGAAGTTTTTTAAATTTGAGGAAATATACATGATATTTCAATTTTTAAAAGAGCAACGCTGATAGTACACTCTTTTGAAAGTGTAGGATATACACCTCACTTATATAACACAAGGGGTATTGTCCACCAGTCACATCAACCGAGTAATGCTAGATGTACACTCCAAAAGAGGTGTACATCTTACAACCCATCTATTCAAGGATGAAAATCTGCTCACCAATCACATGATGTGACTGGTGAATTACACCCACCCAATGATGGGTGGGATCGTAAGATGTACACCCCTACATCTAGCATTTTTCAATGATTAGTGGACAACACTTTACCCTTCGATGGGTGGAGCGTATCTTGTACATCTCGATTGGATGTACACCCACCTATCTGTCGGGTGGGGGTATTGTCCACTAGTGGACAATATCATATTTTTAGATGGGTGGGGTGAAAGCAATGCTACATGTCCACCCTATCAGGGATGTACATTTTACATCTCATTCACTTAATAAGTGAAAGCAATGCTACATGTACACCCTATCAGGTGTGTACATTTTACATCCCATTCATTTAATAGATGAGATGTGTGCATCAGTTACATGATGTGATTGATGTACATTTTATATCCCATTCATTTAATAGATGAGATGTGTGCATCAGTTACATGATGTGATTGATAGTTAACACCCAACTTCTTAACTGTGTACCACATCAATCAGTGACAGTACAGTTGGTAGGTATTACAGATCATGGACTTTTTCAAAATTTACTTCTTTTTGATATGCATTCATTGATGAGTCCTTTGTGCTAACTGACTTTTTGGAGAAAAAAAAAAGCTAAATTAAATAAAAAAAAACCTGCTTGCTCTTTACTTTTCGTATTAATTACTCTTTTTTTTTATCAGAAATTATATTAATTATTATTATTTTACGCTTTATTTATATAAATAGATTAAAAAAAATTTAAAAATTGATAAATTAGATTGTAAAGTTTTATTAAAATGAATTAGGATAATACTTTGTTTCACATCATGCATCATTTTTTTAAATTTTTTTTACTATGATCTATATATATTATAATATATAATTAAGAAAAGTCAATTAGCCTTAAACTCCCTGATCAAACGACAAACAGCACTTTGTAACGCCCACTAGACCCCACGAATCGGATCTGGGACATTTTAAAAAGACAATTGTACCCTCCTCTGTTTGGAGAATTTCTCTCGAAACCGTGTAGGGTTTACCCGTAATTTCGATGAAATTCAGTGGCATTTTAGCCTTTTGTGCAAACTACTGGGATTAGTACTAATTAACTAATTAATGCTCCTTTAACCCGGGCCCCGAACCTGGTTTAGTTGGCTCTGGCGAACCAAAAGTGATCGCTGCGGTTTCGTGTAAACTACGTGCACCACGTCATACGTGCACCGCAACCCCATCTCCCTCCATTTCACCAACCTTTCAAATCTGAACCGCTCAACACTGAACAGCGAGAGGGTTAGCTTACGTGGTGCACATCTGATGCGGTGCACGCGGTGCAGGTACTAATCTCCCATTGCTCATCAGCCCCATCAGGCCATCATGGATAATCTTGCTTTAAGATTCGTGTTGGGAAGGGTAGGCCCCGCCCCGCGATTCGTGTGCCAGCTGTCACACGGTGTCTGGCACGCGCGGTAAGAATAAGAAACGCATCACCCCCCCCATATCATCTTAGAGCTAATTTTATATAATTTCTTTTTTTTTTTTCATAAAATGGAAATGTATGAGGACCCCTCAAAAATAGGAAATTTTGAAATAGGCTACACAATTTGAATTTTTTTTTTATTTTTTTACTTATATCTAATTTGACATTTCGGCGCATTGATTTTCCTTCATTGTAGTTACGCCAGTTAGTTAAATTTTTATTAAATTTAATTCCGTATTAGTAATAGCCTTTTTTAATTATCTTACTTTATACTATTAAAAATTTTAATAAAAATTTATCCAAAAAAAACTTGCTAGTATATTAATTTATTCAATTAAAATCTCTTATTTGATACCTATCTAGTGACTAGTGATCCATTGATTCTCTCTATTTACAAATCCTAGCCCACGCTTATAATATAGTAATTTGGTCTAATATCTAATAGTTAAAAAGATTATTAAATGATATAGATATATTATAACACATATTAGTATAAGAAAATTTAGGTCGGATATAGAATGTGTTCGAATTAAATTTGAGCTATATCACCACTATACCATGGTATGAGTGTGATGAGTAGGGGCATATGCCACATGGCGCGTTCTTCAGTGGCTGGCGCCTTTTTTTCGACGCCAACTCCCCCACAAGCTCCTCGAGGAAGAAATCGACGTTACATCTTCTCGCGTTAGAGAAAGTCATCTACGAAGATTAGGAGATAACGAGCGAATAGTCGTCGAAGGCGTCGTAAAGAATAGAGGAGCACCGTCCCGCCCGTCAGGCCTCCAGGAGCTCCAAGCGTTGGATCATCGTCGCCGCCTCATCGCTCCGCGACGTCGCTGCCACCGCTTGCTCCAGCAGCCCGTGAAGGAAGAGAAAGAGGAAAAGGATATTTTTGTGAGGGTATTTCTGCAAAATACTAACTGAAGCTTTTGGAAGGACATATTTGTGAGGGTAAAAATATCATTTTATAAATTTACTGTTAAAAAATAAACAGTTCACTAACGGATGTTAACCAGAGGGACATATCTGCATAACTTAAGATTTTTATAGGGACAAATTATGAAAATTTTATTTTATAAAAATATATCTGTAATTCACTATATTTACAGGGACGTATATGCAAATAACCCATTTATAAAATCTGTCCTAATTAAAAACTCGTGAAGCAACGGTACAGAGAGACAGGAGCGCGGAGACGGAGGAGGCGGAGAACCCGACCCCGTCCATATTTATATATATATTACCCATTTGCTCGGCGAGAACGAAAGGTGGAGTGCGATTTAGAGATAGAGAGAGAGAGAGAGAGAGAGAGAGGGAGAGGGAGCGGCTTCGCGATTCTTCTGCGGAGGAAGGGATGGTGGGGGATCACCACCTCTTCGGAGGGATCGTCGCGGCTATCCTAGGGTTCCTCTTCCTCCTCGTCGGATTCCATCGGAGGAGGCGGCAGAGCACGGCGGCGGTCGCCGGATCTCCGGCGACGGCGGTAGAGGTCGCCGGGAAATGGGAATCCGGGGCTGAGGTGGCCGGAGACGGTGGTGCCGCCGACGTGATCGTCGTCGGCGCTGGGGTCGCCGGATCCGCCCTCGCCTACACCCTCGGAAAGGTAATGGGACTTGGCAAAATTGTGAATGCCGTGTTTCTCCAAAAGGATTTGAATCGATATTAGGGTATTCTCGTGTTTGATGGGAGTTTGCTTTTATATATTATTACCATCTCTTCTTTTTATTCGCTTCTGTTGTACCCGTAGATTGTGTTGACTAGTAGGGAATGCATAATAAACCCCCCTGTGCTGCAGAAAATATTAGGAAAGTTTGGTGCTTTTTACCAGAATGAAGTCGTTTCTATGATTGCTGATGGGTAAAATTTGTAATCAGATACCGTAAGAAGTATTGGAGAAAGTTATGAATTTATGATCTTTATATTACTTAAAAGAATAAAATTGAAAAATAAGAGCATAGATGAGAGAGCTACTAGAGACGTTTCAAAATAAACTCTTTCCAATATTACGGTGCCCACAATATTGATATTATTGGAAACGGGCCCATAAATATAGTTAGCATCTCCACTAATTGACATCTGACCTAACATGCACGATGGTTTTGAAATGGTTGAAATGGATGTAGAATCGACATGTGAGGTAATGCTTTGTGATTTAATCCATTAGCCTCTGTTTGGTTGGGGGTTAAGGGGTGGAATAAAGGGGTGGAATAACCCCTTAACCCCCGTATTATTTCCAAACACTCTAAAAAATAGATGGGGTTAGCTAACCCCATTTCAAATGGGTTATCCCGGCTTAGCTAACCCCACCTAACCCCATCTAACCCCAACCAAATACTATTATCTATTCATAATAACCCACTATCCTTCTTATCCCACCTACTACAACCAAACATTATTTTTCACTATCCTGGACTAACTCCAACCCCTAACCTAACACAAAAATACTCTAACCCCACCTTAATCCTGAACTTAACACTATCCCTGAAATAACTAGTTTTTCCTTAACCCCGAACCAAACGGTAGCTTAGAATATAAATATATAATGCAAGAATTTAACCCCTTTAGATGTTGAAGGTGGGGATTGGATCCATGATGTCACCGAATGAAGGGGTTTAGAGTTAGCTCCGATACCTTATTGTCGGAAAAGGTCAATCTGATAGAAATGGGCCTAGGGGTATATTTAGCATTCTGGTGAAAAGTCAAACTATTTACTAACATGCTGCAGGAAGATTAGTCTAATAGTTAATCTCCAAATCTTTATCGAAAAATGTCAAATTTTCGGTTTGGTGTCATTTTCAGGGATAAGTCATACAGAATAATTCCTTCATTCTGGCTTTCAAGTCTTTGAATGAAAATTTGAATGCTTGGGGTGATAATTGTGAATCAAATGTTCAATGCAGTTTGTTCTGTACCTACCCTGCTCGACTTACTTCTGATTTCATCTTTTTATATGTTTCTTGTCCTTCTTTACAAGTAAATAAATAAATAAATAAATAAAATCTAAGCATGAAGTTCTTAGTCCGTCTCATATATTTTCTCTCTTTGGTTTCTAGTAAAGATGCTTGTAGAAATATAGCCTTGGAAATTAAAACTAAAAAAAATTTACGCAAAATAAAAGGTTGAGAGTTTTGTACTCCTTCGACCTAGATTACATTGCTGGATTATACTATTTTTTCTTTATTGTAGGATGGCCGTCGAGTACATGTCATCGAAAGAGACTTGTCGGAGCCTGATCGGATTGTTGGTGAATTGTTACAACCGGGAGGCTACTTAAAATTGATTGAGTTGGGCCTTGAGGGTAAGCATGGCAAATCATCTTAATTCTACTTTTCATCCCTTTCAAAACTTGTTCATATTTTCAAATTGCTTTGAGAATTACCTAGCCTCCATGCCCTCATATATAAATTGGTAGTTGGCTTGACTTGATTGTTATTGTAAAAAATCCTGCAAAATAGATATACCTTCTCATTGGCCTGCATTTTTCTCCAGATTGTGTGAAAGAAATCGATGCTCAACGGGTCCTTGGGTATGCTTTGTTCAAAGATGGAAAGAACGCGAAACTCTCTTACCCCTTGGAGAAATTCCACTCAGATGTTGCTGGAAGAAGCTTCCACAATGGCCGGTTCATACAGAGGATGCGTGAGAAAGCTGCATCTTTGCCCAAGTAACACTTTCTTCTGAGACTTTCTTTTTCTATCTGATTTAGTCAGAAATTAAAGAGACAGAATGACATATCTCGGTTGAAGTCCTTCAGTTTTACGTTGGAAGTGCTTGACTTCATATCTAGGCCTGTATTTCGTTTTTACCTTATGTAGCTTCAAGCCTTCAAGTAATTAGACAAATATATTAACCAGAAAATATAGGGAAAATATTCGTGTAGGACTCTTGTCTGGTTTGTTCTGCATTGAGTGCAATAGCAGGAAAGCAATCTGCTGCAATATTTGGTTTGTGAAAAGAGATTATTCTAATATTTCTTGTTGTTGGCCTCAGGCAGAAGGCTCGGTTCCTTGAACTTAATTGTTCAAGACTAATTTACTGCTATGTATTTGCTAGAATGTTGCAATAAAAGCATGACCTTTTCCCCAATTGCTATCATAATGTTATTATTGGATAGATTCTTATGGGTTATTTCTGGTTATCTTGTTTACTTCTCTTCTTAGTTACTCTTGAACCCTTTGTGGTAAACTTCATTTTCTTCATGCATTCACTGGTTAGGGCACAAGAATTGACTCTTTTTTTTTTTGTACATTCCGTAGTGTCCGATTGGAACAGGGAACTGTAACATCACTGGTCGAAGAAAATGGTACTGTTAAGGGTGTTCTATACAAGACCAAATCTGGTGAAGAATTCAAAGCTTATGCACCTCTTACGGTTGTATGTGATGGCTGCTTCTCTAATTTGAGGCGCTCCCTCTGCTCTCCAAGGGTAAAAATACAGTTGTCAAGTTTTGAGTTATCCGTACATTTCCATTTATACATGGTGCATTTAAGTAATGCAGAGAGTTTTCCTTTCTCTTTTATTTTAGGTTGATGTGCCCTCGTGTTTTGTTGGGTTGGTTCTGGAGAACTGTAACCTTCCTTATCCAAATCACGGCCACGTCATTTTAGCGGATCCTTCACCCATTTTATTCTATCCAATAAGTAGCACGGAGATTCGCTGTTTGGTGGATGTTCCTGGCCAGAAGGTGCCTTCTATAGCCAATGGAGAAATGGCGAATTATCTCAAGACTGTGGTAGCACCTCAGGTATACTTCAGTAGGTAGCAGTGTATATTTAAATTAGAAACTTTTACCTGTCATCCTGCAAAATTCTCTCTCTCCCTCTTATATATCCCAAGTGCACCTCTTTAAAAAACTTACTAGTGCAAAACCAACTTCTCATGAATCAAATGGTTTCCCAACTCACGATGAGTGTTTTGTTTTTCCCCCAATAAGAAACTGCACTTTCGAGGGCCACATACGTTCAGGTTTTACATGTGTACTTATGCAAATAAATGATTTGCAGGAGATTATATATGTAATACTCCCTTATTAAGAAGTATATGATTTTATTTTGTTTACCTGATACTTGTGATATATGTTTTTTATTTTGTAACATTTCTATGTTAGATTCCACCGGAACTGTATGATGCCTTCATAGCAGCCATTGATAAGGGAAACATAAGAACTATGCCTAATAGGAGCATGCCAGCCGCCCCTCATCCCACTCCCGGAGCTCTCCTAATGGGGGATGCATTCAATATGCGCCATCCTTTAACAGGCGGAGGAATGACTGTGGCCTTGTCTGATATTGTTGTACTGCGAAACCTTCTCCAGCCTCTTCGTAATTTGCATGATGCTTATTCTCTGTGCAGATACCTAGAATCATTCTACACCTTACGGAAGGTAAGCTTTTAAATTTCAAGTAGAGTTTAAAGGAAAATCTTTGGGTATTTATTGCGCTATCAAATAATTTGCTTATTCAATACTTGGAATTGGCATAATTTATTGTAACGTCAAATGAATTTGCTTCTTTTCTAACTTATTCCTTTGCATTATTGTACTTTAGTTCATTTTTTATTAGCATCCCTGAATGCTTGTTAGTATACATGCTCTCCAGCTGATTGAAGCGAAGCGTAGGGACAATTTTATCCATCACTTACTGTGCTATTTCATTTTCACCGGAAGAGGGCGTAGAAACGTAGTTTAGCAAGATAAGGCCATATTCTATGCACAAACCCTAGCAGACATCAGGGATTTTGAAATTTGAGTATAAAATGATTGGTTCATTTATTTAAGTGAAAAGGGGACTAAATTGCGGTGAGTCAAAAAAGGGAGGGCTTCCATATATTTATCCCTTTATCTTAAACTCGTCGCATCTTTATAAAATTTCAAAGCCATGATCTCACTGAAGGGTAACTGATCAAGAACTTGCATTTTTCAATTTCTTTTCCAGCCGGTTGCATCCACAATAAACACTTTGGCTGGCGCACTCTACAAGGTCTTCAGCGCCTCGCCGGATCGAGCTAGGAATGAAATGCGCCAAGCGTGTTTTGAATATCTGAGCCTGGGAGGTATCTTCTCTACCGGGCCCGTGTCCTTGCTCTCCGGTCTTAATCCTCGTCCCCTGAGCTTGGTTGCCCACTTCTTTGCTGTGGCCATATATGGCGTGGGTCGTCTATTATTGCCGTTTCCTTCTCCCAAGAGACTCTGGATCGGAGCTCGATTGATCTCTGTAAGTATTGAACATTTTTAGTAATTCCAATAGTTGTGATTTCTTTATTTTAGTTTTCCAATGTTCCTATCGTTCTTGTAATTCGTAGAAATAGCGATAGATACTTCCAATTTCCAATCATTCTTCTACTTTCGCTGTAAGCAATCTCTAGCTGATTTCACTTATCACCTGTTTCTACATAGAGAAGCTATTCCCGAAGCTAGAGCTTCAAATCGCTACGAGAATCTCTCTCTCTCTCTCTCTCTTTCTGAGATGTATCTGTTTCTCTTTTGTTTTTCATTTCCTGTACCTTACAGTGGAATGTTTGCTGCGCAGGCCGCCTCAGGTATTATTTTCCCCATAATAAAAGCAGAAGGGGTTAGGCAAATGTTCTTCCCCGCGACGGTTCCAGCGTACTACAGAGCTCCTCCCACGAAGTGAAATGGAGATCAGACATCTACAACCGCGTCGGAACTTCACCGTTTCGCTCTCGTAGGGTTACATTTCACTTGTTTTTTGTAGTCTCGGGTCTTTTGTAAGAATGGATGAGGGACATCTGAAAGAGCTTTGCTTTCAAAAAGGGGAGTGCTTGAAGCTGTTGTGCTATTCTCATGCATGTGATGATCATCTGTGCTGTAAATACTGCTTACTTGGTTACGTAATCCTTATCAGCCGCATGCGCACTTACGTTTCAAATATTCGACTTTCGTGTGCTGCAACTTTGGCTCGTAAACATAACAGAGTAGATATTTTATCTACGTACATTTTTGCATGCATTTCGTTGACTAGTATTACATAATAGATGTTCAGTAGTATAATTGGCTGTGTGATTAAAGCAAATCCATTGGCTTAAATGTATATAAGTGAGCTTAGTTTTTCTTTAAATGCTGAAACCCTTGGGATAAAGTTTATAACATCCACTATTTACATAGGATTTGGAACTTCTATGAACGCGAATTTTAATGTAGGGATGCAAATGAATCCGGGTTGATGAAGCTTACACCTTTATTCCATTCCTTTCCTCATTTAATCTGCTTTGATTCGCTAAAAATTTGGTAAAAGTTCATTTGATTCGCTAAAAATTTGGTAAAAGTTCATTTCAAAATCCAGTAAAAATTTTCCCACCCTAGATTCGTTTTGTTTGCATCCCTATCAGTGCCCATATGAATATGAATAGCAAATAAAGCAAAAATATCTAAGATTTTTTTTTTCCACTGTTGTAGCAAAAATCATTGTTTATAGTAATAGTTAAAACCGTACAGAACATTTCGAATCGGCTACCTAATTTTTAAAAATTTTGATTTCACCAACTCTTTCATTTTGTTTGATTTGGATCAATCAATGATACTTCAATTTCAAATTTCAAGCTAATTTCTTTAATAAATTTACAATTATAAAAATTACATAAAATATATTTACAAAGTCTGCAAACATAAACGACGCATTCAAATTTTAAAGTCAAAGTGCTGCTGACTAACTCAAATCAAACAAATTAAAAAGTTTTAAGTACTAAAATAAAAATTTTGAAAGGGTTAGATAACCAATTCAAAATTATTTATAATTCGGATATAAATTAGTACCGTTTTTTCCATAAAAAATATATTAAATATTTCTTTTCTTATACTTTTTTTTTTTTATTTTTATTGTACGTGACAGGGTCATCAACAATATCCTAATAGTGGATTGTACTCGCGTGAAAGGACCAGCCCGACCCATTTGCGTACTGGATTCGGGCCCCGTCATGTACGATCCGTAATCCAGTAACGACGAGCCTAATCTCCACCGTCCATGAACGGACGGTCGAGATCACCCGTCGGCTAATTCGACGGTGGATTGTACGCTCCGCATGCGACACCGTTTCGCATCGTATTCCTCTTCTCCCCTCCCCGATCCTCTTTTCCCAAATTACCCCTCGATCGTTCTCACCCCCCCTCTCTCTCTCCTCTCTCTCTCTCTCTCTTCGTCGACTCCTTTCTCTCTCCTCTCTCTCTCTCTTAGGGTTTTAATCGCATCGCTAGGGATCCCCCCCTCTCTCTCTCTCTCATTGCATCGTCGATACCCTTTCTCTCTCATATCTCGTCACCTCTCTCTCTCTCTCTCTTAGGGTTTTACTTGCCTCTGTAGGGATCATCACTTCCCACCCGTGGATATATATATATATAGAGAGAGAGAGAGAGAGAGAGAGAGAGGCGATCCCACGGTATATTGCAGGGGAAAAGCGAGTGATTTAGCTACTGTATTTGTAAGTTTAAATGCGATTCTTTTTTATATTGCTAGTAGTCTCCTTATTGTCAGTGTTCATGATTGGAAAGAAGCGGTTTGTGGACAAAGTGTTCAATCCTGCGTTGTGTGTTTTGTTGATTATTTTCTTAGTTCGTATTCATACGTGCCATTTTGATTGTGCTACACTGTTATTTAATTAATTTTATATCGCTACTAGTCTTATTTTGTTCAGTGTTCATCATTGGAATGAAGGGGTTTGTGGATTTAGTTTTTGATCCTAAGTTGTGTGTTTTGTTGATTATTTTCTTGCTTCGTAGTCATACTGGCCCCATTTTGATTGTGCTCCACTGTTATTAGTAGTGTTAAATTATTAATGAATTGATCCTGTGATTGTGAAGTAATGATTTTTGAGATGAATGATGCTGTTGGAACCATGTGAAAAAGGCATACGTTGTTATGATGCTTATCGGGATCATAAAAATCATTTTTTTTCAATGCTTAGTTTGATAATCGAAGACATGCAATTTTTTGATAGTTCCTGAAATCGTCCCTCATTGTGCATATGTTGTTATTAATGAATTGATCCTGTGAATGTAAAGTACAGATGTTTGAGATGAATGATGCTACTGGAACCATGTGGAAAAGACATACATTGTTGTGATGCTTGTTGCAATCATAAAAGAATCAATTTGTGATTTTTTTTTGCTTTCTTCGATGATTGAAGATTCATAGTTCCTCAAATCATCCCTCATTGTGCATATTAATTCTACCGTGTAATTTCTTAAGGCTAGTTGGTTGGTTTAAGCCTTTAAGGTTACTATGCAATAGAGGGGGTGAGGATCTAATCTCGCTAAAATGGTCGTAAGTTGTGCTTGTCGTCGATAAATCTTACTGCAGAGACATATTTTTGAGTACTCTTCAAATCTGTAGTTAATATATGCCGAGAGTCTAATATATGCGAAAGTTTTGGTAACTTTACCCCAATATGCCTCCATTCTTGCTTGAAAATTTATCATTGTGATAGCTTACGAATTTTTATGAGCTTTAAATATTAGTGTGATTATGCCTTGATTGTGGCTCCTTAGGATTGCTGCTATTAACTCAATAGAGGAGATATGTTTAGGCCATTTAGGCGTATTGTTTATATCTTTTGGGCCATTTTCCATTTATGGTTCAATTATACAACACTTACTTTTTCTTTCTCAATTTCTTGTCCGAATCATACTCTCTTGTGTTACCGGTTCAATGCAAAAGTTCTTATTTATGCATTTTTCTAGTTTTTTGATCCATTCTATGCTTCAAACAGAGAAAAATTGCAATAAAAATATGGTCTCTGGTTGCTTAAACATTAGGTTAACCTTACAACTCCTCAGTGCTTCATCCTTTGTATATATTGTCCCTCCTTGTACGCGACGATATTATTCAAACGACTTACTTTGCTCATTATTTCTTTTGTCTGTGCTTGCTCGCCAGGTTTTATACGAGTAAATCAATAACCCTTTTGCTTGAATCCAAGAGAAAAGTATATGGTACATAACAAAAGAAACCCTTCACAAACCGGAGAATCCTGCGGTTCTTCAACCGTGCAATGGGAGATTTGGACTTTGTGGTTGGTCAACAGTTTCCTGATGTCAAGGCTTTTCGAAAAGCTGTTAAAGAAGCTGCTATCGCCCAACACTTTGAGCTAAAGGTCATAAAGAGTGACCTGATTCGGTACTTCGCAAAGTGTGCCAAAGAGGGTTGCCCTTGGCGAATCCGTGCTGTGAAACTCCCCAATTCGCCAGCATTCGCTATAAGAAGCATTGATGGAACTCATACTTGTGGGAAAAGTGCACAACAAGGCCACCACCAAGCATCAGTGGACTGGATCGTAAATCTCATAGAAAATAGGCTACGAGATGATATAAATTATAAACCAAAGGATATTTTGGAAGATATTCAAAAGCAATATGGGATTACTATACCATACAAACAAGCTTGGCGAGCGAAAGAAAGGGGTTTGGCCGCTATTTATGGGTCGTCTGAAGAGGGGTATTGCCTTCTTCCTTCGTTCTGCGAGCAAATAAAGTTGAGTAATCCCGGAAGTATAGCCCAGGTTTATACTACTGGATCGGACCATCGATTCCAAAAGCTTTTCATTTCATTTAATTCATCGATACATGGGTTTATAAACAGTTGTTTACCGATTATCAGTCTTGGCGCAATGGAGTTAAAGAGCAAGTATCTCGGGACATTACTCTCTATTACATCATTCGATGCGGATGGCGGACTATTTCCTGTTGCATTCGGTATCGTCGATCTTGAAACAGATGAAAGCTGGTTGTGGTTTTTATCCGAGTTTCACAACCTTCTAGAAAGAAGCAACGAAACCAAAATACCTAAACTTACATTCTTATCGAGCGGGGAGAAGGGCATTAATGAAGCTGTGAGAAGGAAGTTTCCGACTGCAAACCACGCTATATGCATGCGCCACTTAACAGATAGTATCAATAAGGAGTTCAAGAACTCGAGGCTGGTCCAGCTTCTCTGGAAAGCAGCTTGTTCGATCACCACCGTAGGGTTTAGAGAGCGGATGGCTGAGATCGAAGAGGTTTCCCCCGATGCAGCTAAGAAGATTCAGCTTTTTCCACCTAACCGTTGGGCGGTGGTTTATTTCGAAGGATCAAGATTCGGTCATCTTTGTTCGAACACCGAAGATTTCCATCAGTGGATACTCGACGCTCGTGAGCTTCCCATCCTTCAAGTGATAGAAAGAATCCACGCCAAACTGATGTCCGAAATCGACGAACGGCGGGAAAAGATCGTGAATTGGACGAGCGTGTTGGCCCCGTCAGCTGAAAAAAGGATATCCGATGCGGCCGAATTGGCTTGCGGATACCAAGTTCTCCGCTCCGACGAATTTGAATTCGAGGTCTTATCCGCCGACCGGTCGGACATCGTGAACATCGGCAACCGCACTTGCTCCTGCCGCGATTGGCAGCTGTACGGTATACCGTGCTCGCACGCCTTCGCGGCAATAGTGTACTGTCGGAAGGCCGTGTACGATTACACGGAGAAGTGCTTTATGACGGACAAGTACCGCGAGGCATATTCCCAGCCGCTGCACCCTATTCCGGAGAGGGGCGAGTGGGGCATACTGAAGGAGAGTCTAAACGAGGAGGAGAACCGGATCGTTCGCCCGCCGAAGTTCCGTCGCCCGCCAGGGCGGCCGGAGAAGAAGCGGCCGTGCGCGGAGGAGGCGGGTCGGGCGAAACACACGGTGCACTGTAGCCGGTGCAACCAAACCGGGCACTACAAGAGAACATGTAAGGCCGATGCCGCCGCGCGATTAGATTATTAGATCTTTATAGTTGGAATATTGTTTCATCATGAGAGCAAATGCTTCACTTGATTGTTGTAAATTTATTAACCTGTTTTTGATATTCTAAATCTTATTCGCAACCCAAATCGCTTCCATATTTGATTATGTATGGTTCTCATTTCAGAGGGCATTTTTTAAAGAGGCCAAAAAGTCGGAAACACTAACTTCTTTTACTATCAAAAGCATAGTAATTTTAAACACATATTGGTGCTCGTAGATTTTTTGCCATTAGATTAAGAAATGTGCGGTTATGATTGAGTGGGTGGTTGGTTGAATGGTATGATTTAATTAAAAATTTATACGCATCTGAGTGCTTGGTGTTTATAAAATATGTATGTATGTGTATACATACACACGCGTGGAAATACATATAACAATTATGTTAATGTCTGTTTCAAATTAATATAAATTTGTGGATCATATTTATTGAATAATTTACAATCAAAATTTTACAATAAAAATTTAAATTTTAAAAAATAAATTTATTTGTCATATTTTATTAAACAATATCAATCATATTTTAACTTAAATTTTGATAATTGTTGTCGACAATAATTATATGGTTTTATTTTTATTTTATAAAATTTGAGTTTAAATAGTGAATTAAAATTTTAATATTTTTAGTTTAAAACACATGCTTAAATTTTGGATTCATCATAATTCGAAAAAAAAAAATTCTATGTTTAATTCTGAATTTGAGATGAAATAAAAGTTTAAAATCAAATGAGATTAAAAAATATATATTTTAAATTAAATTTAAATTTGATTGTTGATTGTTGACTGCAGCCAATAAAAAATTAATATAATAACTAAATATTAATAGATAATATTGAAAAAAAAAATTACAAACATTCACCTAAAATGAAAGATTATTCCTTAGAGAAAAAAGAATTAAAAGTTTGTTTTTTGTATCTTATTTTGTGCAAGAAGAAAGAAGAAATCAAAATATTTTTTCGTCAAAAAATAAATTTGTCGACATATCCAAATTCAAAATTAAAAAGCATTTACAAATTATGAATTTTGAATACAAATATTTGGACAGTGCCTCAAAAAATTCATTCCATATATATATATATATATATATATATAGAGAGAGAGAGAGAGAGAGAGAGAGAGAGAGAGAGTAAGGCTACTATACTATTATGAGTAGTAGAGCCCTACTACTCATAAGTTGTTTTCGATGATAGAGCTTCCGAATCGACGATCCACTCCGTTAAATATGATCTAGAGTATTTAAAACTTTTAGAAAATAAATTTCGTAATTTTTCAAAATCATAATAAAGTCCATCAAATGGGCATAAAATGAACGGCCGAAATCGAACGATATCCCAAAAATAGATGATCGGATCCTTCAATTTAAGATCGGAGTTATTGATCTTTATCTAGGTAGTGAATAGAATTTTCTATAAAAAATTCAACCTATTTCAATTCTTTTAGACCGTTAAACTACCAAGTATCCCATATCAGTTAAAAATTGTCAATTTTGTGAGCTTTTGATCGTAAGGTAAATGATATCGAAAAATTACGAAATTTATTTTCTAGAAGTTTTAAATACTCTAGATCAATCGTCGATTCGGAAGCTCTATCATCGAAAACAACTTATGAGTAGAGGCCTACTACT
Organism: Aechmea fasciata; assembly: GCA_025177825.1. Lineage (NCBI taxonomy): Eukaryota > Viridiplantae > Streptophyta > Magnoliopsida > Poales > Bromeliaceae > Aechmea > Aechmea fasciata. The sequence goes on from CM045925.1 coordinate 11,433,626, forward strand.
CATAATAAGATAAGAAATTTCTACTCTATATATATATATATACATATATAAATAGATGTATACGCTCACCGCACCCTAATTGTAACCTTTGGAGTTTCCCGACGAAAACTCCACGAAAAAAATTATTTTGCGGCGAAAAAGGTGAAACAGCAGGGGAGGTGAGCTTACCGGTGGTGACCACACTCTCGATGTAGCTTGTTTTGGACTACCCATCAAAATATTAAGCCCGGCCCAATAAGGGCCCAAATGTGGATGCGATACGGGCCGAGTCCGTTGACACTAGACCTAATACATGGGCTTTTACCCGGCCCAAGTGCGTAATTGATTGGGCTCTTTTTGGATTAGTTGGGTTTATTAAGAGGAAGGTTTCAACCTTTTGTTTTGGCTTATATTTTAAAATAAAAAAAAATATTTAAAAGTATTCTGAAATTTTAGTATAAATATTTTGAGAATGACTCGTAAAATTCGTTCTATATATTTATAAGAGAGAGAGAGAGAGAGAGAGAAAGAGTTGAGGCGGAATACTATTTATTTTCGATGATGGAACCTGCAAATCGACGATCAACACCACCGTTAAGCATGATCTATACTATTTGAAGTGTATAAAAACTAAATTTTTAAATTTCAAGTACAATAAAAGCACGGCTTTATCCCCCGTTACGATGATGTCCAAACCAAAGATACAGTTGAAACTCGCAACCTCCTCTGTCTTTCCTAACCCTCCGGTGAACCAAACACGCCCTAAACAAAGCAAACCCTCATTATTATTTATATAATGTAAGAAGAACTACAATAAATATTACACAAAAAGGGCTAAAAAATCTCATATTATATAAATCTTTTCTTTTTGGAAATAACAAATTACAATGATACAATATAAAGGTAGGAAACTTGAAGCATAGCTGAAACCAGAGAGAGAGAGAGAGAGAGAGAGAGAGAGAGAGAGATTTGAAAAGTAATTGTGTGAAACTCGAAGAGCAATTCAATAACATTCAAAGTAAACTTAAACTTCAAGAAGTTTAAAAGAGTAATTGTCAAAATCAGATACTACAATGTTGTTTACATGTTTGAAACAAAACCATGACTAGGATCTTCACTGGTTTTGTGATGAGAAGCAAAAGGAGACAACAACTATACAGTTAACAACAATTATTGGGTACATTCTCAAAAAGTATTACCTCTTGGTGGCTGGTGAGCTACACATGGCACACTTGAACATATGTTTTAAACCAAATCTTATAAAAGGATTGGGTATTAGGGTTTCTAGCAGCAGTTTCAAGCATAGATGTTTAAAGCCTTGCGTAGCAAACTACCGGCAGAAACCCTAATACCCAATCCTGACAGCTTCCCATGTAAATTTGTCGTCTGTGAGTTTGTAAGTCGGATCATTTGGTGCGATATTTCCGACGAACGTTAAACCAAACCTGTCAATGAGAAGCACGGTATAACTAATTAACAAGACCGTGATTAATATCATAATTTGCAAGAAAAATTCAAGGAAAACAGGAGAAAACATTAGCAAGAACTACTTTAGCAATGCGCTATTTAAAATTCCTTTGATTATGATTTTAATCGAAAAGATCAACTGCTCAACCACATAGCAAGGCACGTGGCAAATCAAGAGAAACTTCGCCTTAGAACGGGAAAACATTGTTATTTTTCGCTTCCCTTGGTAAGTGTCCAATATGAATATCAAAACACTACTCTCTAACAGCTTAAGCTTCTAGAGAAAACTGGTCTTCCAGTAACAAGAGATCTGACCAACAAGGCCATCTGATATTTGACCCAAGCAAGACGCAAGGACCTCCACACACTTGGGTTCTGCATATTGGGCTTATCCAAGTTATCTCGGGATCAGCCATGAGGGAAAAGTTGAATATCAAATATGCAAACACCGTATTCTAACAGAAGTTACCCTTTTAGAATAACCTATATTGGAAATATAATACGAATTCAGCTATATGATCCAACACCATAAAAGGTTCAGCATTCCGGAACATACCTATTGTTCAGCAACTTTTTCATCATGTTCAGCATAAGAGGGCCTCCATTTCCTATCGAGAGGTCCGAAGCTTCTTTGCACGACAGGTTTCTGTTCATTCAGCTTCTCATCTATTAAGCTCAATAGTTCTTGCAATCCGATCCCCGTCACCGCAGACGTTCTCACATGACAACCCGATTTTGTTGATTCTGTTCTCACCTCCCACTGTTTTGTGCTCTCAGACTCAGATACTTGCTCGTCAAAATTTACCATGTGTTCTTCTGTTGCTGACAGCTCAGATGCCATATCACCAAGATCTTCGACATCTTCCTCAGGTGATCGCATGGATGCCATGTCATCATCACGATCACCATCTATAACCTCCCCAGATGACAGCTCAGTTGCCATGTCATCGTCTACGTCTGGGAATATTTCTTCATCTTCCTCTCCCTCTTCACCTTCAACTAGGCATTCATCTTCCTCGGCAAATTCATTAGCTCCATTGTTCTCTTCAAGAAGATCAATCTGTACAAGTTATAGCATCTGATGTAACTACTCTTTTAACTAAAATTGGAGAGCACATTAAGAGTTGTAATATTTAAGTTTCGCAAAAAAAAGGATATGTTTACTTTATTCCAAACTTCAATCATGTTTTCAATCTTATCCTCTGGGACTCCTATCTGTTGCAACACTTGTAGCACAGTTGAGCGATGCTCCTCAAGATTAGGTGCACTTGCGTCTAGCACATGCTGCGCCATTAGATCAAATGGAAAAAATAGTTAGAGAGAAAAAAAAAAAGCAAAGTAATCAGAAGGAATTCTGTTATGAATTTGCAGAGTAAACAAAAGAGTAGTTCCCAAGGAGATGTTCATGCATCCAAACGGACTATAAATCATATTCCTCCTAAAGATTGATATAAGATAATATTGCGAAAGAGGCACCAAACAAGAAAAACTCGTACCACTAACAAGTCTGCCTCAACGACTTCTTCGAGTGTCGCATGAAATGCTTCAACTAGCTGGAGAAAAGTAAGAAAATTTACTAACAGTTTCAGAACTTATAATAGTATATAATAATTTAATTGATACATAAAGATTACCTGCACAGGCAAATCTGAGATAAAACCAACAGTATCACTAAGAATTGCTTTCCTCCTGAGTAGCATTTGAAAAGAAAAATTGCCACACCACATTTAGATAGAAAATTTTTGCAAACATACGCAGTTTTATTACTTTTTAAGATGACGACGATAAGTTAATTGAGATGGGTACCCGGATGGGAGAACTACACTTCTTAATCGAGGATCCACTGTAGCAAATAACCTGTCAAGAGATCAAAGAACTTCCCATATATAATTTTTGTCTAAGTAGGACTGGATAACCAAAATGGCAATTTCTTCTCCTGACAATAAATGGTTGGACAATTACCGGTCATCACTGTATAGATCACAATCTGAAAGTGCACTGACCAAAGTAGATTTTCCCTGCACACATGGTTTAAAATGTAAATGCATCAATTGGAAATTACTGTATTAAAAGTTACAAGTTTCCAACCTCAGCAGTTACAATATAAACTTATAAAAGCAGCTTAGAAGAATGAGAACTTAAGTTGATGTAAGTGATATCTTAATGTATCTGCAGAGCTTTTACATGTATATCCCTAAAAGTCACCTATTTACATAAATACCCCTGTAAATTCTGAATTCACACGTACGCTCAAGAGTGCAGATTCTTACAACAATATCCCTAAGGGTGGAAATTAATCTCTTATTAGGAAATGTTGCATAATGAGCAATGTACTTACGAGGGTAAATTCTAAAGTATGTATATGCGCAAAGAACTCAATAGCAAAATTCTATATTAAGACCACATACTGCATTTGTATATCCAACAACAGCAACGGTTGCTAGGCCTTGACCACATGAACTACCATGCCTTTTCCGAGCAGATCGTTGCAAACCTCGAGTTCGGCGAACTTCTTCAATTTGCTCCAACAAACTATTTCGACGCTCCTGAATTCTGGATTAAGAACATTTGTGTTAAAAATATCTAAAAAAGGCCAACAAGGTACTGGAAGAGCAATGAAGAATAAAATTTATCATCCACCAAGTCTGAATGCACCTTCTGCGTTGAAGCTGAAGCTCAGTTTCTCCTGCACCACTTATAAAACCTCGTCCTCCACTGCCCCTCCTGTAGAAACAACCAAATTGTGAAGTATCTTATTAGACAAAAAAAAAATAAAACAAATGAACAATGGATACTTTAAAATTTTTAAAAATAAAATCAAAAGAGAAGTATATTATGCTTTTAGACTTTCTAAAACAATTGCATGCTAATATATGCTAGAAAAGAAAGAACTTAAAAGAACTTTCTGCATCATCTTAAGAAAGTTTATCGACATCCAGCCTTAAGCATTTACCATGAGTATTTTAGTGCAAACTAAACTTCCCGGGTTTAATAGATACTTTTACTTCAACAATGATGCCACAAAAAGTTGGCTCATATCCTCATTCAAGGGAAATAATGTTTATTTAGTACGATGTGCATGAATATTCAATTATACGCATAATCTGTTCATCCACTTTCTCACAATTTCTCTAAATTGAAAAGGCGGAAATTTATTCAAAAAGTAGAGGGCAAAAGTGCTGAACCTACCCCCGTGCACTAACAACTTCAGCTTCTCCACTCGGTCCAAAAGTAAGTCGTCCACCTGGACCACGCACACGCACAAGCCGAGTCTTTTTGTACATTAGAGCTGCTAACTCTGACTGTGAAAATGCAACAAAAAAAAAGAAGAGAATGCACAGAAAATCACAATTTACTTTCTTTCAATGTGAATTTTAGAATTCTAGCTGTAGAAGGGAAATCAAGTCAATAAATAAAGTTAGGCAAAAAAGTAAGACCTGTAGCTTTCCTTCTTTTGTTTCAGCATGAGCATTGAATATTTCTATTATAAGACCAACACGATCAAGAACTGGTTTTCCCCAAGCAACCTACCATTTGAAATTACTACATAAACATCATGGTGCGTATTATTAAACTAATCACATAAAAATAATACACAGCCAATCTCAAGCATTTCCACTAGACTTCCAAAAAAAGAATTATAGAGACTTGCCTCCAAGTTGCGCTGTTGAATCCCAGATAAAATTGCATTAACAAAAACTGCATCTATTCCATTCTGCCAACAAAATTAAGTTAAAATATTATTTACGAAAATGAGGAAGAAGCCTTTTGGTTACAGATGATGCAAGATTTGTTCAACCACCTATAGAAAATAAAATGATGAAGCAACAGTTTTGTTGAGTAACCACAATGATGCTCTCCATACTTGGCAATAACTGAGACATAGAAACATCTCTAAAACGATTTTCTGAGATGAGGCAATATCCTCATGCCCTCAACATTTCTTTGAATGTGAACTTTCTGCCAAGATACAATCTAGCTTAACAAGAGAACGTCCATCTTATTATAAAGCATATACTTCCTCTACATGCTCAGCTTCTAGTCAAACTAAGGTAGGTTGAGCAAAAATATTTACGAGTCTTTGAAATATGGATAGGAAACCTAGCTAGCAGTCTTAAATACTGCACTAAAGAAAGTCAATGACCAACCTGCTCCTCTGATTCCAAAGCCTTTAGATGGCATTTGATATTGTCAACAGTCCCTGGTCCAAAATATGTGTCTGCAGCAAGCATGACGCAAAACATCATTCTTTTTCCTAATTTATTTAGTAAATATAAATTCTACAAGGTTGTGGTTTCCCATAGAGAGTTTTCAAAACGGAAAACTAATAGACAGCATGTAGAATATTGATAGTTCTGCGAACGAAATTTAAAATGATAATGAAGGTTCAATAGCCTTCTAGAGCCTTTACGAAGTAAGATTAGCAACAAAACTAAATTTGCAAATATAAATTGCCATTTCTAAGGAATCTATTCGAGTGCCGAACCAAGCCAATGTGAGAATACGCTAGTCCAACTAGAGATTCAATTGGCATGTGATTGCGACCAATGTCACAATCCGTAGAAAGTAAAATGATTCAAAATGCTTGAAACTCCTTGAATCAATTCCAGAGCCACTTCTCACAGATACTGCACTTGCTTATGAACTAAAAACTTGGGGCAAATTATAAACACAAGTTTCTACCTTTATTTTCATGCAAAGGATCAAATTTATCTACAAACACAGAGATCTCAGCAGGAGAAAGGGATCGAACCTGCGTGCGCCCTAGCGGATCGGGCGGCGGGGTTCTGGACGACGAGGTGCGGGGGCAGGTCCTTGGAGGCGAAGTCGCTGTCGTAGAAGCCGTCGCGAGGCTCCTCGAGGGAGTTGGCGAGGTTGAGCGCCTCGGCGAGCTTGGAGTCGAGGAGGGCGTCGGGGCGGAGCCGCGGCTGCACCACGAAGAGCCGCGGCGGCCGCGTCGGGTCCCGCCCGAGCACGTAGAGCCCTAGACCACCACCGCCCCTGTCGCCATCGTCGTCCTCCTCGTCTCCTTCCTTCCTCTTCCTCCGCCGCGAGGAGGTGGAGAACGAGGAGTGGGCAAGCGGAGGAGAGTGACTGGGAGAAGGGGAAGGGGAGAGGAGGTGGAGGGGGCGGAGGTGTAGGGTTCGAGAGCGGAGGCGCGGGAGGAGAGCTAGGGTTCGGAGCATAGCGACAGAAACGGGAACGGGAACGGGGACGGGGACGGAGACGGAGCCGGAGACGGGGACAGGATTTTGTTTTGTTTTGTTTTTTATTATTATTATAAATTATAGAAAAATTCAAAAATCACCCAAGTGTTTTTGGGTTTTCTCACTTTAGTACTTCATAATTTAAAATATATTATTTTTTTATTTTATAGTATTAATATTTTTTTATTTTCTCTATTAAATTTTTTGTTAAATTATTTATAAAATTAAAACCATCATGTATTAAAATAAAAAATTTGATAAATCATAAAATAGTAAAGTGAATATTTCATAAACCATAGATGAAATATCTGACAAAAAAAAAAAAAAACACATTATACTAAAAAGAAATATTTTAAATCAAGAAATTAAGTGCCAGACGGATCGCTTTAAACTTGTACGGCACGACATGTGCCGAACCGTGCTGAAAAAATTCTTGTGTGCCGATACATAATAGCATGAAATATTTATTTTCTTTAGCAACAAAATATTATAACTATTTATTATGTCTTTTTATCATATCTTTTAAACTTTATTGAGAAAATTATTTACTAATTTAAAAATAAAGGTGAGATAAGATCATCAATGTATATCGTCGATATTTTGTTACGATACAAGACGGTGGATACTACCTGTCGACGGTACTTAAAACTTTGTTTTAAATCATAGAATACTAAAATGAAATAGCACGAAATCATAAGGTGGTATTTGAAGTTTACCTAAATTATAAAAACCCTCCTTATACTTTCAATGCTCCCTCTCAATGATCCCTAAATTAAAATTTGCATTAATCCTCCTCATACACTTTACTATTTGTCTTAAATATGTACTGCTATTTATGATAGTTGTTAAATTCAAATATAAAATTTTATAAAAATAAATTTATTGATAAACTTATTTATATAAGCAATATAATAAAATTATATAAATTAAATAAAATTTCTCAATAAACTATTTATTTTGATATAGTATTAGTAAAATAGAAGATCTCTTTAACCTAATCTTTTTTGTATCTATTTTTGAGTTGTAGATTAAATAGATGTTCAGATGTGAAACAATCTGATATATTAAAGTGAAGTTTTATAATCTAATTTGTCATTTTTTTTAAATGTTGGATTTATTTGTTATTGTGGCAAAGGGCAGAATGGTAATTAACGCAAATTTTAATATAGCAAGAATTGAATAGTGGCTAGAGTGCAATGGGCTTTTTATAATTTAAATTGACCTCCTTAAGTTTTAATTATTTTTATAAAATTTAATTAATTTGATTTGAAATTTAGATTAAATTATACTTTTGGTTCTCAAAGTTGAATTTATGATAATTTTTAGCTCAATTTTTTTAAACTATTGCAATTTAGTACCAACACTCTATTTTAATTGTCTGAATCAAGGATTTAAGTGTCGTAGCACGAGGTCGTGCCGGAAGCTTGCCGGCACGGTATGGGTGCGTACCGAGCCGTGCCGATGCGTGCCGGTCAAAAAAATTCTTGTGTGCTGATACACAATAGCATGAATTTATTTTCTTTAGCAACAAAATATTCTAACTATTTACTATGTCTTTTTATCATATCTTTTGAACTTTATTGAGGAAATTATTTATTAATTTAAAGAATAGAGGGTTTGAGCTGTGCCATCAGCACGGGTTCTGTATCTTGCCGGTATCTTGTTGGCACAGTACGACATCGTGGATACGGCCCGTGTCCACGGACACTCAAAACCTTGACCGGAATCAAGGATTTAAGTGCCGCGGCAAGGGGTCGTGCCGGAAACTTGCCAGCACGATACGGTGCGGTGCGTGCCGAGATGTAGCGATGCGTACCGGTCAAAAAAATTCTTGTGTGCCGACACATAATAGCATGAAATATTTATTTTCTTTAGCAACAAAATATTTTAACTATTTATTACGTTTTTTTATCACATCTTTTGAATTTTATTGAGAAAATTACTTACTAATTTAAAGAATAGAGAGTTTTGAGCTGTGTCATCGCAGACGTTCTGCATCGCCGTATCTTGTTGGCACGGTACCTGTGACGGGCAAGACGGCGATACTCGGCCCGTGGTCGCATTTAACAACACTCAAAACCTTGATCTGAATGATAATGTGTGATTGATGAAACAGTGATGTACTTCTCTTACACACTGCTAAGCTGTTAATGGATCAGGTAATGGACTGATGCATTCGCAACCCGGTCCACCCTGCGAACCAATAGGGCCACTTGATCTTTCAGTTTGATTCTTCTGATGTAAAATTTTGCACTCTTATTATTATTATTATTCACATTAATCAATAGCTTTATAACATCAAACACTTATATCAACTATAACAGGTAATTGAGTAATATAAGGACAATCCATTGCTACACAATTACAAAGTAGAGGTAAAAGTTGCTGCAGTTCACAGAGTCATTCAATTATGCCAGTTGATAAACAAGAACAGACAAGTACTAAATAAACTTGCAAAATTCAAGCACCAAGTTTAAATAGATGGTTTGATAAGTGTTACCTTTGCTGACGAAAGAATCGGCGACAATTGCTCCTGTTCTTCGGTATATAATCCTTCACACGACGCCAAAAATCCTTTTCGACGGGAGGTGAGAGCTTGGTTTTGAAACAAGCTTAGGGTGCTCATTTCACATCTTTGCAGTAAAGATCATTTTTGCTCCTCAAGAATCCAATTCTTCGTCGTCGTCGTCGAGATTATTCGATTGTCTGTGTCGGCTGCGAGAGTGGCCTCGGCTAAGAGCCCGGCCTTTCCGACCTTTTCTCTCCTTCTCCCTCTTCCTCTTCTTATTTGCCTTCTCTTCCAAGTCCCTCACCCCGCGCCTCTTGTACATCTTAAACGAAACGCGCCTCTCCTCCGCCATCTTCCGCACCTTTTCGGTGATCTCGGCCGCGATTTGCCGATTGTATAGCTTCTTCAACCCCTTCATAAGCTTTGCAAACGTATCGGCCTGCGGCATGAGCCCTGAATCGAGCATGTCCAAGCAATACGAGCACGCCTCCTTAACGTGCTTGTTCGAGAACAAGGCGTGGATCCATATGGTCCACGCGCTCACGTTAAGCTCGCACCCTTTACTCGCAATGCATCCCCACATTTCCTTTGCCAACTCGAGCTTCTCGTCTCTTAACAATGCATTCAATAAGTCCTTTAAAACCCCGTATTGGGGGGCGACGAAGAGCCCCCTCCCCACCATCTCTTTAAAATACCCGCAAGCGTCGACTAGCGCGCTTTGCCCGACAAACCCATGAATCATAATGAGAAAAGTGTCGAGATCAGGGCTCACGCCGCGATTCTCCATCTCGTTCCATATGGCGACGGCCTGCGTCAGCTCACCGAGCTTGCACGAGAGCCGAATCACCACTTCGTGAATGCCGAGATCGGGAAAGGACCCATCTTTCCGCATCCTATCCATGAGCTCCAAGCACTCCTCCAACTGCTCTTTCTTTTCGTGGGCTGCGAAGATCGGGAAGTAAGCCCTCGAATCCGGCCGGAATCCTCGCCGGGCCATCTCATCGACGAACTCATAAGCCCTATCAATTCTCTGGGATTTACAGAATCCGGTGATCAGAGTAGTGTAAGTGACCGAATCGGCTCTGCAATTGTTCCTGGTCATTTCGACGAACACTCGGAGTGCGTCGTCCATCCGCTCACGCGAGCACAGCCCCTGGATCAGGGTAGTGTAGGAAATGGCGTTGGGCTCGCACCCCTTCCGCCGCATCTCCCTCAGCAGCTCGTACCCGTCTTCGAACTTGCCCGCGGAAGCGAACCCGCCGAGAAGGGTGTTGTAGACGACGACGTCGGGCTCAAAGCCGGATCTTTTCATCTGAACTAGGACGAATTTGGCCTCTTCGAGCTTGCCGAGCTTGCACCAGCCGTAGAGGAGCGAGGTGAAGTGGCGGAGATCGGGGGGGAAGCGCTCGCGCATTTCCTCGAACAGGTTGGCGGCCTCCCTGACGCTGCCGTGCTTGCAGAGCGCGTCGAGGAGGGCGCCGAAGACGCGGTCGTCGGCGGGGAGGCCGTAGCGGGGCATTTGGTCGAGCACGTCGAGGGCGCGGGAGACGAGGCGCGCGGCGGCGAAGCGGCGGATGAGGGCGACGAAGAGGTCGGGGGAGAGGAGCTCCGGGTGGAGGCGGCGGAGGTCGGAGAGGAGCGCCCACGCGGCGTCGAAGCGGCGGGAGCGGGCGAGGGCTCGGAGGAGGAGGCGGCGCGCGGCGGGGGAGGGCGGCGCGAGGGCGGAGGACCAGGAGAAGAAGCGGAGCGCGAGGAGCGGCGCGGAGGCGCCGCAGCGGGAGAGCACGCGCTCGACGAGCGCGGGGTGCGCCGCGGGGTCGACGCGCGCCGAGGAGAGCGCCAGCGCGAGCTTCGAGGGGTCGGAGTGGAAGCGGCGGAGGATGCGGTACGCGCGCTCCACGGCTCCGCCGAGGTCGCCGTCCCCGTCGCCATCACCGTCGCCGGAGAAGGTGGCGGCGCCGTCGCCGAGGAGGGGGTAGGAGGTGGAGAGGGGGCGGAGAGAGTGGGGTTTGATGAGGAGTCGTCGTGTGGAAGGGGCGAGGAGCTTGTTGTGCATTTTTTTGCTTTTCTTTCTTTTTTTTAATTTAAATCTTCAGGTGTTAGTGTTTGTTGATGTTTTACTCCTACATCGTCAATGGAGCTTTGGATATGTGGAATGGAAGGGGTAATGCTCGTTTCCTCCTCTTCTGTAGTGTCTTATGATCAAGATTTTAAGTGTCCGTCAATAATCCTCTAAATCGCGATCACGATGTCAGACATTCACGAAGTAATCTGAATCATCTTGATGCCGCAGTTAAGACAAACGCTCCATTCTTTAAATTAGTGAGTAATTTTCTGAATAAAGTTCAAAAAATGTGATAAAAAGACATAATAAATAGTTATAATATTTTGTTGCTAAAAAAAATAAATATTTTACGATATTATGTGTCGGCACACAAGAAATTTTTTGACCGGCACGCATCGGTATGGCTCGGCACATACTGTGCCGTACCATACCGGCAAATTTCCGGCACGATTCCATACCACGGCACTTAAATCCTTGCTTATGATAGTAGAAACTGTTGCTAAAAGTATTTTGATTGTTTATATCTGAGATTTCAAATTTAAAGTTTAAATTTTAAATGTCCACATGCGACGGCTAAATACATTATTTTTATATGCTACGGGATTCGAAAAATATTAAAAATATTTTCAATCTTTTCATCTCCAATGCCATATAATTGCAGTGGCAACCGTCGTCGTCGGAGAAATATATTGCTTCATTTCAAGAAATAATAATGTAAATAAATAAAAAATAAACTTGAAGGTGAAGGTGAAGTTAAATTTCAGAAACCATGATAAGTATATATATTGCTTGATGTCCAAGAAGAGCAAAGTTGCTTTGAATCTTTCAAATCTTCTGAAGGGATTCATTCACCAATAATCTCCACAAGAGCAACTCCCCCCTCTGAAGCAGTGAAACCTGTGAGCATCTCTAACTGTAATCTCCCTCCCAACAATCTTCGAAATGAGCTTGATTGCATTGTGACAATCCCCGCAAATCCGCAGGTTCTTGATCACCAAAATGGGCTCTCCGTCCCGAGTACCGATCAATCCGAACGCGACCGCGAGCTTCTCGCTGTGGTGCCGCAACCTTTTCTCGCCTTCTATCTCGTGCTCCCTCGCCAGCGCCCACCGCACGTCCGGCACGTACCCTAGTCGCTTCATCTTCTCGGACATTCCCTCTAAGAATCCGTAAACCTCTTTAATCCGAGGATGCGACACGTCGTCGGCGACAAACACGTGGATTGTTTTGTTCAGCTCGATCCAACTGCAGCCGGGTTTTTTCCGAACACCTCTGTCTTTCATCAGTTTTCGCACTTTCGCGACTTCGTCCCACCGCCCGCTGCTCGCATGCATGTTCGCGAGCATAACATACGCTGAAGCATTGTGAGGATCGAATCGGATGATCTTCTCGGCCGCCGTCGCCCCGAGATTCGTGTTCCCGTGGGTCCTACACGCGCCGAGAAGCGCGGTCCACCCGATCGGCCCCGGATCGAACGGCATTGCCATGATCAGCTCCTCGACTTCTTCAAACCTCTTAGCGCGAGCGAGGAGGTCGATCATGCACGAGTAATGCTCCTCGCACGGTTTTAATCCGTACTTTTCGCTCATCAAATGGAAATACTCCCGACCTTCTTCGACCTTTCCCGTGTGCGCGCACGCGGCGAGCACGGAAACGAAAGTAATGCTCGTAGGCTCAATTTCCGCGTTGAGCATTTCTCTAAAACGGCCCAACGCCTCAGCAGCCAATCCGTGGTGAGCGAATCCAGCGATCATCGAATTGTACGAAACCGTATTCCTCTCCATCATTCTTTCGAACAACTTTTGAGCATCCTCGACATTTCCGCACTTCGAATACATGTTCACCAATGCATTGTTAACCGAAATCCGATTGCTCGGGAGCTCCGACTTGATCGCCAATGCATGCATTTGCCTCCCTTGAGACGGCGACGACAAGTTCGAGCACGCGCTTATCGCGCACACAAAGCTACAATCGTCGGGCACGAAACCGTCCCTCCGCATCTTCGTAAAGCAATTCAAACCCTCTTCGGAGAATTCGTCGTTCAACGAGTAACCCGATATAATAGTATTCCATAACACCAAATCCGGCTCGCTCACTTCGTCGAACACTTTTCGCGCATCGCGAATCCTTCCGCACTTGGCGTATAGATCGATCAAACCGCTGCCCACATGGCAATTCCGCTCGACGGCGCTTTTTATCAGGCGGGCGTGGAACTGGGCCCCGCCCGGCAGGTCCTCGAGAGCCGTGAAGGCGGTGAGCACGCTCGCCAGCGTGTAGACGTCGACCTTCAAATCCCTCCTCACCATTTCCTGAAACAGAGACAGCGCCTTCGCCCCCTCGCGGTGTTGCCCGCACACGACGATCATGCAATTCCACGACACCTCGTCCCTCACGAGCATTTCATCGAACAGCTTCTCGGCGCTCGTCAAGGACCCGCCTTTGCCGTACCCAGAGATAACCGAATTGTTTACGGAGACGTACGCATCGAGCCCGGTGGACACGGCGAGCGCGTGGAGCTGGTCGACGCCGGCGGCGGCGGCGGAGACGACGGAGGAGAGCGTGAACCCGTCGGCGTCACGGAGACCCGACCGGCGCATTCGGGAGAAGAGTTCGAGGGCGTCGCGGGAGCGGCCGCCGATGGCGAAGGCGGAGAGGAGGGTGTTGTAGGAGACGAGGTCGGGGGCGGGGATCCGCTCGAAGATCCGCGCGGCGAGGTCGGGGCGGCGGGCGTGGGCGGCGAGGAGGGCGTTGTGGGAGAAGACGTTCGGGTGGGGGATTTCGTCGAACAGGTGGTGGGCGCGGCTGAGGAGCCCGCATTTGGAGTAGAGGAGGATGAAGTGGTTGGAGAGGTAGGTGGAGCGGGGGACGAGGGACTTGACGTAGAGCGCGTGGAGCGACTCGCCTGCAGCGAGGTCTCGCGCCGCGACGGAGGCTTTGAGGAGGTCGCGGAAGCGGCGGAGGAGGAGGAGAGGTGGTTCATTCATTTACTACGCATGTTGAGATATTCAAATAAGGTTTTGGCGGGGAAAGGTGAGGGGGGCGCCATACAAACTCTAAACTCAGCACAATTTTGAAGATTAATTCGATCCTTTGCCCGAAAGAACTACACCGGCGATGGCACGAATGTTGAAATAGATGAACATCAGTTCAGCTCACCAAGTTAGAGATAAGGTTTATTCATTTTCGCAGAGGAAGGCAGGCGCCGGTCACAAGGGTGGTTTTTGTGAAATCTGAGAATACCGTCAGAGTGCCCAATCCGGCCGTCGGCGTGAAAGACGGAGTACATCTTCGCCATTTTATCACATGAACCAATCCAGAGACTACTCAACATCCAACTAAAAGAGGTTCAAATAGCTCAACCACAAAATTGAACAAAGTAACTCTTAGTTAGTGGCCAACAACAAGTTTACAAATTCCCTTCACACAGTAGAGTTTACACATTACTTTTAGTCAATCAACTGCTCGGTTCGGAAACGCCGTTCGATTCTTCGAAACTATCGTTCTTTTGCGTCTTATTCGCTAACCACAACACTTGCATCAACCCCCCATTACCTACATGAGAGAGAAGCACCCTTCCTGGAAGCTTCAGGGAGAGAGATATGATCTTGATGACTGCGAAGAATGATCCAATGCTGATAAGATGTCTAGGAGATTCTCCGTCCTGAACAAAAAACAGCTATTTTACATACTCAATAACCAGTTTGAGAGAAAACTCGAGAGAATGCGAAATGTGATTAACCTGTGTAGTTTTCTGGAAAAGCGCGTGCAGCGATTCTTTCACGAAGTCGGCGAGAGCAATGCCTAAGAATAGACCGAGCGGTACCAAGAGCTCTCTGTCTCTTGATATTGCTAGATATAAATCTAATGCGGCACTAACGACAAACAGAACAATTAACGACCACTTCAATGCTTTCTCGCCGACAACGAGCAATTGCTCTAGAACTTTATTTTTAGCTTCTTTCCACGGGAATACTTTGATTGGTTCCGGGAGGGTCGAGACCAGCCTTTTTGACAAGTTATCCACATAATTTGTGGTGTATTTTGGGTCGCCAAAATGTTCAGCAGCTTGAAGTTTAACGAAGGATTTCGAAGAATGCCGCTTCGAATAAGATTCTGCAGATAAATGGTAGCGATGATAAGCTTGGTTCCGATATCTCTGATAAACTACTACCTGCATAGAAAATAAAGTTAACACATAAAGTGTAATCTGACACCTAGTTCATCAAAATCTACTTTGGGTCGAGCAAATCATCTTGACAAAGAAGCACCAAATAATGGCCAAATTATTGTATGTAAGCGCAACTGGAAAAAAGAAAATATATACAGTTATCCATTAAAGAAATAAGAAAAATATCAAAAACCTGCATTTGGTCGACGAGTTTATGCGACATTATTATAGGCACGAAAGCATTAAAATATGGAACCGATCTTTCTAATCACTATCTGCTCTATGCCGATCCTGTCTCCAATTACCACAAACTGATCCGCGAGAAGGTCTATGTTTGTTTTATAAAAATCAGCTACAAACTGATCCGCGAGAAGGAAAAAAGAATCAAAATCCTTTATGACAAAGCTACGCAATATGGCCGATGGACGATCTATGCATGTGGATGTTGTTAACTTATACCGCGTCAGTTAAAAATTCAACAGGGATTCACGCTGAAGCTCGTCCCCACATATTTGGCTTGTGATTCCGAATACTACGGGCTATAACAACTAAGAGCCACCATAAATGTTGTTTACTACAAGCAAAAATGAAAAGTTGCAAAATTTAATGTTATAATGACGACTATTACATCGGCGAAGGAACTTTCGCCTCTAACGAACCTTCGTTCTTTTCTCTGACAAGGTAATTTTGATGAACTTCGCCTACGATTGTACTCATCTGACTATAACCGTCGTGTTTTACTCATGAAATTAAAATAGCAAATATTAGAACTTTTCTTAATGCATCAATAGATACAAATGTAGAAGATTCTCAATAAGCAAACCATAAAACCTCATCACTTCTCTTCTCTTCCTTTTACAACTAAAATAATTACTTCAGATCTTATGCAGTTATCTTGCATATGATTAACACTATTCCAATAATAAACTCTATTTGCATAAAAAGGCTCAACATGTCCCCACTAGGATGAGACCAAATTCAACATTATAAAGATTAATTGGATTCAAATTCAACATGGGTAATTACATTCGCTAGGGATTGGTACAAAAAAAAAAGCATTATACTAACAAAGTTGACCAATTACCTTAAGCAAACTCCAAATCCCAAGCTAAAATTAATCCAATCACATCAAATTCGTACGAAAATCGAACAAAACACCTAGGCATTTCGTAATCCAACACTAAGAGCATATAATAAGCATCCAATTCCAAAATTAACGAGAAAAACACGTAAAAAATCGGGGATTTCTCTACCTTACTCCTACCAACGGGGAGAGAGCTCGGAGAAGCAATAAGAATCGCCTCCATTAATGGCAATTTTGCCGCTCCTCTTCGCTCTTTTCTAGGGTTTTCTCCTCTCCATAGCTCCGTCCCCTTCGCAAATCCCCATTTCCCCAAAACCCCGTAGCCTCTTCTATATCCCCTCGTTACAGCGCGAATATTAAAGCGCGGGCTAACAGTAACCGTCCATTAAATTGACTGCTTATTTTCGACCGTTCGATTTGTGGTGGCCCATTTATACAATTCATGGGCCGGGCCCAGAAGAGGAACAAAATGGGCCCAATGGACTTCGTGGGTATAATAGCATTCTTTTTTTTTTGTGTGTGTGTGTCTCCTTAATTTTATATATATATATTTTTTTTTTGAGAAAAAGGTAGCAAGCTACCTGCTTCATTCATTAAGAAACATGAATTAGGCGTACAAGGTGGAAGCAGCTAAGGCCTCCTAGCCGAACCAAGGGATATAAAGAACACCAAAAAAAACCAAAAAAAACCAGAATACAATCAAGAAAAAGTGGAAACGGGAAAAACCAATAAACCCCGAACTAATCGTACGCAAAACAGAAAAAATCGAAAGAAACAAGACCGTCACAAGTGCAAAATAAGAAAAGGAGACGGAGGGGAAGCAGATAGACGAGAAGAAAGACGAGCAAAATCAAAGGGCGTCGTTCCAGGCTTTGGTCAGAGTCTCGACACGTGCGAGAGCCCCGAAGGCAGTGGGAGACTCCTCGCGGAAGATGATATTGTTACGCTCCGTCCAAACAGTCCACCAGATTGCGACCAAGGTAGTTAGGCTTATCGCTCTCGTCACGGCATTGGGATTGTTGGAGAGGTGTGTCCACAACTGCCGGACATCCCCCGCGTCCGATTCGGCCATCACTAAACCTCCGACTTCAATACGAAGATATCTGCCAAAGGTACATTCGCGGAACAAGTGGTCACAGGTTTCAGGGAAAACTGCACAAAACATACAATGCTGGTCCACAAGGCTCCCTCGACGAATCAATCTATCCGCAGTAAGCAGCCTCTTACGAAGTAGGATCCAAGTGAAGATTTTGTGTTTTAGCGGGATTTTAAGCCGCCACAGGTGTTCGTATGTACGGTCAATCTGTCCTGCATTGGTGATGAAATCATAGAGAGATTTGACGGTAAAAATTTGATTGGTGGTCCAACGCCACTGTGGCTTGTCGATTGTGCTCGTTGGACTGAACTGCGACAGTAGGCTTTTGAGAAGTATGAATTTTATATATTTTTAGTTTTTAATTAATTTATGGAAGAGAACTAAGTTAAAATAAAAGGTAAAACTTAAAAAACTACTACCGTGATTTCGTATTTTCTCACTTTAGTATTCTATGATTTAAAGTGTATCAAGTTAGTGTCATGTGGTTTTATTTTTATCTTTTCGTCAGCTTCTCCGTTAATATTTCGATAAATTATATAAAAAAAACTTCAGATATCCCATCTAGCTTTATCGAATATTTACTTTAGTACTCTATAGTTTTAACTTTGTTGCTGATTTACCGAAAAAAATTAATAAGATGGATAATAAAAAGAGAAAAATGAAACCATATGGTACTAAATTGACACACTTTAAAGCACAGAGTACTAAAGTGAAAAAGTACGAAATCATAGGGGTGGTATTTGAAGTTTTCCCTTAAATCTAGGGTTAATTTCATACCGGTCCCTGCAAATATAAGAATGACAAATATATTCTTACAAAGTTCAACTTTCATATTTGTTTATATAAAAGTTCTAATATTTTCAAATATATCTCTCTGATTTGTTATCGTTAGAAAATCATTTATATTTTTAATTTTGTCATTATAAATATGTTCCTTCAAAAATTATAACAATATAATATAAAATGAGTAATAATATTAAAAACTAATCAAAATTAAGTATTTAACTTATGGTAAACTAAAATTTTCTAACGGATTCTAGCTAACGGCAAGAATATATTTAAAATATCAGAACTTATGTAGAGACAACATATGAAAATTGAATTTTATAGAAAATATATATGTAGAACGGAGATTTGGAGACATATAATCGTTGGGCCTAACCACCGGCCCAAAATGCAAAATGCTTAAGCCTAGTTATTATTACTAGTGTCTAAGTCTCTTATAAACCCAATAAAAACCTCATTCCCATCCGATCTGATGTGGAACTATTGGGGTGTCACAGACTCTCCGTTAAGGCCCAAAATCACCAGGCGATGTGAGACTCGTCTCGCTAGCCTGTCATCCAGACTCTAGCTCAGCCGAGACTCGCCATATATTTCCAGCTGGTGAACCGGCTCTGATACCAAATATAACGACCCAGCCCACTAGCAACAATAACTCCTTGGGTCTAATCACCGGCCCAAAATACTTAAGCCCAGTTACTATTACTAGTGTCTAAGTCTAATAAACTCAATAAGAACCCCATTCACATTCGATGTGGGACTACTGAGGTGTCGCACGTGATGGTAAAAAGAGCTTGTGATAAACTATTGCAGCTACGTGACTGCATTCACAATTCTCAAATTCCCTTTTATTATGGCGCCAGATATAATCCGTATTTATTAGATATTTTATAACACTCTATTCATCTAGATCTGAAGCCGTGTTTGGTTAGGGGATAGAGATAGGGATAGACCCTTATTCCCCCGTTATATCCAAACTCTAATTTTTTATCCGAGAATAATAGTTCTCGGTTATTCCCACCGACATTTTTATTTTCTATATAAAACTATCTAATATTTTTCTTATCCTAGGGAACAACTCAATTTTTATCCAAATGCTATTTTTCTTATCCCCATACTTGTATATATACCTATAATAGCTAGTTCTTACTTATACCCGAACCAAACATTATTAAGGATTCAGGAGAATACACTACAATAGTTACAAAAATCACATGCTTTCGAATTTACAACATTGAAATTGACTCCACAATTCTATCACAAATAGGCTAATTTGTTGATAAAGTTCTTGTTTTACAAAAAAAAAAAAAAAAAAAAATATTACTATTGTAAGTAGCTGCAGTTTCTATACTTCAGCCAAAAAGGATTAGAATTTAGAAAAGGGAACTAAGTTGCATGAAAATTATTAGCTAAATTTGGTATGTAATATTTACAATTTAGTCCTCCATCTCATTCAATTTCAACTGTCCACCCTTTTTTGTCCTCAACATGACCCATTTGGATTGCTGTTAGGGTTTTGTACAGCTTCTCTGACACTGTTTCTGCTCCAGTTTTGTACTCAGACCTGGATTTAATATCAGCACAACTTATAAGTATCGAAAATCAAAAATTAAAACTACTAAAACAATTTATATGTAAGGATTAGGGATGAATTTATCGGTCATTATTATTATTACCTTTGATCGCCGTAAGTAATGCTGGATACAGGAGCAACAACTACAGCAGTTCCCGTGCAAAATACTTCATCTGCCGCAATCAGATCATCGATCGACACGAGCCGCTCCTCAACCTAACCAATTGAACTAAGAATAAGTCAGGAAAAAGTCTTTTATATTTATTTTTTCTGATAATCATGTTACATAACTTCAATTCTTTCTCCGAATTGCAGTAATCGAGTTACATGTTAGCTCGGTTACATATGCTTTTACCTGATAACCAAGATCGCGAGCGAGTTCGATGATGCTTTTGCGTGTGATCCCGCGTAAAATTGTTCCGTCGGTCACTGGTGTTGTGATGATATTATCCTGTAATGGTGGAAATTGTTCTGCATTAAAATCTGGTTCGAGAAACCGAGCCGTATCGTAACGTCGAGTTCATCTTATGACATACCTTCACCATGAATAGATTACAAGAAGAGGCCTCCTCTAAGTATCTTTTGTTCACGGAGTCGAGGTAAAGAACATCTGTAAATCCTTTGGCCTTGGCCCGCATCTGCGCCTTCAATACCTAAACAAAATTGCAGAAACACAAAGCATGTAATTTCGCTCCGACTGCCGCATACAATCAGAAAAAGAAGAACTATATATCGGAAACAAAATGATCGCGAAAAAAAGTTTGAACAACGAATACATATAACTCGATATGAAGCAGATGATGATTGCGATTTAGGAACTGCGGAATAACATTCAATCGTTGTGATTCGAACCGACTAAAACAGAGAGGAAAGAGCCCTTTTCGAGTGAATCCTTACATACTTGTACATACATATTCAATTGTATTAATGTCGATAAGTCGCAGCTATGTATGAGCATAAAATCATTCATACCGGTGCGTAATTCGCGATTGTTTTCACGCCCCCTGTCCCTCCCGGAGTTGCTCGGTGGATTTCGGTCTCTACGAACAAGTTTATCGGCGCAAGTCCCTCCTGAAAACGATCTAATTGTGAAAATCACGTAAAACCGAAATCTCTAATATAGAACAACACTAAAGATTACCTTGAAGTATGTCCCCACTGGTGCAGCATACACTAAGAACATATATTCAGGTGCAGGAGCTAGGCCTAAAATCGGCCCACTCCCGATGAGCAACGGCCTCACGTAAAGAGACCCTTTTCCTCGAGGTGGTACCTATGCAACCAATTATGAAATAAGAGATCATGTCAAAGGTTTATGATTTAAGTTTTGATTTGAATTCGTACCCAGCGCCTGTTGGCTAGCACGGTTTGCTTCACGGCGTGAACGAACTGATCGGTGGACGGGGACGGCATGCACATCCTCTCGGCCCCCATCTGCATCCTTTTCGCATTCTCTTCGGGCCTGAAGAGCAAGAAACCGCGCCCGTCGCCTCGCCTGTGAGCTTTGAGCCCTTCGAATAGACCCTTTCGAGTTTAAAACAAAAAAAACAGTAAATTTCAGTCAGAAAATTTTGCTGAAACTGTACAATTTGGCAGAGTACTGATGCAGCAGCAAACCTGTCCATAGTTCAGAACACCAGAAGATGGGCTGAGCTCGATGTTGCCGTATCGACTGAGCTCGCCGCGGCCGAATCGATCGTCGCGACTGCATTTCATGACATACATGTAATCGGTCGGAACAAGGCTGAATCCAAGATTGTCCCAATTAATGTCACCATTCTCTTCATCACTCCTGATTCATGCCAAGAGTTAATAGACGATCTAATGCCGCGATTTCGCGAGCTTTATCATGAATGATTGGTGAAACTATAAAAATTCAAATTTCAGTGCATAACTTAAGAGTTCATTAACAAATTAATGAAGTATATATAAATATATGTGATCATACCACAAATCTGATGAGCATTCCTGCTGCGAAAAAGACGAGGACCGCGAAGCAAATGAAGAACAGCTTCCTAACTGCAATTCCAACACAGGTTAATTTTGCAAAAATGCTCAATCTAAAGTACATAAACTCACTTAAACAAATTTAAGACAAAGAACACAAAATAAATAAAAACAACATATTTATATATATATATATATTGATCACAAATTAACCTACCCATGAAAATGGCTCATGAGAACTTCTTAAGAACTTTGTAAGCATAGAACATGAAGCTCTCACCAACATGGCTCTCTCTCTCTTTAATTCTCTCTCTCTCTCTCTCTCTCTCTCTCTCTCTCTCTCTCTCTCTATCTCTATCTCTATATATATATATATAACTTGGATCCAAAACCAAGGGTTGGTGGGTTATGGTTGTAGCCTAAAACATCATAAATAGCACAAAAATGGCTTTGATGAATCAAATGAAAGCAGTGGAACAGTAGTACTAAGAACAGTACAACAAATCACCTACACATTAATTGTGACAACTCACCTTCCAATAATTATTGAATAACTACTAGAAAATGCTATGCACAACCAAAAACTAACTCACCAAATACACAGCATTCTATAGAGAGAGAGAGAGAGAGAGAGAGAGAGAGAGAGAGAGATAAGAAGAAGAGGAGGGGAGAGTTTGAATTCCTTTAGGAGGAAATTAAACTCCAAAAAGCAACCTATGATTCAAATTGTAGTATTTTATTAATTCGGTAAAAATATATAGAACTTGTTTGAACTATGAATTATTTTAATATGATTAATTAATCAATTTCTTAAAATTTTAATTTTTGTCATCTAACCTTTAAATTTATCTAAGTTGAACTAGTCAACGGTATTTTAACTTTAAAATTTGACGCAGATAGTAATGACGATAACGTGGTAGACGATCGATCTGACGTAAAAGAAATAACGTTATTGTTAGAAAATTTATCCACTGATGGTAACTTAATTGCTCAAGGGCGTTGGTATATATACGGGCAAAGGAGTGGACTGGGTTTTGTAGAGTCGGTGACGTCTACATTTTTTTAGTATTCAATTCGACGTTTTGCAAATATTTTTTTATCCTTTTTTTTTAAAAAAACCTTTCTTTATACATTTTTTTTTCTATTGCTTTTTTTATTTTTATTTTTTTTTTTTCCTGAGGTCCTTTCTGGCTCACTCTCTATGTACCTAAATTCACTTATTTTATAAATTTTTTTCTCAAAAAAAAAAAAAAAAATTAAATACAAAAGTTCTTGTGGCTATAAATTTATAAAAATACGGGATTTAAAAACTCACATTTAGAACGTGATGGATATAGATATATAACACTTTATTCGATGCATCACGATAGAATTAGTTAACTATAGATAAAATACTTAATCCTATTAGTTAATTAGATAAATTGATTTTTTTACCCCATATTTGCGATGACAAAAATATAGTTTCAATTATAAAATAAATAGTGTTTTAATGATAATAAATCACAAAAATATATTTAAAAATATTAGTACTTTTATAAAAAATAACATATATAATATAAATTAAATTTTATAGAGATTTATTTATAATTTACTACGGGGTTTTTTTGCAAATAGCCCCCTAACAAATTTTTTTTTTACAATTGGCCCCCGTATAAAATTTATTTACGCAAGCGCCACGTCGCGCTACAAGGGGCCAAGTGTTTAAGTTGAATACGGTGAACCATTCATCGTGTTTAGACACGGTGAATGATTCACCGTGTCCACCTCGGACCCCGGACTTAGCCAAAATTTGGCTAAGTCCGGAATATTTGTATTGGACACGATGAATGGGTTCACCGTGTCCAATACAAATACTCCGGATTTAATTGTATTGGACACGGTGAATGGTTCACCGTGTCTAATACAAATACATATTTGTATTGGACACGGTGATTTCATCGTGTCCAATACAAATATCCTAGTCCGCCCCGCTGCGCGTACCGATGGCGTGATAGGGATAGGGCCATTTTTGCAAATAATTTTGACTAGGACTATTTTTGAAAATCAAATTTGTGAGGGGGCTATTTGCAAAAAAAAGTCCTTTACTACGTGGTGTGGTAGAGACGAGTATAAAATTAACCATTTTTTTTTATTAAATTGTCCTGAAACTGAGCTTTTGGTACCCCTATCCTCTGTCTCGCCTCACACGCCAATCTTGGATGAGACTGCCACAAGTTTATTACACGATTATTTTTTATTTTATTATTATATATAAATAATAAAACAAAATTATTAAGTTTAAGACTTTGTTTGAAATTGCGAGAAGATTATATTACGTGCGGTAATAAATTACGTTGGAAAAATATTGTGTTTGTTTCCGTACGTAATATTACGTTCCGCATATTCATTTTTTACTGCTCCACCTATAATCTAAACATATCCTTATATTCTTTTTCCACAACGCAATGCCAAACTAAGCCTAAGTATTTTTTTTTAAAATAATTGTTTGTGTTAATTAAGTTGCTGGTTACATTATTAAAAATCTTCTTGTACATATTTTTTTTATATTTTTTCTTCCCGACTTTCAAAGATTTATATTTTTAAATATTCTTAGAAAAGTACGGCGTTAACGGAGAGGGCAAAATAATCAAATTACCCTTATTTCTTCTATAATTTTTTTTTAAAAAATAATAAATCTATAATTTTGAAAGGGTCTTTTTGATATAAATTATAAGAAACGGACATAATAGTAATGAAACCCGGATGGAGGGTGGGTTGAACGCAACAACTTGAAATGTTTTGTTTTTTTTTTTATTTTTTTATTTTTTTGTTTTTTTTTGAGAGATAGAAGACGCTATCCGCTTCGTTTATTTCATTTAAATAAACTTAAAAATTTGAATAAACTAGAATTTGAATTCGTGTCTCGGGACGGTCAGTAACAACAGTGCTAGGGACGGTCGGTAACAACTTGAAATGTTAAGAAGGTAAATGATAGGTTTTTAAAAGTTAGAAAGAAAAAAAAATATTAATAAGGAATTTTCTGTACTTTATCTTATATTATATAAATAATTATTATTCTTTATAAAAGCTCGAGCTATCAGTAAAGGTATTTTTAATATTTATATTCAACAGTGCTCAATTTGAGTCCAGTTTGAAATTTTTTATTTTTATTTTTTACTCTAATAAAGTTCTATTTTTGTATCCCTTCAAAAACTGCCATTGAGTGGGATATCAAAAATTTTAAAATTTACCAAAAATTGACTGATAGTCTGATACATGCACTTCAAAAATATTATATATATAAATTGATCATATGAATAAATATAGGTTGGTTATATGAATATTTCACTACAACAAAATATGTTTTAGACAACACTTTCTTCTAGCGTATTTAATATTTAGCATTTACCGATACTATGATTAAGCGTCGCAAATAAACATATTTTTATCAAATATTTATATAAATTTTTCGACGTTATATTAAAATGTCAGTATATTTATCCCGACGTTTATTTAACGATTTCTTTACACGACGCTTTTATAAGCGTCGGAATTATTTTTCCCGACGCTTTAAAGCGTCGGTAAATATCATTTAAAGTGCTTAAATGCAAGATTTTTTATAGTGTTTGTTGTTATTTTAAAAATATTATGCAACCTTTATTAAATCTACATCTTTAGCTACAAATAAATAAAAATCTACTTTTTATAAATTTCATTTTGTTTTTATATCCTACAAAAATATTTAGCCTTCGTGGATTCCTCAAACAGATGAGTAGGTCAAATTGGCCTCTTAAAAGAAAAAGAAAAGATATAGCTTGCGTAGTTGAGTGTAGTGCTTTGAATGCAAAAGGGAAAAAAATGATAAGGACTCGTAGCCATCGTTTGGTTGGGGGACGGAGAGGGACGAGGAGTTATCCCCCATATTTCCAAACATATAAAAAAAGAAAAAAGAAGAAGAAGATGGGGATAGCTATTCCACAACTTAACGGGTTATTCAGAATAACCCGTTAAGCGATGGAATAATAATATGTTAAGCGGTGGGATACCTATACTATCCATTGTGTGGGAATAGGGGTGGAAAACAGCTGTTTCTAATTCTATTTAATTTTTTAAAAAATTTAAATTAAAAAAGTAAATTTAAATTTAAATTTTAAAAATTTATAATTTATAATCTTTAAAAGTAAAATTTTATACTTTTAAATTTTAAATTAATATTTTAAATTTTTAAAATTTAAAATTTGATATTTTAGATTTTTTATTAAATTAAAAATTTAAAATTTAGAACTTTAAAATTTTTAAATTGTAGATTCAAAAATTTAAATTTAAATTTTAAAAATTTTAAATTTAAAAGATATATATTTAAATTTAAAATTTTAAATAATAAAATTTAAAATTTAAATTCAAATATAATAAAATAATAATATCATTATTTTTTATTTATAACTGCCGCTATTCTTCTTTTCCTATCTTATCTATTCAAAAACTTTTTTTTTCAAAAATAACTTAATTTTTATCCAAACGTAAAATTTATTTATTCTAAACTTATATCCGAACTTATGCTTATTCTTGTAATAGATGCTTTTACTTATACCAAACCAAATAAAATATGGTAATTTTTAAGTTTTTACAAATAAATTTTTTAAATAAAACAGTGCAAAAAGAAATAGTGAATTACTGATAATTCTTATATTAAAATATTTATCCGACAATAAAAATTAAGAGCACATGTGGGTAGTGTACATTCGATAAGGTTCATATGCCCATTTTTTATTTTATTTTATTTTACTTTATCTCTTTTTAGAAAAGACAAAAAAAAAATAAAATAAAGAGAAGGTATGGTACTACTCTCAGCTTCCCATTCTCATCCACGTGTCCGTTTGTCACATCATTTAAAAGGGTGAGAAAAGATAAGGATTAATTGCATAATAATTGGTCCCAATTTATTTTGTTTTTGTTTTTTGCACTTTATTTTCAATTATTTTATTTTGGTTCTTAACTTATTTTCAATCATTGATCAATATAAAAATTGGTTTGAAGATAAAAATATTAAAATTTTAATAATTAGTTAGCTAATTAATTATAAGTAATAAATTAATTAATTACTTTATTATTTAAGCAATCTATAATGATTTAAATATATTAATTATATTAATCAAATTAATTAATAATTTAATATCATAATGAAAATTAAATTTAGATTTTAATTAACCTTGTTTTCACTTGGGAATAAGTTTGTTTCTCGAAAAATTGTGGAACAGCAGTTCTAGTCTTATACCAGTATATTTCAAGGACCAGAAAACTACTATTTTAGGGTACGAAATTTCTCTGAAACAAAAGGAAAAACAAAAGCTTATTTTCCTTTTGTATCCGAACCAAACACTGCCTATAAGATTATTATTGTAATCATATGTACTGTGACACCTCAATAGTCTCACATTGGATGGGAATGGGATTGTCATTGGGTTTATAAGAGACTTAGACACCAGTAATAATAACTGGGCTTAAGCATTTTGGGCCGGTGGTTGGGCTCAACGAGTTATTATTGCTAGTGGGGTAGCTCGTTACATTTGGTATCGAGCTAGGTTCAAGAATGGACATGTGTGCGAGTCTCTACTGAGCTGTGGTCTGGATGATAGCGAGACGAGTCTCATATCGCCTGGTGATCTTGGGTTGTGTGTGATTGGACTGAAGAGGACGTCAGGGCTTTAACGGGGGGAGTTTGTGACACCCCAATTGTCCCACATTGGATGGAAATTGGAATGTCATTGGGTTTATAAGAGACTTAGACACTAATAATAATAACTGGACTTAAGCATTTTGGGCCGTTGGTTGGGCCCAACGAGTTATTGTTGCTAGTGGGCTGGGTTGTTACAGTACCACCGACCGTCCCTAGCGCAAGTGGCAAAAGCGCTTGATGGTTGATATCCGAGATCCAAGTTCGAATCCTAATTGATTCACATTTCTAGCTAAGTTTATTTCTAAATGAAATAAACGAAGCGGGTAGTATACTACCTTTCTCTCTCAAAAAAAAAAATCATATGTAAATATATGGATAGAGATGGGAGTATACTAAGAACGTGTGGATTTCATGCGCCAATACTTTTTGGATTTTGTCCAAACCCTAGCTTGCGTGTTAGCCCAAAGATCCAAAGAAAAAGGCAAGCCAATTTGAATCGTTGATGTCAACATGAAACAATGACTCTTTGTTATATATATATATATATATATATATATATATATATATATATATATATATATATATATATATAGAGAGAGAGAGAGAGAGAGAGAGAGAGAGAGAGAGAGAGAGTTAAGCTACTATCCTTTTAATAGGATATGAGCACTTGTCCTATCAGTTTTTTAGTCTTTGGATAAACTCTTATCATTATTTCTAACCATTGGATTAAATACTATAATCCAGTGGGGACCACTCAACCTTAGGGGAACCATTCAACTCTAACCGATCGATATCATCCTAACCCTACAATTTTTCATCCAAGGTTAAAAACTTGATAGACAAGTGCTCCTATCCTATTAATAGGATAGTAGCCCTAGCATATATATATATATATAGTTGAGCTAGAATACTCTCGATAGTAAACGGAGCATTTTACTATCGAGTTGTTTTCGATGATAGAACTTCCAAATTGACGATCGGCTCCGTTAAATATGATCTAAACCATTTAAACTACCTAGAAATCAAATTTCACGCACTTTCGATATTGTTCTTTTATCCATCTAGTAAACAGAAATGAATGGTTGAAAATGAATATTCTTTAAAAAATGATGATAGAGTCTTGCAATCAAGATCAAGAGTATAAATCTTGTTTTAAATAGTTTAAAGAATTTTCTAACAAAAATTCAATGGATTTGGATATCTTTACACCGTTAAACGAGAAAACGTCTCTTATCTACTATTAAAATTACAAATTTTGAAACCCTTTGATCATTAGGCAAATGATGTCGAAAATATTTAAAAATTTATTTCTAAACACTTTAAGTGGTATAGATCATGTTCAACGGAGCGATCGTCAATTTGGAAGCTCTATCATCGAAAACAACTCGATAGTAAAATGCCCCGTTTACTTATCGAGTATTCTAGCTCAACTATATATATATATATATATATATATATATATATATATATATATATATATATATATATATATATATATATATATAGAATTGAGCTCCTATGCTTTTAAAAGTACCAAGTTATTGATGCTCATAAGTTTTTAGCCTTTAGATTAATAGATGTGCGGTTAGAATGATGTGGGCCCCATTGGGTTAAGTGGGTGGTTGGTTGAATAGTATAATCTATATAACAGATGAAAATGATTAAAGATGTAGATCTAACGGTAAAAAAATCACAAGCACCAAATGTTTGGTGTATTTTTACAAACATAATATGAATTTATCTCTCTCTCTCTCTCTCTCTCTCTCTCTCTCTCTCTCTCTCGTATATATATATATATATATATATATATATATATATATATATATATATATATATATATATATATATATATATATATATATATATATATATAGTCCGGCTACTATACTCTTATGAGTATAGAGGCCCTTGTACTTATAAGTTTTTGGCCGTTTGATCTACTATTTAATCATTTTTATCCGTTAGATTATACTATTCAACCAACCACCCACTCCACCCTAGGGAGCCCACTATCAACCTAACCGTAATCACTCTCATTCTAGCCGCTGATTTTTTCATCTGAATGGTCAAAAAGTTATGAGTACAAAAGGCTCTATACTTATATGAGTATAGTAGCCTCTTTATATATATAGAGTTGAGCTAGAATATTTTCAATAGCACCATTGGGGTGGTGTTATTGAGTTTTTAGCCATTGGAAGGAGAGATGTGAGGTTGAGATGATGGTGGTAGGTGGAATAGTGTTTGAGGGTGGTGGTAGGTGGAATAGTGTTTGATCCTAGGGCTATTAATAATTAAGGAGTAGATCCAATGGCTAAAAACTAATAGCACCATGGGGTGGATACTGCCAAACGTATTCTAGCTATATATATATATATATATATATATATATCTATATATATATATATATAGTCCCGCTTACTATCCTTTTAATAGGATAGAGCACTTGTTCTATCAGCTTTTTTAGCCTTTGGATCAATTCTTTTATTATTTCTAACCATGGGATTAAATACTATAACTCAAATGGGGACCACTCAACCCTAGGGGGACCATTCAACTCTAACCGACTAATATCATCCTAACCCTACAATTTCTCATCCAAGAGTTAAAAACTTGATAGGATAAGTGCTCCTATCCTATTAATATGATAGTAGCCCTAACATATATATATATAAAATTGAGCTAGAATACTTTTGGAAGCACCAACTTTTGGTGCTTCTAAATTTCTAGCCATTAGATCTACTTTTTTGACTACTAATAGCCTTTGGATCTAACACTATTTCACCTACCACCATCTATCCCATCAACCACCATCTACCACCATCATCTCGACCTTACATTTTCCCATCCAATGGTTAAAACTCAAAAGCACCACCTTAATGGTGCTTTTGAAAGTATTTAGCTCAACTATATATATATATATATATATATATATATATATATATATGTTGAGGATTTATTTTCTTGTTCAACTCTTGCCGCTTCAAAGTACGGCGGAGATTTCTCTTGAATGCTTTTGTCATGGGAGACACAGCACTCTTAGGGAACGTCAGCCTATTGAAGACTGACGCTTTAGGAGCCATGTCAAGCGACGATGTTCCTTCATTTCTGTTTTGGAACACCAACCTACCCTACAACTCCATTTTCTTTGAAGCGCTAAGGGAAGTTATCCTCTCCTTCACAGGGACACGAGGAAGGTTTTTTTTAGTTGAGGATTGGTTAATGAGTAGTAAAAAAATCTCTCATTCGAATGGATTTTTAATAGGTTTCTCCTCTTTCTTTCTTCTTCTTTTTTTTTTTTATTTTTTTTTTTATTTTTTTTTTTTTAGAACGTGTAATAGAGAGGGATGTGGGGAGTTGGGAGATCATGCGTGTAATGGGGAAGTGGGAAGTTGGAGAGGGTAGTTGGATTTGATTTTGTCCATGCACCTAGTGCATGGACCATCTCGTACACCATACTCTCTCTCTCTATATATTTTTTTATTTATTATTATTATTTTTTATGCCTCAACAATATATATATATATATATATATATATATATATAGTAGGGCTACTATACTATTATGAGTAGTAGAGCCCTACTACTCATAAGTTGTTTTCGATGATAGAGCTTCCGAATCGACGATCCACTCCGTTAAATATGATATAGAGTATTTGAAACTTCTAGAAAATAAATTTCCTAAATTTTCGAAATCATAATAAAGTCCATCAAGTGGGCATAAAATGAACGGTCAAAATTGAACGACGTCCTAAAAAAGGATGATCGGATCCTTCAATTCAAGATCGGAGTTATTGATCTTTATCTATGTAATGAATAGAATTTTCTATCAAAAATTCAACAAATTCGATTCTTTTACACGTTAAACTAGCAAGTATCCCATACCGTAGTTAAAAATTATCAAATTTGTGACCTATTGATCGTAAGGTAAATGATGTCGAAAAATTATAAAATTTGATTTCTTGAAGTTTTAAATGTAAATAACGTTTAACGATGTGGATCAACGAAGCTCTGCTCTATCGAAACAACTTATGAGTACGAGGTGATCGTATCATAATAGTATAGTAGCTGGACTCTATATATATATAGAGTCCAGCTACTATACTATTATGACTCTATATATATATAGAGTCCAGCTACTATACTATTATGAGTACGATCGCCCTCGTACTCATAAGTCGTTTTCGATTTTTCGATGACAGAGCTTTCGAATCGACGATCCATACTGTTAAACGGTATTTACAGTATTTAAAACTTTTAAATATCAAATTTTATAATTTTTCGACATCATTACCTTACGATCAAGATGTCACAAATTTGACAATTTTAATAGTATCAATTACTTACTATTAGATTTTCGGTTCTTAGATGTTAAGGATAAATTTGTCTTTATGAATTGATGGTCGGTGAGTGTTGAAAAAAAAAAAAAAAAGGAGGGAAGATATGGCGCGCTAAATAAGGAGATATGGCGACAAATATCGCCAATAATATTCCATTTTTCTTAACCGGCGATGCAAAGTTATATTTTAGTATCGGTGGCAACTCTTATATGTCACCGCCAATGCATCTTCGTATCGGTGGCGACTATTATATATATGTCGCCATTTCTTATACATTGACAGACAAATAAATACCGTCATAATATTAAATACATTGGTGGAGATAGTACTTATCGCCACAAAAAAATTACCACTAAAAATTATTATTTTTGTAGTGAGTTATCAATCACTCAGGCTCCGTTTGCATGGATAGATAGAATAAAAGTTCTATTGATTTTTTTTTTTTTTTTTTTCTGTGGTTTTGGCTAATCTGAAATTTAAAATCTGAGTCTTCTCTTGGCCCTCTAGGATGATAACATCATATAAAAAACAATATAATAAACTTTAAATAAAAAGAATTATAAAATAAAATCATGGTATTTTGTTAGAATGTTAAATAGCTGAAAAAGCAGTAGACCTATGTCCTTCTTCTTCATCCTTTCTCTGTTTTCTTTGTTTGTTTGTTTGTTTGTTTTTTTTTTTTTTTTTTCTCTTAATAGGACTAATCGTGGGCCGCAAAAGTTTATATGCACATCAAGACATATCGATCGCATCTATCGTAAGATATCATGCCAATAAAATATCAACATGATACAGCTTTCGTGTCAATAATACAGCATAAAACCTATTTTTTTTTTAAAAACTACTTAGTAATTTTCTTAATAAACTTCAAAAGATTTAATACAAATACATAATAAGTAATTAGAATATTTTATTGCCAAATAAAATAGATATTTCATACAGTTATAGATTGGCACACATATATTTTTTATGACCGGCATACATCAACACTGCCCGGAATGTATCGTACCGTACCATATCGGTAAGTTTTGGGCACAACTTCGTACCACAACACTTAAATTCTTGATTTACAGTGCATATGCTATACCATCATGGCTCGTCATTGTGGGCCATATTTGTGCACGACCCATGGCTATGGGCCATGCTGAGCTAAATCGCCCAGGCCCGTTGGTCCGGCATGGCACAGCCCGCAACAAGCGCAAGTCAAGTCACGTCAGAGGGTCGGCCCCGGCTTAACACGGCCTTCTCACCCCCGATCTCTTGAGCAAATTAATCCTTTGTCGACTGACTGGGACCTGATAAATTGAAACCTCCCCCGTGCCCCTTCTTCCCTTCCCTATCCTTTTTTTTTTTTTTTTTTACTGTATTTCCTAGTTGCCTTTTTGCGGAGGCCTTAGTTGCTTCCACTCATTTTGCTTAGTTCATTTTAGCTTAATGAATTTTCTCTAATTAAAAAAAAACACGGCCTTCTCGCAAGACTGGCCGGGGCGTGTCCCGACGACAGTGCCGAGCTTCAATGTTTAGGCCTAGAATAGTTTTGAGCTTATTTGGGCATGCACACCTGATCCGATCCCCGCCAAGGCCTAAAACTATGTATGTTTGCGTACATATACGTATATATTTGTACATGTACAAGGGAGGGCCCCAAACACAAACATATAAATATCGACATAAATGCATATTGTAATACCACTCATAATAATTGTACTGTTTAATTTATAAATTTTTATATGATTTTTTATACATACTATGGCATATAAATATATTTATGTAGAATTTACTTTAAAATGGGCCTAAATGAGGCCCAATGGATATCAGCAGGCTTTGGGCTTGGGTTTGGATCCCACCAAATGGATTTGGGCATAGGATGGCCCAGTTTGGACCCGCCCCGTATCCGCTCTTTAGAGTTTGTTTATTTGCCCGTAATTGATTTTCAGGTTGAAAATGACTTTTCAGTTAAAATGAAGATGGGGTGAAAATTATCTTTCTATTGCTGTTTGTTTGATAGATGGAAAGTCAATAGCCAATTGAGGGGTTTAGGGTTTACGGTTTAGGGTTTGAAAAAGTGGAGCTTAATTCGGGCGAATTTAATACAACAAAAGTTGGGGCATTTACAGCTAAAAACAAGTTCACTCGATCTTTTTTTGAGAGAAAAATAGTAGGTTATCTATTTCATTTATTTCTTTTAAAAATAAACTTAGCTAAAAATGTGAATCGACTAGGATTCGAACTTGGGACCTCGCTCGGGTAAAACAAGTTTACTCTTGTTCACGTTCAATGAAACAAACATTTCCTAATTAAATCGCTCATGAGCTTCGCTAGCTAGTGGATGTACAAATTAATAACCAAATAAATACTAATTAGCGAGATCAATCGACGATAACATGATTAACGAACAACACTAATCCCTTTCATTAGTTTTAAGTCGGCATTTTTAAATAGTTTCTCAAACCAATTAAGTAATGAGTCAATTTCCCAGTTAGGTTTTTGGGCCTCTACTTATGCTTACCAAGTAAACATTATTATCTATAAACCCTCTGATTGCATCATGCATGGTGTTTATATAAATGAGAGCACTATATATAGTCTCTCTTGTTGATTAATTTTTTTTTTTAAATTCTTTCTTTTTTGGATCCTAGCTCTATTTGCATGCAAAAAGAAGGGATTAGTTATTATATTACTAATCTTTCCACAATCTAGCTAGGTAAGAGTCTTTTTTTTCGCTTCTAACCCTTCTGTCGGTAATATACAATATCAAAAATATCGTCAGTAGTTTAAATTTTTAGAGAAATGGATCGATCACATTGTATAATACCAAAACAGTTGGTCGTAACCTCGAATTTTTTACTGGACTTATAAAGATTATCACTATTTACACAAAATTTAGAATTAAACCACAAAAGTCTAAGAATCAAATTAAGAATCGTCGGATGTGATCTATTATATTTAAGAATCTTGTACGCAAAAAAATTATGAACCATAAAAATCTACACATATCTTATCTATTAACAATGGTCTTTATGAAAAATTATGGATTGAAACTTGTGGTACTTTGTATATATATATATATATATATATATGCCTTTTTTTTTTAATTTTATGTTTCTTATCATTTTCAATTCTAGTTTTTTTTTAAAAAATGTTGGAATTTACACCTGTGCAAAAGTGTGTAAGCTACTTAGACCTGTCTAATAAAAACAAAGCCATTTAGTCTATATAGAGTACATGTTATTTATTGTCTTTGTCAAAAGTCTCAAAGTACACATATGATGTATTGAATGTGAAACATATGTAAGATAATACCTCTCATGCAATGATCTCATCATCATCATGCATGAAACATGACTTTGTTGAGAGCAATTGTGACCAATTAATTTTCTCCCTTTTAATATTAGTGTTTAACTCATGTGCATGACCTATATAGCATCTAGTGAATTCAACATAAAGACCAATAAGTTCCTATAAATTAATAAGAGAAGAATAGGGAAAAAGAAAAAAAGCTTTGATGCTAAGAAATGCTTACTAAAGAGTACTAGTCCTATATATTGAACAAAAAAATCAAACTACATATTAATTAAATAGTGTTATTGAGTTCATATATATTATTCCAATAAGTTAATTTGCACCTTAATTAGGGTCCTTAATTAGTCATATAAGCAACATTATTATTATTTTCCCTTTTTGAATTCAAGTTTATTTTCCTCATCAAATTGGGGCTCGGATTTTCTTAGTAAGGAATTCGTGAACCTGCTTCGTTGATGGTCGTTAATTGCGGATCGAACAGAAGACCTCACAGAATAAAAGATTTTTAGATTTGATTCGAATATCGCAAAAGATTAGTTAATCTTTCGAGATAACAATTATGGAATATATGAACAACATATTGTGTATATGTACTCTATCTAAATATATTTTTAAATTTCTTTATATATATTTTTTTATTTGATAGGGTTGTCATTTATCATCTAAAAACAAGAACTTCAAGATTATTCATGGGGTGGATGATGTCCTATCCCATGACCTGGGGGACGACGTGACTCTCGTATGGAATAGATGAATGGTCAGACAGAATCGCCTAATGCAGCGGGCCAGACTAACTGATCTAGTGGGCTGCTGGTGGACTATATGGAAGATCAGAAACGACACTGTCTTTAGAAACACTGCTCCCATCCCCGAGCTAGCGGTGATCAAATTCAAGCTTCCGGTGAAGGAGTGGGATTCCATCTTTGCTTCGTAGTTTGTTGGTAGTAGTAGTAGTGTTGTTGTCCTTCTTTTTTTTTTTTTTTTTTTTTTTTTCTGGGGCCTAGTTGCCCTACATTTGTAGCCTAATTCATCAGTCCAATAAATGAAGCGGGTAGCGTGCTATCTTTTTCTCAAAAAAAAAGATTATTCATGGAGGAAGTTAACACAATTATTAAAACACAATTTTATTTTTTTTTTTTTTTTTTGTGGTAAAGTAGGGAAGCAAACATCCTTGATGATGATTGGGGCTTAGAAAACAATCAATATCAATTGAAATAACTTTTTAACTTTACATTCATAAGCAGCCAAACTTTTGAGGTCATCTTGTGCAATAACTGATCATATCTTTATATGATCTTGAAAAGTATATTTGTAGTGTTGTCTTTGTTGGCAAGTATACACATGTGCACCCAAAAAAAAAAAGAAAAAAAAAGAAAAGGAAAGAGCTTCCATATTTCAACTCATCATTGGTTGGGATTACCTAAACTTCACCAACAAGTAATTGACCAACCTCTCTCATTTCATCTATTTTGTCCTCATTTGCTCTGTTCAGAGTAAATTAAAAATACTCCCTTTAATTCTTATTAGTGAGTATATATATAGTACTTTGAATAGTTATATTCCTTAGCATAGAATCAAAATCATCTGTATTTTACCTGATTTGATGATTCACCAATGCATCTAATATCTTAAACCTTGCAATTTATTGTCAAAATGCATGATTTATAATTTTCTTAATTATGATCTATTATAAGAATGACAAGTTAAGTGGTTATTTTAGTTAAAATAAGAATCAAAAGTTAAATTGTTTGTCTCAAAATTCAATTATCTAGCTAAATACAAAAAATGACAAGTTAATTAGTGGTCATTTAGGTTAAAATAAGAAGCAAAAGTTAAATTGTTTGTCTCAAAATTCAATTATCTAGCTTAAATACAAAAAATTGACAAGTTAAGTGGTCATTTTAGTTAAAATTCAATTTTATCTGCGATCACGTAACAAATATGGTCGGCACCTACGTACGTATGCATATCACATATTTTGTAGCCTATGTATGCAAACAGTAAATTGCAAATTGAACAAAGTTCAAATAGTTATGAAAGATCTCTTCTTCTTCTTTTTTCCCCCTTAATCTTTGTGATCTACAGTGTTTTATGTCTAATATATGTAAGTAGCCCCCTATCTAGTTTGTTTTTTTAATAAAAAATGGTACTTAATTTTTAGTTTATGTTTAATTTTTATGTCCAATTGTATAGGAACACTACTTTTTTTTTTTTCAATTGGTAACATGTGCCAATTATTGTCCATAATAATAAGGTTGGACTATTCAATTTAGGGCACATCCCAAAAGATGAAGAGACTTCTAAATTTATATATGTAAAATATGGAGACCACATTAATTACTTATAGGTAATAAAATGTTTTTTTGGCATGACAAAAGAATAATGATATGACATGTGTTGTGTCACCAACTAATTATTTTCAAGGGGCAATTGCTTATATACTCTTGAAAAATTTTCGATTTTTCGATTTACCCCTCTTAGAAAGCTAATATTGAAAATACCCCTCCTACGTTGCAACCTATTTCTAATATACCCTTAAAGTTAAAATCTGTTAAGTAACTCTGTTATCTCTGTAAAATTACTATTTTGCCATTTTCAAATATACCCTTCTACTATCATTGTCTTTCTTATTTGCCCTTAAAGTCAAGGGCACAAAAGTATTTCGACTTTTAATTTTTTCCAATATACTCCTCTATCGTCACCAATTACCTTTCTTATTTGCCCTTAAGTTAAGGGCAAAATTGGTATTTTAATTTTTTTTAACTGTGGTAGATATTTAACTCATGTTTAACCCAGATTAACTTAACAGGAGATAACTGCGGGGGTATTTTGCAATAACGGTGGAACGTATGAGGGGCATTTTAGAAAGAAAAAAAAAGTAGGGGTAGATCGAATATTTTCAGACGCATGAGGGGTATATAGGCAATTATCCCTATTTTCAATCACTGTTTAGCCTTATGTAGGCCTATTACTGTCACATATTAGTAGAAGAATATTCTTTGTCCATTTTCTCTGAGTAGTGTTTTCGTATAATATAATATCAGAGTCAATTCTAAATTTTTTCTATTACAAAAAATTATAAGTTCAGCGTTCATAATCACGCAAATTTCTAAACATTCACCCTACATGTGAAATTTGAAATGATTAATAATAAGATTCACAAAATTTTCTGATTTGGTACTAACAATAACCTAACACTTATAGTGGTTGTGAGAAGAATGATTAAGAATTAGTCATAACACTAGTAACTGGATAATTAAGTTCTGTGAAAGTGTAATTAAGCGACTTGAATTGCAATTAATTTATTTAAACCTTGTCGAATTGTCGGCATTTTGGCCTACCTTTCTATCATTTTCTAAAGGAATTGGATCATTCGACCATATAAAACGCGCGCTCCTTCGATAAAATATGATATAATCAATCTAATCATACGAGACTTACTATTTTATACATAAAACAAACTCTTATCTCCTTCATCCAAGCTCAGCACCTTAATTGCATTACTAAACAATTAAGTTATTTTACAAATGGAATCATCAGTCAACATAAAGGCTTGATAAGATAATTGATGGTTATGATAACAATTAATCATTGTTAATGTAGTCTTAGACTACTTTTCCATTGTCCTTGCACACCTGCCATTGTACCATGATTAATCTATACAACTTTTGAATTCTTTTTAAATTTAGGGTTTCTCTAGTAGGGTTTTGTTTAGCTTGTCCCTTAAGTCTTATCACTTGCTTTTTTTTTCTGAAAGTGTAAACATAGAATATGACATATATTAAAATAAGAATTTTTTTTGGTTGTTTTCCTATTAGGTTGATTTATATTATTCATATAGTATCATATTTTCCAGTTCTAAAAGATTTCGGATATACTAATTGTTTAATGACGAACATTATAAATACACGTTGCATGGTTTACCTGTCTTTTGTTATCGACGTAAACAGAAATTTCAAGTTATTTTATGTATATCATTTTCTATTTGACAATCTTCTAGATCACACTAACGTGTTATAACTTTGGCCTCATATAGGACGGAGTTACGCATAATTATTTGAGCTGGAATATATATATGGGGCATTTCTCTGATCTAAACCTAGAGAATTTCGCAATAGGTTTAGGTACACTTAATTTGTCTGAGAGCTATGTAGTATAATGTATTAAATTTAGTTCTTCTCTTTTCCTTCATCTTTAATGCTATATAATATTTCATGGGATTATTTATTAAGATTGCAAAAACAAGGTTATCTCTATACATACCTTTCCCATATCATTTGCTAACTAAATGTAAACTTTATGTAGGACCTAATGGGAGCACTGGTACTTATTCTCCATTGTGGCTCCTATAAGTCTTGTGACACATGGATTAGACATCATAGTGGTACAAAAATGCCCTAATTTGACCAACCTTTTTCCCTTTATAAGACCTCTCTCTCTCTCTCTCTCTCTCTCTCTCTCTCTCTCTCTCTCTCTCTCTCTATATATATATATATATATATATATATATATATATATATATATATATATATATATATATGTTCAAAGATATTTTCAACTTTTATGACTTAAACTTTAGAGATAATTATGATTGTGGCTGCTGTTGTTTGAATTCCATTACCTAATTTTTCACATGTAATTGGTGTCACCATTCTTTGAGAATATCTAGAGTTGGATGGACTTAAACAACATTAATAAGATTAGAGCAAAATTATTTGAATTCTAAGATTCAATTGTTAGGCAAAAGGGATCGAGAGAGAGGAAACATTAGGCACTACAACAGAAAAGAGATACAAACGACACTTTTAAATTACGCCGAATTCAATTTGAATGCGAGATGTCAGACTCGTAATTGTGAATAAGCGGATATGAAAGATCTTTTATTAGGTAGATTCGTTAAAAAAACCAAGTGCCATGCATATCATCTATTTTACCATCTCCAAAGACATATATAAAAATGAGTCTTTTGCCATGAAATGAAGAATTAATTGATCATATATTGTCACATCATACAAAGAGAGAAAGATGTTTATAATATTCCTTAGCCACCATGAACTTAGGCGGCTGGGTATTAGAAATCAAACATCAACATATTCGTCCAAGTTCATACCATTTGAAATTAACGCATTTTTTTTTTTTGAGAAATAGGTAGCACGCTACCCGCTTCGTTTATTTCATTTAGAAATAAACTTAGCTATAAATGTGAATCAACCAGAGGATTCGAACCTGGGTCACCGGTACAAACCAACAAGCCCTTTGCCACTTGCTCTAGGGACGGTTGGTGAAATTAACACATTTCAAAAATGACAATTATATATATATATATATATATATATATATATATATATATATATATATATATATATATATATATATATATATATATATATATATATATATATATATATATATAGTTCTATATGAGTCCCATATGCTTATCAATAGTACGAAGACTCTGCTACCAAGTTTTCCACCGTTAGATCCACTCCTTTGGTGATTTTAATCCGTTAGATCATACTATTCAACCTATCACCCACTTAACCCTTGGGGGCCCACATCATCCTAACCGCACATCTCTCAATCTAATGGCCGAAAACTTAGTAGCACCAATGACTTGGTGTTATTAATAGCATAGTAGCCTAGTTATATATATATATATGATTTATTTAAATAAGTATAAGATCTGATTTTTTTTTTTTTTTTTTTTTTGAGAGATATATAGGTAGCACGCTATCCGCTTCGTTAATTTCATTTAGAAATAAACTTAGCTGGAAATGTGAATCAACTAGGATTCGAACTTGG
Source organism: Aechmea fasciata (assembly GCA_025177825.1). Lineage (NCBI taxonomy): Eukaryota > Viridiplantae > Streptophyta > Magnoliopsida > Poales > Bromeliaceae > Aechmea > Aechmea fasciata. The sequence goes on from CM045925.1 coordinate 11,474,602, forward strand.
GTGTCGGGTACCAACCATCAAGCCCTTTGCCACTTGCTTTAGGGACGGTCAGTAGTGTAAATCATTAGTATAAGATCTGAGTTACCATGGACCTTTCAATTAATCCATCATTTGTTGGTCAAACCTAAACTATATATGCATACAAGTCCTCAAATAAGAAGTATATTGTTCAATCACCTACGTATGTACAACATTCATTCTCAATCTTAGTACATGTTGATGTTGATTGCAAATTCCCATTATATAAATGTTTGCTAAGCTAGTCAAAAGAGAATATATAGAATGAGGCTGATATATATGCTTGTTGAAAACACAGAGCTAGAACTCTGTACTTTCAAGTCGTTTTTGATGTTGGGCCTTTTTTTTTTTTTGAGAAAAAATAGAATGCTACCGCTTCATTCATAAAGAAATTGAACTAAGCATCAAGCTAAAGCATCTAGGCCTCATAGACAAAAAAAAAAAAAAAAAAAAAAAAACAAAAAAAAAAAAACAAAACAGGAGACAAAGAAAAGAAAACCGTAGCAGAAAGGAGGGAAGGGTCACTGCTTCACACAATGCTGCTTCTACACAGTACAGAGATCACGGGCAACCAACAAAATTTGGCTCTATTAAACTTGATCGGCGATCGACGGTCGGCTCTATTAAACTTGATCTAGAGTATTGGAAATATCTAGAAAATGAATTTCATAATTTCTTGATATTATTTGCCTAGTGATCGAAATTGCTCAAAATCAACGGCTTAAAATAAAAATATTACAAAATATAATGATATATCATTAAAATTTTAGATCAAAGATAATGATTTTATTTTATATAGTATAAAATATTTTCTATCAAAATTTCATATGATTTGTATATTTCTAAATTGTTAAATTTGCAAATGACTCATCACTACTATTAAAATTATTGATTTTGACCCCTTCAATCACTAGGCAATTGATATCGAAAAATTACGAAATTTATTTTCTAGATACTTCAAATACTTTAGATTAAATCTAATGGAACTGATCGTCAATTTGAAAGTCCCGACATAAAAAATAACTTGAAAGTATTATATATATATATATATATATATATATATATATATATATATATATATATATATATATATATATATATATATATATATATATATATATATATATATATATATATATATATAGTTGTCGGTATGCTTTTATAAGCGCGGAGCCTTCCGTGCTTACACTTTGTTTCGATGTTCGGACTTTCGAATCGACGATCGGCTCCGTTAGACTTGATCTAGAGTATTTGAAGTATCTAGAAAATAAATTTTACGATTTTTCGATATCATTTGCCTAGTGATCGAAGGGGCTCAAAATCACTAATTTTAATGGTCGTGGTGAGCGCAAGTTTAACTGTAGAAATATCCAAATCACATGAAATTTTGATAGAAAATTCTTTATACCATATAAAACAAGATCAATAACTTTGATCTAAAATTTTAATGTCATATCATCATATTTTTTAAAATTTTTATTTTCAGCCGTTGATTTTGAGCCACTTCGATTACTAGGCAAGTGATATCGAAAAATCGCGAAATTTATTTTCTAGATACTTCAAATACTCTAGATCAACTCTAGCGGAGCCGATCGTAGATTCGAAAGTCGAAAACCAAAGTGGAAGAAGCATTGAGGGTGGCAGCTTCCATAAGCACCACTCTCTCTCTCTATCTTCTCTCTCTCTCTCTCTCTCTCTCTCTCTCTCTCTATATATATATATATATATATATATATTTAAGCTAGAATACATCTAAAAGTATTAGATGGTTGGTGCTTTAGTGTTTTTAGCCTTTGGATGGAGTTTTGTAGGGTTGAGATGATTGTGGTAGGTTGTGGTAGGTGGTGGTAGGTGGTGGTAGGTGGAATAGTGTTTGATCCAATGGCTATTAGTAATAAAAAAGTAGATCCAAGGGATAAAAACCTAAAAGCACCAATGTGGTGATACTTGTAAAAGTATTCTAGCTCCACTCTCTCTATATATATATATATATATATATATATATAGAATTAGGCTGAAATACTATTAATAGTTCCAAGCTATTGCTGCTATTAATTTTTTAGTCCTTAAATTGAGAAATATGTGATTAGGATGATGTGGGCCTCATAGAGTTGAGTGAGTGATTGATTGAATAGTATAATCTAACGGGTAAAATTAATCAAAGGGCTAAATATAACTGTGGAAAACTCAATATATAGCACCAAATTAATTCACTATCGATAAGATTTCACGACTATATATATATATAACTTAGATTTTAAGAGAGAAGTTTTTCTTAAAAATTTGTTCAGATCCAATTAATTAAATTTAGATTTTATATAATTAAGCAAATTAATTGTAATGCAAATTTCAAGATTACAAACTACTAATTTTATATATGCCTGTATTTATAAGTTTTCTAATGTACAAAACGTTGTGAGGACATTTGAAATTATCGCAGAATATATATATATAGTTAGGTGAAATTATCCTTTTCTAATTTAAAGTTTTGGCTTAAATATGCTAACTTATAGCTTACATGAAATAATCATTATTTTTTAATAGCATAAATTACTTGCGAATAATTTTTTAATATTCATATTCAGCATTTTTTCTCATATGTGAACTCAAAATTTTCTAAAATCGTGTTAAATTATAGAAAATAATCGTTGTTCAGCAATAACTTACGCTAAACACCGGAGAGGACTTTTTTTCAAAATAACCTTACAAAATTCTCTGATTGGATAAATAACCCTATAAAAAATTAATTATCAAACTAACCTCTTTTTTGTGATTATGGGCCACAGTAAAATTTTCTTCTAAAGGCAGTGAATCGTTTACCGTCTCGTAAAGACGGTAAATTACCACCTTTCTAATTTCCCACAAATCTCTTTTATTATATTTTTTATTTTTTCATATAATTATAACATTTACATAAAAATTTCAACAAATCACATACAATTTTAACGACCAAATTTTTTTTAATAATCTATTCATATAATTCTATCAATCGAAGAAAAATTCTAATAATGTACATACAATCTTAATTATTAACAATCTCACTTTTTTCTTTTTAGTTTTCATATATAATCCTAACAATCATATAAAAAATTCAACAAATTACATATATAGAACCTTAACAATCTAAAAAAATCTAACAAACAATCTTCAAGAAGACGGTGAATGATTCACCTCTTTTATCGAAAATTTTAAAGGCAGTAAACGATTTACCGTCTTTAAAAAAAAAATTTACCGTGGCATAACTATACGGCAAAAGAAGAGTTATTCAGCTAAATATTTTTTTTCGCAGAGTCATTTAGCTAATTATAATTTTTTTTAAAATTATTTGAAAACAAAGTCATACTGAATAACAGTATTTTTAATATTTATATTCAACGGAAAGATGTTAAATGAAATCGATGCTGATCTCACTACAACAAAATATATATGTTTTAGACGACCCTTTCTTATAGCGTCTTTAATATTTAGTATTTGCCGACACTTTGATTAAGCGTCGCCAACACACATATTTTTATCGAATATTTATATAAACTTTCCAACGCTATATTAAAACGTTGGTATATTTATCCCGACATGTTTATTTAACGACTCTTTACACGACGCTTTTACAAGCGTCGAAATTATTTTTGCCGACGCTTTAAAGCATTGCTAATTATTATTTAAAGTGTCCTTAAATGCAAGATTTTTTGTAGTGTGATCAGCACGTCTGGAATAACTACTGAATCATGTGAGAACATGTGCGGCCACATTGTTGTTTGATGGGAGTTCCTTTTATTGATATCTCCAAGTGATTTTGTAGTACGTACGAAAATGGAATAATGGATAGGATCAGATCTTGTTCAATTCAATTATATATATGATAGGATATGAATCAATAATAAGCTGCATTGGGTGACAGGAATGGTCACCAACTTCCTTTGATGGAAAAAGCTGGTTGCTTTATCTGGAAAAAAGATTTGGGAAAGTGGTGCTCTCTCGCGTAAAATTACTGAGATTCTTAGTGATAACCCAAAGAACGAAAATGTACGATATCGGTGACGTAGATTCGAGCTCAGAAGAATAAGACTTCGTTTGGGATTGCAAAATGTACGATGTTGGTGACGTAGATTCGAGCTCTAGAAGAAAGAGAGAGTCGGGGGGTCGAGCTAAGAAGACTAAGGCTTCGTTTGGGATTACAGGGAGATTGCATTATTTTAAAAATACCATGTTTTTTTGTTTTTGTACGTAATATTGTGTTATCCCGAGTCCGGCTATGGTGCTTGTAAAAGCACTAAGCATTTCATGCTTGTGAATTTTTTACCGTTAGATCTACGATTTTGATCATTTTCATCCGTTAGATTACACTATTCAACCAACCATCCACTTAACCCAAGGGGGCCCACATCATCCTAACCACACATCTATTAATCCAAGGGTTAAAAACTTACAAGCACCAATGACTTGGTACTTTCAAAAGCATAGGAGCTCAATCCGTGTTATCCCTATATGTTTTTTCTACAACTCCATTTTGTCTAATAGCATTAGATAGATCTCAATACCAAACTAAGCCTAAAGTTTGATTCATTTTTGCCCTTTAGATTTTGTTCGGTATTATTATCGCTGTTTATATTTTTAAATAAAACTTTATGGAAAGAAATGTGGGAGAGTGAAAAACCTAATTTCTCTTCAATTACTCTTCTCCCTTTTACCCTAACCACCCATTAAACTTGATGGATGGTTAGAAAGTTAGGAGCACAAGGGCTGCTGTGCTCCTAATAGCACAGTAGCCCTACTATATATATAGTTGAGCTAGAATATTATCGATAGCAAATCGGTACTTTTGCCACCCATTTGTTTTCAATGATGGAGCCTCAAAATTGACGATCGGCACCGTTGAATATGATCTACACCATTTGAAGTATTTAGAAATCAAATTTCATACATTTTCGATATTGTTCTCTTATACATCGAGTGGACATAAAAATGAACGGTTGAAAATTAAAATTCTTAAAAAAATGATGATAGAAGTCTTGTAATCAAGATCAAGAGTATAGATCTTATTTTAAATAGTTTAAAGTATTTTTTTAACAAAAATTCAATTAATTTGGATATCTTTATGCCGTTAAACGAGGAAACGCCTCATATCGACCATTAAAATTACAAATTTTGAAACCCTTTGATCATTAGGCAAATGATATCGAAAAGATTTGAAATTTAATTTTTAAATATTTCAAGTGGTATAGATCATGTTCAACGGTGCCGATCGTCGATTTGGAGGCTCCATCATAAAAAATAAATGGGTGGCAAAAGTGCCGGTTTGCTATCGATAGCATTCTAGTTCAACTCTCTCTCTCTCTCTCTCTCTCTATATATATATAGAGAGAGAGAGAGAGAGAGAGAGACGGGTTTTGTTGTTTCCCATTTGTTTTCGGTGATGTAGTCTTCAAATCGACGATTGACATCGTTGAATATGATCTACACCACTTAAAACATTTAAAAATCAAATTTCATACTTTTTTGATATCATTTTCTAATCCATCAAGTATGAACACAAAAATGAACAGCTGAAAATAAATATTCTTTAAAAGGTGATGATAGAAATCTTATAATCAAGATCAAGAAATTGATCTTGTTTTAAATAGTTCAGAGAATTTTCTAACCAAAATTTAATTAATTGGATATTTTTATGTTGTTAAACGAGAAAACGCTTCATATTGACCATTAAAATTATAAATTTTGAAATTCTTTAATTGTTGATTAATGATGTCGAAAAGATTTAAAATTTAATTTTTAGATACTTCAAGTAGTATATATCATGTTCAATTGTACCGATCGTCAATTTGGAGCCTCCATCATAAAACGGAGCTCCTCTATATATCAACAGAGCTTGTTTGCTAGTTTCCTCTATAAATAAATATCAACGGAGCTCGTTTGCTATAGACAATTTCAACTCATTTACTCTCTTTCTCTCTCTCTCTCTCTCTATATATATATATAAAAGTGTGCTCCTCAAAAGTTATAAAATATTATGAATATCTTTACAAAATTGTCAAATCATTGTTGCCACTATAGATTTATAAATTATATGAAAATATTCTCCATCACCACATTGATTAAGAATTTTGGACTTAGTTAATTAAGCCTAGTTATTCCTATTAATTTATAACTGATTCGTGGTATAAGTTAGGACGAATAAATTTATTTCTTATCAAAAAATTATCTGATTTTATCGTCAATTTATAATTGTGTATTTAAGTTTTTTTTCTTTTTAATTCAATATCATCATATGGGCCTCATGTTGATCTTAAATAACTAATAATTAAAACTAAAGATATATTATATTTTTGGTGAATCAAATTTATTTTTAGTCTAAATTAGTATATATAATTTTTTTGTTTCCTATTTGTGTAGTTTAGTTTGTTCCAATTAACTAATCTACTATATACATATTTTAAATTTGATTTGTTTTTAAGTATGTTTTCAATTTAGTTATAAATATCTTTTATGTATTTCATAACGTACAATTTTTTTAATATAAACCCATAATTTAAAAAATTAAATTTATTTTAAAATTAAAAATAAAATCAAAATTTAGATTTAAATTGGATCTAATGGTAGAAATAATCAAAGAATAAATCTAACAGCTAAAAATTGTATAGTAATTTACCTAAATACTATTGATAGTATAGTAGTCGGACTCTATATATATATATATAGATAGATAGAGAGAGAGAGAGAGAGAGAGAGAGAGAGAGAGAGAGAGAGCTTTAGTGCTTCTAAGCTATTTTTTATGATGAAATTTTTGAATCGACGATCACCGTTAGACTTGATCTAGCATATTTGAAGTATTTAGAAAATAAAATTTATGATTTTTCAATATTATTTACTTAGCTATCGAAAGGATTCAAAATCAATAATTTCAATAGTTGTATGTTATCTGCCGTTTTCAAGTTTAATTAACGGTGTTGAAGTATTCAAATCATGTGAAATTTTGATATATATATATATATATATATATATATATATATATATATATATATATATATATATATATATATATATATATATATTATCTACAACAAGATAAATGTTTTTGATCAAAAATTTTAGTACTATATTCTCACTTTTTGTGAGAATTTTATTTTCAGTTGATTTTGAACCTTTTTTATTGCTAAGTAAATGACATCAAAAAATTACAAAATTTATTTTTTAAATACTTCAAATATGTTAGATCAACTTCAACGGAGTCAATCGTCGATTTTAACTTTCTATCATCGAAAAACCTAAGAGCACGAAGACCTTCGTGCTCCTAAGAGCACAAGAACTCGCTCTCTCTATATATTCGTTTTTCTCCAACCTTCCATTGTAGAACTAGAGGATGACACACCATTTTACCCTTTTATAGGAAAGCATTTGAAAAGAGTAATGCTTCTATTTTTTTTTTTTTTCGCTACTGCGTTCATTTACTCTCATTTAACGGTTTAGATTTAATTTTCTTAAAATTATGACTGCAATAGCAGTCACTTTAGAAGAGGTACTTACTGGTATCTCAAAAAAGTGGTATTTCCTTTTAATACATGACCAATTTAGTCATTTTATCTTTACTATATTATCGAAATTTTTATTTTTTCTCTGTTTCTTTTTTCGCTCTTTATCTTTTCTTCCATATGAAAATTTTCAAATTATTTAACAACAAGAACGTAAGATTATTTTGTGGACCAACTATGAATTTTGTTTATATCTATCTTAAATCCGATCCGAACAGCTTTAATATTATATTCAAATTTATATTTTAAAATTTTAAATTTAATATAAAATATTCTGAAATATGAAATATGGTAAAGAGAAATAATAGTTTCGATTCCGGTCTTCGGATTTGGGTTTGGCTTTGGGTTTCGAAAAATTGGTAAGTTTCAAGTTTAGCTATGGATTTTTGAAATCTGTTGAGTTCGGAAATAGGTTTTGTGATTGTTAGTCGGGTTCAAATTCAAATTGCTGTAGTCGGGTTCAAATTCAAATTGCTAATCATTTTTTTCTAAACAGTAATCCTAATCTTTTAATTTTTATGTTTAAAATTATGTTTAAAATACTTATTAGCCCAAACAGTATGCTGAATTGAAATAATTACCAACATTACAAATTTTTTAAATAGTAATACAAAATTTCACTATCTTAAATTTTAATTTTTTAATCTTAATTATTTAATATTTAATGTTTAAATTCAATATATTTAGAAATAGAACTATTTCTAAAATTTCTATAATTTAAATTAATGCCTAAATTTTAGAAACACTAAAATTTATAAAGTAAATGCATAAATTAATGCCTAATTAATGGCTAAATTAGAGTAATCAATCATTTTCCAAATTAGGGCAATCAATACATAAATTTAGGATATCAATTAAAAATTTCTTTAAATGTTTCATAGTTTAATTATCAAAATAACCTCGAATAATGTAACCTTTTTACCTGTTAAATGTTAAAATTACATCTTTACCCTCAACTAATCAACGGTTAAGATCTATTTTATTTTTTTAATAATAAAGTACCGAATCATTTCTCATTTGAAAATTCTATCATCGAGTACAGCTCAGGAGCACGAAGACGTTTGTGCTCCTAAGAGCACAGTAACCCTGCTCTCTCTATATATATTCGTTTTTCTCCAACCTTCTATTGTAGAACTAGATGAGGATGACACACCATTTTACCCTTTTATAAGGAAGAATTTGAAAATTCTATCATCGAGAACAGCTCAGGAGCATGAAAACGTTTGTGCTCCTAAGAGCACAGTAAACCTGCTCTCTCTATCTATATTCGTTTTTCTCCAACCTTCCATTGTAGAACTAGATGAGGATGACACACCATTTTACCCTTTTATAGGGAAGCATTTGAGAATTCTATCATCGAGAACAGCGCAGGAGCACGAAGACGTTTGTGCTCCTAAGAGCACAGTAACCCTGCTCTCTCTATATATATTCGTTTTTCTCCAACCTTCCATTGTAGAACTAGATGAGGATGACACACCATTTTACCCTTTTATAGGGAAGCATTTGAAAATTCTATCACTGAGAACAGCTCAGGAGCACGAAAACGTTTGTGCTCCTATCTGTTTGGTTGGGGGTTAAGGGGTGGAATAACTCCTTAACCCCCATATTATTCTCAAACACCCTAAAAAAATAGGTGGGGTAAGCTAACCCCATCTCAAATAGGTTATCCCGGCTTAACTAATCCCACCTAACCCTACCAAATCCCAACCAAACACTATTTTCTATTCATAATAACTCACTATCCTTCTTATCCCACCTATTCCAACCAAACACTATTTTTCACTATTCTGGACTAACTCAAACTCCAACCAAACATAAAAATACTCTAACCACATCTTAACCCTGAACTTAACACTATCCCTGGAATAACTAGTTTTTTCTTAACCCCGAACCAAACGGTAGAGCACAGTAACCCTGCTCTCTCTATATATATTCGTTTTTCTCCAACCTTCCATTGTAGAACTGGATGAGGATGACGCACCATTTTACCCTTTTATAGGGAGGCATTTAGATGAAGGCCTTGGTTTCTTCAATGAGAAGGATCGTATCAAATTGTTGGATATTAGAATAGAAGAGAATGGGTAAAGTGGGGTTGTTGGGCGCCAAAATAGAACACAAGGGAGACAGAGGGGGTCCATCAAAGATATGGGGATTTGTTGATGGGGATGGGAAGTGATTCGGATCCCATGCTCTATGTTGGATCCAAACCCCTGTCCCATTCACTTATATACATAGAGAGATATGGAAAATTGCTTCCTAAACCTGGTCCACCACTACATCATTAATTAGATTATGGATCGTGTACGTAAGTGATCGTCTGTCGTTCATCTCATCATTACTGTCGACGTTTATACTTTTTCTGAACGACTTTTAGTAAATTTCTATGCAAGTTATTATCAATTAACGACTAAGAAAGTATGCGTGTAACAATTATTCTTAGGGACGTTCTATTGGAAATTAATACAACCATACAATCACTATTTAAAAAGTTAGTAGAATTTCCAAAAAAAAGAAAAAGTTTTTAGTCTTATCATCAATTGAAGAAGAGCAGGGCATATCAAACTTATAAGGACTCAAGTCACTCGCACTAATAACTCGTTGAACCTAAACCATCAGTCCAAAATATTTAAGTCCAGTTATTAATTAGTTTTTGTTACGACGAACGCACAAACTAAAACAAAATGGCGAACACAAAGAACAATCAAACCACAAGCAGAAATAAAAAAAACACACAGATTTACGTGGAAAATCCTTTGCAGGAAAAAACCACAGGCGAGAAAGGAGATAACTTCACTATCAAACGAAAGGGAATACAAATGTTCTGATAATTTCAACCGACCACGATCTCACGCCTCTAAGGGAAAAACGAAAGAGGAAAAACTCACCACAGGCATTCATTTTCCTTCACAGTTTTATTTTTCCAATTTGGCTGCACCGCGAAACTGTCGACGAGTTGAAAAATCCGAACTTAAGTCGATTAACAATTTCGAGCCAGATCTAACAGTTTTACTTTGTCCATCATATATATATATATATATATATATATATATATATATATATATATATATATATATATATATATATAAAGCCTCTTACACTCTATCATATTATCGATATGGGATGATCGGGGTGTCACAAAACTAGAATAAGTAGGTGATGTGGCGGACTAGGTCTATATAAAAGAGAGGGATAGGGAGAGAGGGGTTTTGCCACTTTGGAAGAGACCTATTCATGTTAACATGGTAAGAGTTGTGGGATGTAGACCACAAAAATGATGATGATAAAGTGGAGAGAGATGATGTGTTAAGTGTTAGCAATTTTTAAGAGATGGAGCCACTTATTGCTTGTCCTTTCTAATGCACGTCGCAATTGAGCTTTGCATCTTTGTTGACGTTTTGGTAACTCTAATGGGTGGGTGTGCATACGCATATGCACATGCAAAGTAAAACTAAAGGAGCTATATAGGAATATTATTAACTGTGATATGATCATAATTACATTTGAGCCCATCCCTTTATGTTGAAAGCTATAAATATTTCCAAAGGATGGAAACAAAAAAAAAAAAAAAAAAAAAAAAAAAAAATCTAGTGGGGAATAACTTAAAAAGGTTTCAACTTATCTAATGAGGTAAGAGATGAGGTTAAGGAAAAGAACAAAAAAAGAAAGTTCTTCATGAGTAATTAAATATTTCTTCTTCTTTTTTTCTTTAAATGACCGACATGTCGTGTGCCATGAATGCTCCTGCGATTTCTAGAATAATAATATTTGCATAAATATTATAGTGTTATTAAAGGAAATAATAATTTTATATTAATTAGTAATGATATTTATTAACAAGTGCTGTTAGTTTATTATATTTAGCGGCATTCACTAATTTATGCTGTTAATTTATCCTATTTTGCAACATTAATAGTAAATTGCTGCTAAATAATTAAATTTAGCGATAATTATCAATTAATGCTGCCAAATATATTAATTGATATGATTAAAATAAATATTTCGGAAGAAATATTGCGTCATTTGGCAATAAGTGCTGCTACTTTATTACATTTAGTGTCATTTTTTATAAAATGCCGAAAACTTCAGCTGCATTCACTAATTTATGCTGCTAATTTATTTTATTTTGCAACATTAATAGTAAATTGCTGCTAAATTATTTAATTTAGTGGCATTTATCAAGTAATGCTATTAAATATATTAATTAGCGTCATTTAAATAAATGTTGCGAAGTAAATGCCGCTAAATCATGAATTTGTAGTAGTGATTTGATCAGTAATTAAGATTAGTTGATCAAATAATGTTTATTAACACAAATTTTTTGAACCTTCCCACATGTCATGTTACTAAATCCTCCTGGCGAATATTAATTCCTCTACTATCTTATCTATCCAAGACAAAAATAAATGCCAATTAATGTACTTTAGACTCATTTAACACAACAAAGGTGAGTCATGCTTTAAACAATTCCATGCAATAGAATTTTTATAAATCGACTACAACCTAAAAAAGTAGGTATTATTCCCTGGTACCCAAAACAAGGAAATTAATAATAAGACAAGTGGCAAATTCTCAGAACATGATAATGCCTTTGTTGAGCTTCTAGCAAGTAATTTGGTTCATGTCATATCCTAATGTACAGTATCATAGCTAACCTAAAAAAAATAAATGCTTATTATTAGATTATTAGATTATTAGATGAGAATTGCAAAGTCTATCTGCAACCAGAAAGGGATCGTAACCTTACAGCCCGATATCCAATGGTGTCTGGAGTTTATTAATCCCTTTCTGGTTTTTAGTTAATAAAAAAAGATAGTGATATGACTATTAATACTGTTTTTTTTTTTTTTTAGAGATAGGTAGCACGCTACCCAGTACGTTTATTTCATTTAGAAATTTAGAAATAAACTTAGCTAGAAATGTGAATCAACTAGGATTCGAACTCGGTTCTCGGATATATACCAACCACCAAGCCCTTTGCCACTTGCTCTATGGACGGTCGGTACTGTTAATACTGTTAAATGCGACTCGAAATTGATAATCGACTCAAGTTCGGATTTTCGATTTGCCGACAATTTCGCGGTGCGACCAAAATTAGAAAAATAAAATTGTGAAGGAAAAATGAATGTCTGTAGTGGGTAGTGGAGGGCTCGGGTCGACAGGTCTGAGCCCGTAGCCCACCCGCCCCCGCGGTACAGATCGGATCCGAAATCTGTTATGAGTTTTTTTTTCGTTTTTGCCCTAAATGCGTGAGATCGTGGTTGGTTGTAATCTGTAGAACATTGTATGTCTTTTTTCATTCGATAGTGAAATTCTCTCCTCCCTCGCCCGCGCGTGGTTTTTCCCTGCAAAAAATTTTTCATGTAAATCTATATGTGTTCTCTTTTATTGTTCTGCTTGTGGTTTGATTGTTTCGTGGTCGCTATTTTGTTTCCGTTTGTGCGTTTGTCGTAACAAATACAATCCATTTGCATTGCTCGTTAAATATATTTACATTTTCTATTAAATAAGAACGTTGTATTAACATGATAACAAAGCCAATTCTAAATTGTCACTATTCTATATGAGGTGGCTTGTTAGAATTCGTTGCCCACCTTCAACATTCAATACATTAAGATCCCTAAAGATTGATAAGTTTTGAAAACTGTTTCAGGAGAGCTACTAATATAATAATACCAGTGTATTTAATGCGAGGAATTTAATTAATTCACGCATATAATAAATACAAGAGAAGAGATATATATTATATATATATATAGCTAACACATGAAGGGCCCATTAGAAACAATTTGTGGGGACTCCAATTAAGCATTTGTTGTAATTTACCAACACCACACATGTGGAGGGTGGAGTTGATCCCAAGTGATCGAATAGTCACCCTAAAGGGAGTTAATGTTTGATGCGATTAATTTTGAAAAATCGGAAAAGTTATTGATGATAACTAACTTTTGCTTTTGTGGGTATTAATTATATATATATTTATATTTGTTTATTTGCTATTGTTACAAATTAAATACTATATATATATATATATATATATATATATATATATATATATATATATATATATATATATATATATATATATATATATATATATATATATATATATATATATATATATATATAGATATATATATAGATATGTATATGTGGATTCAACAACAAAAACAAGTACAAGAATAAATAAAACTACAGCCATAATTGTTTCCTCTCGTACATGCATGCAACTTTATACATGTTTTTTTAACTAGTATAATAAATGAGTAAATAAATAAGCTTTTTCCAAACATATATTATATATATAATCTATATAACGAAAACACTAATCATAAAACTAACAAAATAATAATTAAAATAAAAGGTTGGCTTGGGTCAACAGAGTCAGCATAAGTGGGTCATGCATGGCATGCCCAAATATATATGGGGCCCTTAATTTCACACTTTTTTTCTCCAAAAAATAAAGAAAATAAAAAAAAATAAAAAAAGAAAAAAAACACCCTTTCTCTTGCTCTTTCACACTTTTCTCTCCAAAAACTAAAGTAATAAATAAAAACTAAAGAAAAAATCTCTCTCTCTCTCTCTCTCTTTCGGAATGCGAATGCGAATGGATCTGTCTTGAATAAAATTAAGGATAAATAAAAATAAAAAATAAGAGAAAAATAGTTTGTTTCGAATTCGTCCCGATCCATTAACAAAATGGAGCAAGAGGCTACTAGAGCATCTCTTTCTTTTCTTGATTTTTTTTTTTTTTTTTTGGTGAGAGATAGAAGACGCTTATCCGTTTTGTTTATTTCATTTAGAAATAAACTTAGCTGAAAATGTGAATCAACTAGAATTCGAACTTGGATCTCGGATACCAACTATCAAACCCTTTGTCACTTGCTCTAGGGACGGTCGGTTTCTTGATCTGCTCTGATTCATCAAAAATCTGTTCCCTTTCAAATTCGCCCCAAATAGAACTATTATAAGTAAGGATAAAAACTAATATAAAAATTAATTTGTTCTGTATCCGCCCTGTTTGCATCCTCTCTCTCTCTCTCTCTCTCTCTCTCTCTCTCTCTTTAAGATAAAGTCGGTGCCTTAGTGATGCAACTTAAGCATGCACATACATCAACACCCTCACTACTTTCCAAAATGCATCCATCCCCACCACCTAACCCTACATAAGCATATATAATTCCTTCATAAAGCATATAGCATAGCATATAAAACACCAACACTAAACATATACTTATTCCCTCCCACACATCTTATCCCCTTAATATACCTTCACATAATAATTTATAAATGAGATGCTCAGTTCATATTTTGTTGGTACCAGTAGGAAACTTTGTAGACAATATGGTCGGCTAAGGTTGCCCAAAAATATATATTTCTTAGTGGTCACAATTAAAGCATATATACGTACAAACCTTATCTTCTTCGTGCACTTTAATTCTCTCTCTCTCTCTCTCTCTCTCTCTCTCTCTCTCTCTCTCTCTCTCTCTCTCTCTCTATCCTTTTCACTATATGATCACCTCACAAGTCACAAAAAACCCATATTATCGCCAATTCTAAATAATCCACTTGTCGAAAACCTTCTCTCTACTGACTGTCCCTAACGCAAGTGTCAAATTAAGGACTTGACTACGCAGATTGATTCCAAGTCAATCTTACCGATTCACGCTT
This sequence comes from Aechmea fasciata, assembly GCA_025177825.1. NCBI lineage: Eukaryota > Viridiplantae > Streptophyta > Magnoliopsida > Poales > Bromeliaceae > Aechmea > Aechmea fasciata. The sequence goes on from CM045925.1 coordinate 11,489,814, forward strand.
TCAAATTTAAATTTATTTCTAAATTCGAAATAAATAAACGTTGATCGAAGACGTTACCTTTCTCTCAAAAAGAGAGAAAAAAAACCCTTCTCGATCTCTCTCTCCACGGAATCGAATGCCTCCTCATGATCGCAAATCATTGGCGCGAGCCACGCCGTCGCAACGACGTGTCGCGACCGTGTCGTGACACGAGGGCTGCGTCGGCGTGCTTAGCTTTCCTTTATCCACCAGCAACTTGGTGTAGTGTGACGTACGTAGAGGAAAATTAAAGAGAGATCCAGTAGTGCATGTCACTTAATCAATTAGCAATAATAATTGTTGTTATTATTATTACTACTATTATAAGATTTGGTTTTGGATTTCTTTTTAGCCCGCCTTTTTGATGAAGCAGTTATTCTCTAATCATGTCATTTAGATATTGCTTTGTCGAGTGGCGTCCAAAGTCAATGCATATCTAAGATGATCACATGCACCTTCTTAAAAAGCAATTAAAATAATTAATTATGGCTCGCAAATTAAGCATAAAAAATTTAGCTATATATATATATATAATCATATCTCATAAGTAGTACATAATTATTAAATTACTGGTCCCAAAATGTGCGGTGGTATCGATCGACAACTATACATGAATTTGCGACCGATGTACGTACGTAGGTGATGTTAGATTATAACCTTACAAACTAAGCGTGGATCGATCATATTATATATAAACGCACGTATCCGATCGACTGTGTCCAATTCGAACAAATTAAACTAGTATATGATTAATTAGTAAAGAGTATATATATATATATATATGAGATTTGTGTACCTATGAAATCAAACCTAACATGCCAAGTAATTAATAATGGACATCAATATATTGTGGGAGGCATACAATTTATGATTTTGATGGCCATGATCAATATCTCTCACTTTATTCTCTTTTTCTCTCTCTTTGAGCTGTACTGGTGAGTAAATATATAGATGTAGCAATAGTTAAATCATGAATGATAACCTAACTGAAATGGTATACATGTATAGATTTAGTAATTGGGAGTGGTTGGTAGTGAGCTCATAATTGAACAAACTATGGCACCCATCATTCATATTGGCATGCTTAAGAGGAAAGAGTACGTTGCCACATATATATATATATATATGCATATTATATATAATTCAGAGAAACAATCATTTTAAAGATCTTTCCACAATCTTAAAAACCCTAATCCCCACAACTTAGCTAGATCTTAAGGCATAGACCCACTTATGGTTTCTTTTCCCCTTAGGACCAATACATGGGGGCCATGGAGGGGCCACCATATATAGTGCTTTTGCTATAAATTAGTTAATGTGTCCTTCTCACTCTTCACCACCAAGCACCAAATAAAAGCCAAGGAATAGGAGAGGGGGGCAGAGGTTGCATGAGCCCCATAACTAATAGAGTTTAAGATGGCAACCACTCCTTGTTGGGAGCCAACATCTCATGTGTGTGGCCTTAAAAGAAAATAGATGAGAGGGGGCCTAAAATGGGGTGCATATGTGTGGTGTGGACCATATATATATATATATATATGCACCTTCAATATGTACTGTGTGTACAACATTTAGCTCCAATCATGGCGCCCAACCACGTCGATCGGGCCGTCCGATCGATGATTGGACCGATGATTTCGAATACGTATCGCGTATCTTGCAATCGTACATGTACCATTATGTATCCACCAAGTTAATTGTAATTAATTGTGATCGATCGATATCCTCCTCCTTGCTAGCTAGCTAGAGATCTTGCAAGATACATAGGCATTAACTAATTGCCACACCATGCACCAAGTACATGGTAACTATAACAAACCCACAATAATCATCCATGGGTCCTACATAGTACAATCAAATCACGGGAAATAAATGGAATGTTTGAATAATTAAGCATATAACTATACATACCTACACACCAAATTCACCTATAATTGGAGAAATTAATTACACCATATATATATTGATCTGATCAATGCAATTAGTAGTGCAACAACCCTCAATGATGCAAGGTTAGGTACTAGTACAACCAAATCATAGCACATGAGTAATGGAATGTTAATATATATATATATATATATTTATCTCTACATACATGCACCAAATTCACCTATAATTAATATATAGAAGAAATTAAATTACTTAGACCATATTGAGTGCAAAGTAATATTACTATTGCCACCTATCAATAATATTCAAGTAACTGCTTAATTGAATAGGCTAAAGAGACAGCTAGCCTAAAGAGAATTATGCACACCAAATAAAAGCTTTTTTTTTCCATTCATCTATTAGCTATATAGCTCCTCCATAGAGAGAAAAAGAGGGGGAAAAAAAGGCCAATGAAAAAGAAGGGGAAAGGGTACCCACACATAGTTAATGAGGGGGAAAGTTTGGTGGGTGGGTTGTGAATAGAGGGGGCACAATCACACCCTTGATGTGTTCTATAATGTGAATCCACGTACGTAGTCATCTCCTCTCTCTCTCTCTCTCTCTCTCTCTCTCTCTCTCTTCCCCTCTCTTTTACTTTTTTTTTTTAGTACTAGGGACATGGGGGCCTCCAATTTGTCAAACTTTATACTATGTATAAATGTAACATGTTAGATATATATCTCTATATCATCATTACATGATATAACACCCCCTCCTCCCCCCCCTCCTCTTCACAACACATAATATTCTCCCCCCCTCAATCAATTCATTTCCCTCACTCATTCCTTCCTTCCTCCCCTTTACTCACAATCATAGGCAACTAACCCCCTCTTCTTTCTCTCTCTAAAAAAGTATACCTATATAGAAGAGAAAGAGAGAGAGAGAGAGAGAGAGAGAGAGGCTCTCTAGCTGGATATATACATGGCATCAGAAGATGTGTGTGATACGGGGCTCGCGCTCGGATTGGCGATCGGCGGCGGGGCTTCGACGCGGCATCGGAGAAGAGAAAAACCGGAGAAACCGGGGATGTCGATGTCGACGTCGACCGCGAACCCTGCAGCGATGGAGCCGTCTCTAACGCTGAGCCTCTCCGACGACGCCTACGGCGGCGGGGGGCCCCCGCACCCGCCGCAGCCCCCGCGCGTGTCGTCGCCGCACAGCGCAGTGTCGTCGTTCTCCGCCGCGTACCCACCGCAGGGGGGTGTGAAGAGGGAGAGGGTCGACGCTTCGGCTGCGGCTGCGGCGTTAGCGCCGACGGAGGAGGCGGAGGTCGAGAAGGTGGTGACGTCGTCGCGGGGGACGAGCGACGCCGAGGAGGAGGACGGCGGCGTGAGGAAGAAGCTGCGGCTCACCAAGGAGCAATCCGCGCTCCTTGAGGAGAGGTTCAAGGAGCACAGCACCCTCAATCCGGTAACATATACATACACATATACATACACACACGTGTATATATATATATATATAGGAATTTATATACATATGAACTCCATGTCGCTGCTTTGATATTCGCGCTGATTCGTCTCCTCTGCAAATTGTGTTTGATTATTGGATCTCAGAAGCAGAAGCAGGCCTTAGCGAAGCAGCTGAACCTGCGTCCACGGCAAGTTGAAGTTTGGTTCCAGAACAGGAGAGCAAGGTATATATATATATATACACACATATAACTTATTCGTACGCGTGATTGAACACTATTTCTGAATTATTTTCTATCAGATCGATCATTTATATATATATATATATATATATATATATATATATATATATATATATATATATATATATATATATATATATATATATATATATATATATATATATATATATATATATATATAGATGTGTGTGTGTGTGCGCGCGCGCGAGTGTATGGTTTATTTTATATCATATCGATCTTTTATGGTAACGTGACGGGAATTTTACGGTCGTCGCAGGACGAAGCTGAAGCAAACGGAGGTCGACTGCGAGTTTCTGAAGAAGTGCTGCGAGACGCTGACCGACGAGAACCGGCGCCTGCAGAAGGAGCTGCAGGAGCTGCGCGCCCTCAAATTCGCCACTGCCGCCGCGGCCGCCCCGGGCCGCTGCCGCCGCCGCAGTTCTACATGCAGTTCCCCGCGGCCGCCGCCGCCCTCACCATGTGCCCCTCCTGCGAGCGCATCGGCGGCCCCGCGGCCGCCGCAGCCGACGACGTGAAAAAGCCGACCGCCGCCGCCTCTTTCGTCGTCGCGCCGCCGCGGCCGCATTTCTTCAACCCCTTCACTCATTCCGCCGCGTGTTGATCCTCAGCCACAAAATTAAGTTAGTAATATTTAGATCAAATATAACATATAGTTAATTAAAAACACCCATACCCTTAGAATTTTTTTTTATTTTTTTTTATTTTTATAAACTTTCCTAATTTCAGTTTCGACGATGATGATCACAGTAGAGTTAATTAGTTGAGAGGTAGAAGATCATAATTAAACAGTGTAAAAAGCTTAAGGGGAAATATTATTCTCTATTAGCTTCCTTATGTTCAAAGGTAAATTAATTACATAGCTAGCAAGGTCCTAATTAATTAATTAATAACCCATTTCTTTTGGTTGTGGTGATTACTATGTAGCCCCTACTTTTCTTTGACAATATTTGTATAGCAAAAAACAGTTTGCATTAATAATTAGCTTTTTTTTTTTTTTTTTTTTTTTTTTGCTTATTATTTCTTAGTTCGAGTACGTACGTTAATATATATATACAGGAGAAAAGTTGCTTTTCTTATTCAAAGACTCTCGAAATCTCTCTATTGCACTGGAAGAGTAACTACTATTTTTTACCTTTTGACTCAAAAGCTTAGTTTGACTTAATTTCTACATTTACATATGAGAATGTATGTATGTAAAATTATACGAACTAATTAATTATATATTTTTATATGTGCATGAACTTTGGTGAGTATGGCACATGAACTAATCATCATCAAATTAATGCAGTAGGTTGTATAGCATGCCAAGTATTGGGAGGGCACAAAAACATGACCTTTTGTTGAAAACTCTTCAAAGCAAGGACTTAGAAAGTGTGCGGGACAAGCAAGGAATGATACATAACTCATTCAATAAGCACACAGATTAGAATAGTATAGTAGAGAGAGAGAGAGAGAGAGAGTTATTGTAAAACCTAATTATATAAAGCGTTGGTATTAATGTATTATAACTAACTTATTACGATATACAGAATATAATACTACGTGTGAATTGTATGTAGCGTAACTTTTTCATAAGAGAATGACATGTAGTGCAATTTTCTCGCAATTGAAAAGAAGATAAAGAGAAATTATAAAGCTCCTCCTCTATTATATATTTATATATATATGTTTCTCTCATTATATGTGATATGAAATGGATTGGGTGGGGTCCAAACAAAAATGGTGGGATCAAGCCCACGTGATGTGTTGGCTCCTCCAATTTCCCCTCTCTCTCTCTCTCTCTCTCTCTCTCTCTCTCTCTCTCTCTTCAAATATTTAAAGGGGACCCACAAGAACATTGGAGCCTCTAAAGTAATATTGGTGACCAATCCTTGTCTCCTTAGGGCCCTACAAAAACAAGTAGGGGAAGGTCCCTAGCATATATATAAACATATATATATATATATGTATGCATATAAGAGTTTTAAGTATTTGTGCATATATATATATATATATATATACCAAGTGCTTTAGCTTTTCTTAGGCGGTGGATTAAGTCCAAGTTGATGGGAAGAGGGGAAGGTTCCTACGAGTTGCGTAATGATTTGATTAGAGAGGTGGGCTTTTTGGCTTATTCCTTGTGTCAACAAAGATCACTTGTAAGATCATGGACAAAGCATGTGGATGTGAATAAAATCATTTACAAGGGGGGAATGTGACACTTCGCATGTGTGCATGCACGTGCGACAAGGTTACTGGATAACCCCAACCTAATTTCTCTAGTTATTATTATTAATAAGAGTTAAAGAGGAAAGTGATAAATATTAATTAATTACTTTTAAAGTTACTTTAACTTGATAAGGTTGCATGTTTGGTTTTCTGGAAAAAAAAAAAAAAAAAAAAAAAAATCCAGAGAACAAGTAAAGTAGTATTATTTCACCCATTACGGATTTCATAGAAAAGTTGAATTTTTTGTTTTAGGGTTTTTTAATTATCTGCAAAATGAAAATTATGAAAAAGATGTTTTTCATAATTTTTTTTTTCTAAAAATTAGTTTTCCATGTTTAAAATGAAATTATTATTAGAGGCTACGTACGTACCTAAGAAAATAACCGATTTTAAGACCTGAAATCCGAACCCTAACCCGAATCCAACGAATATTAGAAATTCATATCCAAATCTAAACCGAATCCAAACTCAAAAATCCAAACCCAAAATAATTATTTCTTTTTACAATATTTTAAAATATATTCAATTAAATCTAAATTTTTAAAATGCAAATTCAAATAAAACATCAAATTAACATATATATATATATATATATATATATATATATATATATATATATATATATATATATATATATATATATATATATATATATATATATATATATATATATTGTAAAATAATTTCGGGTTCGGGCCAGGTCGGATACAATCAAAATTCATATCCGAATCCAAATCTGTCTGGTTTAATTTCTTTTTTGATATTCATATTTGAAACTATATTTATTGAGCATCGGATAAATTCACTATGTTTGTGTTTGGATTCGGACAAAAATTTGGGTATCCGTATCCATTGACATGGCTACTTCAAAACCATCAATTATTAAGTTCACTCAAAGCCCACAAACTAATTAAATATCACATTTTACTTGCTAGATACCTAAGAAAATGACAATAATAGGGCTAAGCACATAGATTAATTCCAACCAAGAAAACCACTAACTGGGAATGGTAATATTTGATAGCCCTTAGCTGCAACAGCTTGGCAAATCTCGAATATTAATTGTTCCAATAATGATGTAAATTAAATTATGGCATTATCTACAAGAATATAATAATATATATATTTCTTCCTTTTCCAAGTTCAAAAACTTTGGTAATTATATATATATAGCATTCTTGAAGAAATAGTACAAGAAAATATATTTTATACGACGCTTTTTAGACGACGTTTTCTTCTAGCGTCTTTAATATTTAGGATTTGTCGACACTATGATTATATAAGCGTTGCTGATAAACATATTTTTATCAAATATTTATATACATTTTCCGACGCTATATTAAAACGTCGGTATATTTATCCCGACATGTTTATTTATTTAACGACTCTTTACCCGACACTTTTACAAGCGTCGGGATTATTTTTACTGATGCTTTAAAGCGTCGCTAATTATGATTTAAAGTGTCCTTAAATGTAAGATTTTTTATAGTAAATCTCTTGCGGAGGATATTGTTATTTATTTTCTCTGTCACACAGGTAATAATTAACATTTGGAATGAAGAATCAGATATCCTTACATGATAAAACTGTATTAGATCCAATAAATTACTGATGTTAGTGAGCTGAATCGTTATATTTGATATTATATATATAGAACAGATTTGCCAATTATAACTATGGGACAGGTCTCATATCGCCTGATAATCTTAAATTAAGTTTGTGACTAGAAGAGGGATCAAAATGAAAATATAAGAACCGAAGTCTCTAAAACTCCCTTACCCAATAAATTATTAGTGCTAATGGATTGGATCGCATTACAAAAACTATCATAAATAGCTATAACAGGGGGAACTTTGTCGGATTGTTAACGCTAACCATTAATTCCAAAAGTTCGAGCTATTAGAAATACGCAACCAATTCACTTAAAGCATATAAACACAGCGTCTGTGAGTTTTGATTGTAACTCGGTCCAACCAACCTTATGTCATTTCGAATATGACTCGACTATATATATACGTACCATTGCCTCCTGCCATTTTGAATATGACTGGGCCCAATTTGACCTCATGTTACAAGGCAGGATGCTGGCTTCCTTTAAACCAACCGTTTTATCATTTCGTATAAAGGTTTATTGAAGTGTGCATGACGAAAGTGTAATTAATGACAATACAGAGATGATGAGACTAGTAAAAGAGACAAGCTAATTCTTGCACTCATTTTTGAGTTTGAAACTTGTGGAGTAAGACCTAATCAACATTCCCCACCATTTGTCAAGCAATGCAGTTGATCTAGAAGAGTAGAATGTGTCCTCCTCCCACAGTATTTTATATATGAGATGGCATATGTGTATAGGAAAATTGGAATATGGTCCCATGCATATAATTGGAACCTGTCCAGGTTAACTTGAATTATTAGTTGGCAGGAACATTTTTCTTTGATCTTATTCTTATTCTCTATGTTAAGATGTTAGATTCTTATACCACGTGGAGATTGTGGAGAAAGGAGTGGCAACTAGAAAAAATAGCTAGGCAATATACAATTTGTAGGTTAATTTACTAAGGGAACTGATGATACTGCCAAAACAATATTTATTATTGTCGAAGTAAAAAAGTTCAGTACACAGTTATATACTGTTGGTTTTTGAATCGGGTTTTGAGTCGCTCATGATGGACAAAATCAAACCCGACCCATTAAGTGGTGGCTTCCTTAGTTGGTTAGGAAACCACCCAGTACGTGCAGTCACAAACGTGCAGGAAAAGGAGAGAGGGAATGTACGTAGAAGGGAAATACAAACATTCCTGCTTTTTCTTCTCTGAATGAAATTTCTCTCTCCATTACTGAGATTCCTAAAAGTTTAGCTTGGTTTTATTTTTAAACTATAATGAAATTAAATTAAAATCATAAAAATTTGAAAAATGGATATCAAAGTGGCTGTAGTTTAGTGGTAAGAATTCTACGTTGTGGCCGTAGAGACCTGGGCTCGAATCCCAGCAGCCACATTCCTTTACTTTTTTTATACCTATCTTTTTTAATTATGTAATCTTTTCAAAGTATCTATGTATTATACCCATCTCTTTTTTTGCAATGGTTTGTCGGAATATATAATAAATTAATTATAAACCTTTTCAAAGTACTTGTGTATCATACCTCTATCTTAAGCTTAGATAAGCTAAATATGTGGTAGTATCAGATAGGCTTAGGCTAGTAAAACTGCTTCTCTATTTGAGGAACAGAAGTCGAAACAATTTTAGAGCTTGAAGATTGCAAGTTCGTACTTCTAACTGAGAGTAGGAAGCTCGCGCGACAGCAATAGCTTTCTGAGATATATGTATAGTTAAAAGATATTTCTTAAGAAGCTCTTGTCGTGCCAAATAGGCTCTTAAATTTTAAACTTCGGACATTCGTGACACAAAAAGAGTTGATATTCAAGTAAGAATTGTTGTCGTCGTCAGACCGAGCTTAGATCAGGCCCAGTTTCAGCCAACGTCACCAAACCCAACTTTAGGCCAACACGACTCGAAACAAAACTATACATTTTAGCTCTACAACAAGCCCGGACAAGGCGATACTTCGAATCTGACTTGGATAAATCAATAAGGCTCCGTTTGGAATTGTAGAAAGACATGTGTTAGATACCGTGAGGAAACATAATTAAAAAAATATCATATTTTTATATGTATGTAATATCTTATTTCAAATATCGCAATGAATCGGTTACACACTGCGATGCCAAATACAATATAAGTTTTCATCAACTCCGGCCCAAAAGCATTAAGACTATCATTTCAAATTCGGGCCCTAACCGGGCGGCCCAGCCCATTTACACCTCAAGAAAGAAGCATTCACAAACTATCCAATGTTTAATTATTTTCCTTCAATTATTTAGGGCACCCAACAATTACCAAGTGATAAACAAAAGGATTTTAAAAAAAATTAGTACTTTGGAAGTGAACATTCCTTTGGTAGTTGTTCTTGAAACCTCTTTGTGTCATGACAATAGTCATATACAAGGTAATATCTCCTTACCCATCTAAATAACCTTCTTTGCCTCCAACTAAGGCTTCTTAAACTGGGGTTATTCCACCAGTTGGTTTTGTTCCCTACCATGCAGAATCTAGGGTTTCCCTTCCACACACAAGCATCAATCTTGTAGTTCCTAAGTGAGGCTATGAAGGGCCCCTTTGACCAGTCAACCTTGTCGCGTCCCCCGCGCGTCGCCCAGCTATCGCCGTTCCATATGCTCGCCTTGACCGACATCGGCTGCCACCTTGGAAATGGCACTCCTTCGTCTGCGTGGTTTCTGTACACCCTAATTGGCACCCAATCCACCATGAACCTAAAAACAAGATCAATATACGCGATCTGTTAGTCATTAAACCTTGAAACAAGACTTGGTTCCTATTTACGACAGCTTCTAAGACGATTTCTCTATTCAAAACCGAAAGTTAGGCATGAAAGCAAAGACTAGAGCGAAACTTCAACTTAAAACTTTCGCTTCTTGCGTTGAATTTCGTAAAAAGAGCTAATTAGTTTAGACATGCAATGTGATCACTCTTAGACACAACCTTGCTAGGAACAAAATTCTAATCCCTAGTGTAGGCCTGCTTCTAAAATAAAAGATTAGTAATTAGTTAACTATTTCGCAAATGAATTTAAAAAATGTAGAGCTAGCTTCTAGCTGTTAAGTGATCCTTTATTATTCACAATTTAAACTTTGAATCTTCCACCTTTGGTTGCATGGTTATTGTTAAATATAAAAATGTTTAAATACCGTTCTCTAACAGCTTAAGCTTTTAGAGAACAACGATTGTTTCACATGGTATCAGAGCTGGAGATGCTGAGTTCGAGTTACGCCAGGCTCCTAGCATATCAATTTTCTCCCATTTAATTTAAACCCACGTCATGGGCCGATCAAGAAGTCTCGAGCCCAGAGAGCCCAGACGTGAGGCGGAGTGTTAAATATAAATTTGTTTAAACACTCTAACAAGTTATTAGATTCTTCTATATATTCTCCACTGAAAACACTTTCGTAAAAGCTCCAGTTAGGTCAACTTTTTTCTTTTTCGCCTTAATTTTGAGCTAAGAACGAATTGACTTACACTATCTGATATAAGTTCCAGAGGATTGAATATGTGTGGAAATCTTTAGTTGGGTCAAACCACAAGTAAATCCTCTCCTCCCTGTTTCCAAAGCCATCCACAAACACATTTGTTTGCAGGATATATGGTTGACCAGTAACATTACCAAGGAATTCGAAGTCGATCTCGTCTCTATTAGGTTGATCAGATGTCATCTGCATTACAAATGTCATTAAACATACTAAATTCACCATATATATATATCTATGAACTACTGTATAGTCAAGTGTAATGAATTTGCTCACATAGAAGGCTACGACCGTGCCCGCGGAATAGCTTGGTATCAGTTTGATCCGCATATCGATCACCCCGAACAAGAACATATTGTTCGAAGCGAAAGATGAGCCTAAAATACAACACAAGGAGATTTAACTATGGTCATGAGTTAAGAAATTGGCGAAAAATTTTCTTCGTTTACGCAGGTTCTTGATTTGATGATATCATTACCTGATTCCTGGTCGAGTTTTACGCTCCTTGATCGCCCGTCGGGCGATGTGTTTACGTGGCTAGGAGACCAGGCTATATAGAAGTCCTCGTTGAAATTTACGGTAGAAACAACAGAAGCGAACGCGATTCTAACGAGATCGGCGAATAAAAGCCATATAAGAATGGTTGTTTTGTTGCATACCATGATGTTACAATGGATTGAAGATGATCTCTTGTTGGAATAGATTGAGAATATGATACAATGATTTATACAATTAGAGAAACAATAGAATATGTAGAAGAAGTGCTACTCAGCTATGAAGCAAGAATGCCTTTAACAAGAAGCAAAGTAATGCATGCACTATTTTATGGACGCGAGCTCCTTTATTATCGATGCCTACTACTCATTTCGCTAACACGATTCGAATTGACGATCCACCTGCTAAAATTATCAGCTCCGTTAAATATGATTTAGAGTATTTGAAACTTTTAGAAAATAAATTTCGTAAATTTTTGAAATAATAATAAAGTTCATCAAACGGGCATAAAATGAACGGTCAAAATCGAACGACGTCCTAAAAATGGATGATCGGACCCTTCAATTCAAGATCGGGGTTATTGATCTTTATCTAGATAGTTAATAGAATTTTTTATCAAAAATTCAACAAATTCCGATTCTTTTACACCGTTAAACTAGCAAGTATCTCATACCGGTCGTTAAAAATTGTCAATTTTGTGACCTCTTGATCGTAAGGTAAATGTTTTCAAAAAATTATAAAATTTGATTTCTAGACGTTTTAAATGCTGTAAATAACGTTTAACGGTATGGATCATCGATTCAGAAGCTCTATCATTGAAAACGACTTATGAGTACGAGAGCGATCGTACTCATAATAGTATAGTAGCCGGACCCCTATTTTATGTACTATAGGTACGTTTCTCCTCGTTGGCTATTAAATACCTTTAATTTGATGCATGCATGAATATCTTATTTATCATATCTATTTAATTTATTTATAACCTATATTTAGACGCATGAACATATGTTTTAAGGATGTATATATACATGAACATTAGATTCAGCATAATTCTTTTATTTACTTGAGGAACGTACATATATGTGGTAATTAATAAGTTGATATGGAGGAATAATGTAAAGGCGTCTATATATAGTTTTGCATATAATATACGCCTATAAGTTTTTTTTTTTTTAAATGAATGTTAAATCAACTCATAGACACATGCATGCATTATTCTAAAAAAAAAATAACAAATTGAGCGTACTAACCAATTTTAAATTAAAATTTGAAACTATGATGTCAATGCTTCAAAGGCAAGTGAATTTGAAGAGTAATAAAAGAATCCAAAGCATTGAGAAATAAAGCACCTAACCTTGTCATCATACATTATAAGTTTGAGCAACCAATTGCAAGTGCCTTCCTTGGAGAGGCATATATGCATGCTTTGTGGATGTACCTCAACTTTGTGAATTTGAAAATCAACTTGAATGGTTAATGTCTTTAGATTCTTTCCTTCTAACAACAAACTTCATAATTTGAGACACTTGCTAGGGCCCAGAAATCGGAACAATTTGCTTACTTTTTCAGGTTTTAGGTCGTTATAACACTCAGCATCTTGCTGGGGCTTCTGCAAATGTGCCTCTCGAGTCAACTGTGTAAAGACGTACGCGGAGTAGGTCTTGTGTGCTCTCAGGAGCACAGAGCCTTCTATGCTTCTAAGTCGTTTTTGATGATTGGACTTTCGAATCGATGATCGGTTCAGCTAGACTTGATCTAGCATATTTGAAGTATGTAGAAAATGAATTTTGTGATTTTTCGATATTGTTTATTTTAATTAGTGATCGAAAAGATTCAAAATTAACAATTTTTAATGGTCGATATCTGCCGTTTCAAGTTTAACGGCGTACAAATATCCAAATCAGATGAAATTCTGATAGAAAATATTTTATACTATCTACAGCAAGTTCAATATCTCTGATCGAAAATTTTAGTACTATATCACCAATTTTTATGAGAATTTTATTTTCAGCGGTTGATTTTGAACCCTTTCGATCACTAAGTAAACGACATCGAAAAATCGCAAAATTTATTTTCTACATACTTCAAATATACTAGATCAAGTTTAGCGGAGCCGATCGTCGATTTGATAGTCCCATCATCGAAAACGGCTCAGGAGTACGACGGGCTCTGTGAGAGCACAGCAACCCTGCTCGACATACGTGTACTAATAGTTGTTTTTAACTGCAATAAAAATTGTGCTTCAGTTTGCCACCATTGCTAAAACTGTAAGTCATTTTGTTTATCAAACACCTAATTTTCGCTTCTCCAAGTAGAGAAGCTATTTCAAAAACCTATAGAAAACAGATATGTAGCAGCGAGATAACCAACAACATTCAGTAAACTGGCCACTTGCCTGTGGACGGTTTGTAAGGCTCGGGACTTTCGGAATTGGCCGCTTGCTGGTGGACGGTTTGGAAGGCTCGGAATAATTTTATCTTTCGAAATCTTCAGCCCGACCCTATCATAGCTGCTCACAGGCTCAGGATGTTGCTCACTTTGTGGAAAGATGTAACATACTGGACTTGCGCAAATTGCGGAGTTCGAGTATTTAACTCTTGTGTTGGAGCCTTTTCAGATTTTCTGGAGGGTCGTTGACTGTGTTCCGACCTATGGCGCGTGTACCGAGGTTTGGGGATGAGTCCCAAGCCCTAAAGTCCAAAAAGTTGGATTTTAGGTGGCTCTCGGGTTGGAAATTCTGTGCCTTGTACCGGTACAAAATAGTGTCTATACCGTTACAAAATGATGGCTATACCGGTACAGACCAAGATTTATACCGGTATAAAATGGCAGACTTGGCAAACCCGAGGCTCGGGTTTGGCGCTTCGCAGGGTTTATCTTAGGTACAAAATGGATTTGTCTTACAAACGATTTCGAGCAGTTTGAACTGCAGGGGGTTTTTAGCTATTGTAGCATTCCTATTAGTGTTCCATACACTCCTAGGGCTTCATTTGAGCCCTCGGCCAACAGCAAACAAGGTAGGGGAGTTTCTCTCTCTAAACCATTGTGCTCTTTTGATTTTTTTGGGTGGATTGTTAGGAGATTGATCTCTCTTTTCTTCTCCTTTGGCCACCTAGAGCCATTGTCTTCTTGTTGGAGCTTGGAGCTTGCCTTTTGGAGCTTTGTGGTGGATCAAGCTTCAAGCCTAGGGCTTTTTGAGTTTGGTATAGAGCTTCTTAGAGGTATGTGAATGATCTCTTTACTCTAGTTTGAAATTTTGTGGGTTTTTGTGAGATGAAACCCTAGAATGGGATTCTAGGGTTAGGATTTGGGGATTTTCGATTTAGGGCCTTTGGGACCTAATTGATGGGTTTAGAACTTTGATTTAGGTTGGATTAGAAGGACTCTAACTCCCATTTGGAGATCAAGAGCACTTCCTTCGCATTCGGTGAGTTTTCTCCAACCTTTCGTCGAAATCCTTAAAGTGTGAACTCAAGGTTTATTTTCTTAGCTTGTAACTCTTAGGGTGAACTTTTTAGGACTCTAGGAGTGATTATCGAAGCTTCGTTAGCGGTTCGGAGCAACGCTTTTCGCACTTGGTGGGTTTGGCTTCATGAGCATAGGAGCAAATGGCTCCTAAGTGCTTATTCGGTTTGATTTAATTATTTTGAATGCATATTCATGCTAAATAGATTTATTATGAATTTTGAACCACTTAAAATGCATGCCTCATGTATGATAAAATTTTCACTCTATATAGTAGAGCTTTCGGGGTTAAACAGCATGCATGTGAGGGTGGGATTTGTGGGCACCTGGGAGTGTGCCATTCATGTTTATGTAGCTTAATTAATGTAATTGAGAACATTAAACTTGGGTTGGAACATAGAAAAGTTTAAGTGTCATCAAGCGGCACTTAACTTAGAAAACTATGAAACTGCAACATAGAGACTTGACATAGGCCACTGGACATCTATTATTTCCATGTTAGAGACATGATGACATAGAGATAGGCCTTTGGACACTTGTACATTCCATGTTAGAGACATGACGATTTGGGACTTGTGACGAGTTTTGTGACTATATGCCATTGTGCTCATTCGCACATGCTTGTGAGGGTCGCTCCCTACAAGCCGGCACTCCGGAGTTGGCCAACGCGTTTCTTGTATTCGCCGTGCGGGATTGGGCGCCGACGTGGATTGCCGTGGGACCTCATTCCTAGGGTGGGAATGTTGACTACTACGGGGCCATTAGGCTCGGCATTTGGGCTAGGCAGCCTTCGGGTGGGCATCGGCCATATCGCCTTCGGGTTGATCTTATTGTACTTAAACTTAATGTAGTTTAAAGAAAACTGTGGACTTTGACTAGAATAGTAAACGTTAACACTTTACTATCACTTGTGGACATTATAGATCTTGATTAGAATAGTAAACTTAGTCTTTTACTATCAAGTTGGGAACTTCATGTTAATTATAACGCTTTCTATTCATGCTTAGAATAGCTTACTTATGCAAATTCATGCTAAGTGGAGATATTGTGTTTAGTAGTTTACATGTTATTTACATGTTGCTTATTATCGCTTATTATCGTTTATACTTACTTGCTTAGTTTTGGGCCTAGTGGAGCATACAACTGAAGTCAGTAATTGCCCAACTATTAATTAATAGTTCTCACGCCTCTTTTTTTAATGTGTTTCGAGCCTTCGCACGGCGGAGGTAAGGGATCGTGGAAAGGGAACCGCTAGCTAGTTATCGCCTTTCCACCTTGTAGGGTTTTCGCTCTTTTTGTTCTTTGGTGAGATTGAGAGAGTTTTGTATCCCTATGTAGAGACTACCATGTACTTAGTTATAGTGGTGTTGGTTTCTTTTGTTGTACTCTCTTTATAGTTTATATTAGAGATTGGTACTTTACTTTTAGTCACTTCTTTTATATTTTCTTGTATAGAATTCTAGTTGTTATACTGCTCTGATGCTTCTAGATTCTCCTTATCTTCGTGGTTATTTATCGTTTTTGTTTGACGCCTTATATGTTGTAGACATACGGCGGGTCTGGGCACGCGTCGGGCGGGCTTCCGCTGGGTCCCGGGGCGTGACAAAAGACCAGCTATATATGATGGTTTTTTTTTTTTTGGGCTTTGCTGTTGTTTTTCTTGAGGCCCTGGTTGCGGGTTGCCTCACCTCTGTAGCTAAATTCATATATTCAATGAATGAAGGGGGTAAGCGGGTAGCGTGTTACCTATTCTCAAAAAAAAAAAAAAAAAAAAAAAAAAAAAAAAAAAAAAACCATTCAGCAAACTTATTAAATTAACATAGATGTATAATGCTATATCAAAAGCGAGTTTAATGATTAGTCTAACTACCAGTGTTATAAGTTAACTTTAGTTTTAATGATTAGTCTAACTACCAGTGTTATAAGTTAACTTTAGTTATTTTTAATATGAAAGCAAAGCAATTAATTATATTATATTACATATCTAGTTATTACCTTATGCTTTGCATACAAGGCTTCTTAATTAACAAATTTGAAAAAAGAGATTATAGGCCATAGCCCTAGCATTACTAATTTTCTCTTATATATGTAATTCAAGTTCACGTCATAAACCTAGACGTGCTTTAAATTAAACCAGTTTAAGTTTTTAGAGAAAAATGATTCTTTTATTTAATTTAACAAAATTGCTTGTAAAAATCTCTTCGTGGCGCTCTTCGCTCATTTAGCGTCATTTATCACTGCGAATAAAAATCCCAAATATTTAATTTTATATTAGATGTTTGAAAATTTAAATTTTTTTAATAAATTACAGTAATCTAAATATTCCCATTATCTTTTAGAACATATATGTTTTCCGATACTATATTTTATCTTTAATTTGTTCTTTTTTATTTAAAATTTAAAATTTTTATTTTTAAAAAGATCAAAACAATGGGTATTTTGGGCAATTTAGTATTTTAAGTATTTTATAGCATTTTAATAGAATATTTGCCAAACCTTTTTCCACATCTTACATTAAACAAATATTCCAAATCTCATTTTACAAACAAAATTTACTAGCAAATATATGCAGCCTCTGTACCAATTGTTGTGCCTTCTATGTAATTAAGGCCCAGAAACCTATTGGGTCCAAGTGAATTTGGGCTCCATGCGAACTCAAACCCGCCCCGAATCGCACTAGCTTTGACCTGTAAATAGCATGCTACCCGCTTCATTTATTGAAAAAGTGAACTAGATTACATAGATGAGGCAACACAGGCCTCTAAAAGGGCGGAAAAAAAACAAAATCATCGTATGCTGATTAATCTTTCAGATGTCCAGAAAGAGATTCCACCCATTGAGACGATAGCTGATTAAACTTGCAGATTCTAAGAAAAGGATCAGGCTTAGTCATTCTGAAAATCACACAATTTCTAATTTCTCAAGTGACCCACCAACAGGCAATTAAGCCTCTTATCCTGGAGCTTGAGAGAAGCGAGCTTTTCCCACATATCAATTTATTCCATACCGAAGTCACATCATGTCCCAAATCTGTAACATCTGTTAACTTTCAATTCTCCAAGGCCAAAGTTATTAGAAATCTGATAAACACACACTGAGTAAATAGGTGATCCACCGTTTCTTCTGCCGTCCCGCATAGTACACAGGTCGTATTTCCGGTCCATCATCTCTTAAGGAGATTATCAGCAGTTAGGGGCCTTCAAGTTTCAATGTTGCTCAATCAATTAGTGTTATATAATTGTTTGAATATATAGTATTATTAGGAAAAAGAAAAAGAAAAAAATTGTGCTACACTTAATTAATTAGCTCATCTCTATAATTACATCAGAAACCCACAATTGAATCTAATCTAAGCATGCATTAAGGTTCGATTTATATATAATCGTGTTAAAAGTGTTTTAAGTGTAAAAGTTAGAATATTTATTTCCTTCCAATTTATTATATATAGAGCTAAAAAAAAAATTTAAAAAAAGAAAAAGAAAAAGCTAAACCTGCAATATCTACATCACATGGCAGGGAAAAGGGAACATCTCCATCCCCAACCAATTCTCGACGCAAGCATAGTACATTGTACATGCAGTTTGTTGAATTTATTTATGTGTTCATGTGATCACTACTTCTCATAGATCATCACCACCCAACTCCACAAGTTATATATAGGGACTCCACCTGCAGCTCTAGCTGATTCTTCACTGTGCCCAATGTAACTCTCTTTCTCTCTCTCTCTCTCTCTCTCTCTCTCTCTATCTCTCTCTCTATATATATATAATAGTATAGAGTAGGGCTACTATACTATTATGAGTAGTAGAGCCCTACTACTCATAAGTTGTTTTCGATGATAGAGCTTAGAGATCGACGATCCACTCAGATTAAATATGATCTAGAGTATTTAAAAGTTCTATAAAATAAATTTTGTAATTTTTCGATATCATTTACCTTACGATCAAAAGCTCACAAAATTGACAATTTTTAACAGCCGATATGGGATACTTGGTAGTTTAACGGTCTAAAAGAATTGAAATAGGTTGAATTTTTGATAGAAAATTCTATTCACTACCTAGATAAAGATCAATAACTCCGATCTTAAATTGAAGGATCCGATCATCTATTTTTAGGACATCGTTCGATTTCGGCCGTTCATTTTATGCCCATTTGATGGACTTTATTATGATTTTGAAAAATCACGAAATTTATTTTCTAGAAGTTTTAAATACTCTAGATCATATTTAACGGAGTGGATCGTCGATTCGGAAGCTCTATCATCGAAAACAACTTATGAGTAGTATGGCTCTACTCTAATAA
The DNA here is from genome assembly GCA_025177825.1 of Aechmea fasciata. NCBI lineage: Eukaryota > Viridiplantae > Streptophyta > Magnoliopsida > Poales > Bromeliaceae > Aechmea > Aechmea fasciata. The sequence continues at coordinate 11,509,013 of CM045925.1, forward strand.
TATAGTAGCCTACTATATATATATATATATATATATATATATATATATATATATATATATATATATATATATATATATATATATATATATATATATATATATATATATATATAGAGTCCTACGTATGCTATTAATAGCACGACGAATTTGGTGCTAGTAAGTTTTCTACCCTTGGATTAACCCCTTTGATTAATTTTACCGATTATACTATTCAACCAACCACCCACTCAACCCTAGGGCCCACATCATCCTAGCCGCACATCTTTTAATCCAAGGGTAGAAAACTTACTAGCACCAAGTCATTGATGCTATTAATAGTATTCCACCTAGTTCTATATATATATATATATATATATATATATATATATATATATATATATATATATAGGCTATGACTACACACTATTACGATATTATCATATTGGATCACTCGTACTCATAAGTTATTTTCGCATGGATGGCGGAGCCACGATCTGTTCCGCTAAATATGATCTAGAGTATTTGAAACTTCTAGAAAATAAATTTCGTAAATTTTCGAAATCATAATAAAGTCCATCAAGCGGGCATAAAATGAACGGTCAAAATCGAACGACGTCCTAAAAAAGAATGATAGGATCCTTCAATTCAAGATTGGAGTTATTGATCTTTATCTATGCAGTGAATAAAGTTTTCTATCAAAAATTCAACAAATTTCGATTATTTTACACCGTTAAATTAGCAAGTATCCCATACCGGCCGTGAAAAATTGTCAAATTTGTGACCTCTAGAGTATTTTTATCTTGAATTTAAAAGTCCTATACTCAAAAGAGTATTCAATTCCCATCGCCTATTTTGACATAATTTACTAAGTAAACAATATCGAAAAGAACTAAAATTTTATTCATAAGAACATCATATACCCTATATCATATTTAACGGTGTGGATCGTTGATTTGAACGCCCTAAGATCGAAAAAAATACTATAGTATGGGAGCTACGGGAGCTCTTGTACTATAAATAGTATAATAGCCTAATTCTATATATATATATATATATATATAGTAGAGGCTGTTGTGCTCTCGTGAGCACAGAGCGTACAGAGCCCTCCGTGCTCCTAAACCATTTTCGATGATGGCCCTCTCAAATCGACGATCGGCTCCGTTAGACTTGATCTAGCGTATTTGAAGTTCTTATAAAATAATTTTTGTGATTTTTCAATGTCATTTACCTAGCAATCGAAAGGATTCAAAATCTATAATTTTTAACGGCTAAAAATAAAAATTCTATAAAAAATGATGATATAGCACCAAAATTTTCGATCAGAAATGTTGATTTTGTTATAAATAGTATAAAAAGTTTTGTATCAAAATTTCGTCTGATTTGAATACTTCTACACCGTTAAACTTAAAAACGGCAGATATCAACCATTAAAAATTATTGATTTTGAATCCTTTCGATCAGTAGGTAAATGATAACAAAAAATCACAAAAATTATTTTCTAGAAACCTCAAATGCGCTATATCAAATCTAACGGAGCCGATCGTCGATTCAAAATTTTCATTATAAAAAACGGCTTAGAAGCACAGCAGTCCTGCTCTCTCTCTCTCTCTCTCTCTCTCTCTCTCTCTCTCTCTCTCTCTCTCTCTCTCTCTATATATATATATATATATATATATATATATAATACTACTATACTTATATGAGTATAGAACCCTTTGTACTGATAACTTTTCGGCCGTTCAGATGATAAAATGTGCGGTTAGAATGAGAGTGATTACGGTTAGGTTGATAATAGGTCCCTAGGGTTGAGTGGGTGGTTGGTTGAATAGTATAATCTAACGGATAAAAATGATTAAATGGTGGATCCAACGGCCAAAAACTTATGGCAGTGTTTGGATTGGGGATAGCAAGGGGGATATCCTGCTATCCCCAATCTTATTCCCAAACAACTTTTTTTTTTTTTTTGGGAGCTGATAATACGATTAAGACTATCCTCTTATCCCCAAATACCTCACTATCCTCTTATCCCCAAGGGGTAGTTTAGTAATTTTCACATTTCACCACCTCACTATCCTCTTATCCCCAAATACCATCCAAACACTTTTTTTCTTATATCCCTTTATCCCTATCCTTATCCCTATTTTCATCCAAACACAAAATTACTCTTATCCTCATACTTGTACCTATCCCTGTAACAGCTAGTTCTTACTTATCCCCGAACCAAACGCTACCTATGAGTACAAAAATTTCTATACTCATAATATTATAGTAGCCGGACTCTGTATATATATATATATTCTTTGCCATGTTAAAGAAGATAGAGAGAGAGAGATGAGATGATGATGATGATGGGTTTTTGCGTGTTGAAATGGCTCTGCTCACTGTTCAAACACTGATCTACTAGTACAAGCCATCGCATCTCTCTCTCCCCTCTCTCTACACAAAATATACTGTGTAACAGTAGCAGGTGCTCATTATGAAGTGATAACACACACAGCTGTTCCTCTCAGTTTCCCTTTGTGGGAGGAATCCCTACACCTCCTATATGTAGTGGGGCTTCCTAGGGCTTTACCCTTTTAGTTCCACTAAATTTCTCTCTCTAGATCCCTTTTTTTTTCTCTCTCTCTCTCTCTCTCTCTCTCTCTCTCTCTCTCTCTCACACACACACACACACACACACACACACACACACACACAAGCTTTCTTGTTGTTGTTGCTAACATGCCATTGATGTAAACATCTGAAATTCTTTTGTGTGTTTTGGTGGTTAATTAGAGGGGGGTGGATGCTCATCAATCATAGCCTTTTCATCTGAGTCTTTTTGAAACTTTGTGTCACTTCTTCTTTTCTTTCTTTTTTTTTTTTTTTTTTTGTTATCCTTTTTTTAAAAAAAATGTAGTACCCCTCAACAGTTTATTTATTTATTCATACACTATTTCCTTTTAAAATTTACCTTCCTATTAATATAAGCTTCATATATGCTTTGAATGTGTCATTTTAATCAATTAAACTTAGAATTTCTCCTTTGTTAAACATTATCAAATTTATTTAATTTAATTATTTTTTAGTAGATAATTATTAAAGTTATTAAAATATAATAAATGTCAAGCTTACTAACTGGAATAACTTAAAAACAAAAATAAAAAAACTAAAAAATTATCAATCATAAAAATAGAAAAAGAAAAATACAAACTTTACACCCTATTAATTAATTAATTAATTAATAGGGTGTAAATGTTATGCCTGTCCAAACTCCAAATAAATTTTTAGTTTTAAAAAATTAATAAAATTTGTGAAGAAATTTCTCTTTGATAATTAATGTGTAAAATATATACTCTATTTACAGAAATACAGATAACATTGCTCAAAATGAAATTTTAGGGCCTAGCTAGGATAAATTTTTTCTAGAATTTATTCTTTTTAAGAGATGGGTAGCACACATTCTATTTGATTTGTTTATTTTATTTTAGAAATAAATTTAACTTAAAATATGAATCAATTAAAATTCAAACTTGCAATCTCGGATACCAACCATCAAACACTTTGCCACTTACGCTAGAAACAGTCCGTAAATTTTTTCTATAGTTAAAGAAATGTCCTTTTTTTTTTTTGAAAAATTCTATTTATACATTCTTAAAGATGGGTATTAATCTTACAACCCTTATTCTAGAATTCGTAAAAATTTAAATAATTTTTAATAAAAATAAAAAAATTTTATATGACAAATAAAAAATTAATAATTTTTAAATAAAATAAATATATAAAATATGCATCTCATTTTAAAATATACAATAGCATTACTTTTTTTTCTTTTCTTAATTGTAATCTCTGCCCAACTGTTGTGTTTTTTTTCATCTGTCTCTCTCTTTTCCATCTCTCTCTCTCTCTCTCTCTCTCTCTCTCTCTCTCAACTGCTGCCTCTTTAGCCTCTTTTTCCATCTCTCTCTCTCTCTCTCTCTCACACACACACACACAACTGATGCCTCCTTTTCCATCTCTCTCTCTCTCTCTCTCTCTATATATATATATATATATATATATATATATATATATATATATATATATATATATATATATATATATATATATATATATATACACACTGACACACAAATGAAGCAGGGAGATTCTTATGGTTATCAATGCATTCAATGCCTGGATCCATAGTACACCTTTCCCAGGCATCTCATCCCCACACCACCTCTTTGTAGGGTACCTCCCACTCACTTAGTAGGATTCCATCACCCTCTTCCTTAATCTCTCTCTCTCTCTCTTATCCACTACTTCTTGTTTGTGTATATATAGCTCCCCTTTTTGTTCACTTCATTCATTTACTCATTCAATCAACTACCCTACTAATATTCAAATGGGTGGGTCACTACCCATTTTTCATCATCAATACTCACACACATCTCCATCTCTATCTCCTCCTCCTCCTCTCCCTCCTCCTCTTGAGCTCCTCTCTAGCCATCCACTCTCATGAAGGTATAATGTATATATATATATTATATATATGTTTGACTTCTAATGGGTCAACTTTATCAATCTCCATTTCTCTCTCTTACACTCATTTTAAACTTTGTGGTCTCTCCATGCAGGTAGATTACTACCTAATCATGTAGAAGCTCCAAAGGTGAGACCTTCTTCTATATCTAGTGATCAACTCTCTCTCTCTCTCTCTCTCTCTTTTCTAAGTGTGATAGTGTAATGCTATATATGTTTACTTACACACATGCTATATATATTTAGTGAATGCATTACACAGAAAATGTGGTATAATTTTATCTCTAAATGTTGAATATATATATATATATATATAATTATCAAAAATCCTATTTTCTAACCATTTAAGCTTTTTAGAGGATAATAATTATTTCATATAGTTAATATAGTTTCAGAATCTCATATCATACTGATTTGTTGTGGCTCCACACGTAAAAGGAGTGTTGAATATAATTATTAAAAATATCGTTTTCTAGCGACTTAAGCTTTAATTTGTTTCATATATTTAACAATAAATAAATACTTTTTAGTTATTAAATATAGTAAAATTTGGTTGATATCAATGTAGGAGGAGATGGTAATGGCGTCGGCGTCGGCGGCGGCGATGATCATCGGATCGCGGCCGCCGCGGTGCGAGGGGAGGTGCATCTCATGTGGGCACTGTGAGGCAGTTCAAGTGCCCATTGCCCCAAAGGAGAGTAGTAGTAGTAGTAGTAGTAGTAGTAGTAGTAGTAGTAGTAGTGATCCTAATGCACTCACCAAAGCAACCACTTCAAGGGGTGATTATGATGATACATCAAATTACAAGCCACTTAATTGGAAGTGTAAGTGTGGGGATCTGATCCTTAATCCTTGATTATTTCTCCTCACATTCTCAAATTAACCATATATATACATATATATATATCTGTGTGTGTATTAATTTGGCTAGAGGGATCACAATTATCTTTTTGTTTTTTAATTATGTTTTTTTTTTTTTTTCTTTCTTTTCATCCACCCTTTTGAATGGGACATACAAGAGTGACCATCACCTGGTTAATTAACTTGTAGATGAATGGTTTAGATGTTGTAGCTTCTTCTTTCCTTTTGTTTTTTTTTTTAGTTGTAGTTAACTTGTGTAGTTAATTATGGTACATGATGGAATTTGTTGATATAGTGAAATTAATATCATTGCAAATTTTTTCTTTTTTTTTGTTATGGTTTATTGTAGATGAAAATGGATGCAAACAATTTTTTTTCATTTTTTAGTTTTTTCTTTTTTCGTGCTTTTGATTAACTAAATAAATTTTTTTTACTAAAAAAAGAAATAAATAAGTAATGAGTTTGATGTTGAAAGGAGTTATTTAATTAAAAAAATATAAAAAAAATTGAGGGATCTTATTTTAAAAAAACTGAGATACATTTTTCCCTTAATTTGTTTTGTATTATAAAATTATATATATAAATACACACACACACACATAATACATATACACATATTTTTTTTATTTAATTTAATTATAAACATCAAGCATCAAATTTGGCATAGACATAATTAAGGATAATGGTATATAGTAGATTTAGTTAAATTAATTTATTCATTAAATTTAGGAAATCTAAATTATTTAAGTTTAAAATTTTATTTAGTCATAATCACTTGATGGAAAAGTAATTAAACAGAACTACAGTCCTATACATAAGTTTGATTTATTAAATCTAAATTAAATTAAGCATATTTCTGGAGAAAAAAAAAAACTTGAAAGATTCAAAATTCCCATTCACTTTTTTATATTTAAACTATAGATAAATTGTAAAAAAATTATTTAAAATAAATTTTTTCATTGATCAGGATGTATATATATATATATATATATATATATATATATATATATATATATATATATATATCTTGACCACCTCACAAGCCATGCCTTTTCCCATGAAAGGTCACATCCAAGTGATCTCATGCAGAATCCAAAAAGATTAAAAGGTTCACCAATGGTGTGGCTCAGATGTAACATACATAGATATATACATATTTTATATAATATATACTAAATCCATGTCAAAAATATTCTAAAGTATATGGTGGGTTGGTAATGATGGATAAATTGACAACTAAAAGAGGTAAAGCAATAACTCCCTCACATGTTGCTAATGGAAACATAAAATTTTGCTAAAAAAGGGTTGTGGCTTCACAAATTGGTGTTGTGGAGATTATGGCAAAAAAACAAAAAAAGAAAAAAAAAAAGGGAAAACTCCAAATACCCTCTGGTGATTTTATTTTTTTCTCATTTTAGTAACTTATGATTTAAAGTGTATCAAGTTAGTATCATGTGATTTTGCACTTTTTTACTTTAGTACTCTGTGGTTTAAAGTGTATCTAAGTTAATACCCGGTGGTTTCGCATTTTCTCACTTTAGTACCCTGTCGTTTAAAACCACAGAGTACTAACTTGATATAAAAATAAAAGTACAAGGTACTAATTTGATACACTTTAAACTATATATAGGATCGATACTATAATGAGAAATTGCGAAACTATAGGGTACTTACCTGATACATTTTAAATCACATGGTACTAAAATAAAAAAGTGCGAAACCACACGAGGGTTTTTGAAGTTTTTCTTAAAAAAAAAAAAGGTACATTATAGGTCACTTTGTCACAAAGTATATAGGATTTCACTAAGATCATTATGGAGTTTTAATTTTGACTTGGCTAGGAGGTATTTGGTTACTCAGAAAAAAATATAGAAAACTGTTTTTCAAGAAATAAGTTTTTCATCACAAAAAATTTCCATTTTTTTTAGTTTTCGTTTTGCAAAAAAAAAAAAAAAGGGTTAGAAAATGAGATTACTATTGTTTCATGAAATTTGAAAAAAAAAAAAAATTCAGGAAAACTACTTTTTCAGAAAACCAATTAGCTAGAGTTATCTAATTTTAATTTTTATAGGCTTTTCCGCATAAAACAATTTGGTGATGATGTGTTAGTTGATGTAGTTGTAAAGATCATCAATCATTTTTCGATAAGAAAATTCGCTAGTTAGGGCGAAAGTATGAGATAAAATGTTAGCCCTAGGAAGAGGTGGTAGATGAGATGCTCCGAGGAAGGATGAATTAAACTTTTACTTGCAATAGTTAGTCATTCTCTGTTGATTGTGATGCGATTCATCTCATCTTATACTTCAATGCTAGCTGAATGAGTGACGAACAACCTTTTTAAAAAGCCTCTAATGTAAGCCCATTGGGCTACTGACCCAGCCCTAGACACAACATGGACCAGACCATATATTTGGCCCATTGAATTTGGGCCACTATTGGACCAACTTTGGTCCAAACCAAAATTAATCCAACCCACAAATTATTATTATATCTAATTTCTGAAGTGAACATGAAATTCCACATTCAAATTTCTTAGTTTGGTATTGAGGTCTATATAACGTTATTAGATAAAATAAAGTTGTAGAAAAAACATATAGAGATATAGTTCTGCGTTCTCCAGTGAAACCGCAGAAAATATATCGTAACTGACTCATCGCGATATACGGAACACAATATGTATTTTTTTCAACGTACTTTTCTCACCGCACGTAACGTAATTTCTCTGCAATTCCAAACGAAGCCTAAGTCCTCTTCGTTTGGAGAGTTTTTGAGTTTGATTCGCGCATATTCTATTTATCTCTAATTTTGGATTATACGCCAATCAATTTTTAAGTGGTAAAGTATAAATTATGGAATGGTAAAACACTTTATTTTATAGTCTAAATTAATATAATCTGTACCTTGAAATTAAAAAAAAAAAGGATCATAACGTAATAGCAAAGTGCAAAATGTCAAATTAATAAATCATAAAACCTAATAAATATTTTTGAAAAAAGGAAAAAAAAAACCCCGATAAAATATTATGTTTTTATTTACATGGTCAACTATGGAGAACTCCTTACCTTCTAGAAGAATCTCGGGGCCAAATATATGAAATGACGAAAATACCCCAGCTAGCCCCCCCCCACCACTGGGACCAATTTCCACTGAAGACACAAATGGAATAAAGTAAAGTTGTTGAGGGTAAAACTGCCAAAAGGATCCCTTATTAGTTATTACCACGCTGCTTTTCTTTTTTTATTATTATTCATGATCTAGTTCGAATGGGGCCCACTCGAAAATGTGGGGCCCATGAGCCCAGAGAACTGTAGCGTAGACGTGGTCTACCACATCATCTGTGGACCGCAAAAGTGTCATTTCTATTAAAAAGATTAAAATTATTAAATAAATATGATCTACGCAAATAGATTATTAGAAATTAAATTTCATATTTAGTGGCTACTCTGAGTGGTATTGACTATATTATATATTTGTCATTAAAAATTATTAGCTGTAACATTAGTCCACAATACCTCGCGGTCCATGAATGACATGGTGCACCAAGTCTAAAGGCCAGTGGTCCACTGTTCTCTCCCTCGTCCCCTCATCATAGCGCGCCACGTGTCCCACCACCTCCGCCACCCCCTCTCGCCCGTTTAAATCCCTCGCTCCCACCACACCCCTCTCCGTTCCCCCCTCTCTCTCTCTCTCTCTCTCTCTCTCTCTCTCTCTCTCTCTCTCTCTCTCTCTCTTCGATCGCCCCCCGATTCGATGACGACGACGAAGCAACCTGAAACCCTAGCGCGGAACCCTCGCGCGTGCTTCTCCTTCGCGGCGTACGCGAAGGCGGTGGTGGGGGGGCTCGTCGGCGGCGGCGCCGCCGTGGAGGCGGGGCTCACGGCGGCGGAGATGGCGGCGATCGAGGAGTCGCTGGGCTTCTCCTTCCCCCCCGACCTACGCGCGCTCCTCGCCGAGGCCCTCCCCGTCTCCCCGGGGTTCCCCAACTGGCGCGCCCCCTCCTCCTCGCTCCTCCTCCTCCTCCGCCGACCCTTCGCCGATCTCCGCCGCGCCGATCGCGCCCGCGAAACCCTAGATCGCGCCCCGATCCTCGTCCCGATCTACCGCCGCTACTACGTCCCCGCGGCCCCGGCCCTCGCCGGGAACCCCGTGTTCCACGTGGGCTCCGGCGAGGTCCGGGTCGCCGCCGTCGACATCGCCGATTTCTTCGCGCGGTGGGGCTCCGGCGCCGTCGTCGCCGCCGCCGCCGCCGCGTGGGGGGGGAAGAGGGAGGAGGCGCGGAGGGTGGAGGTGTGGACGGAGATGGCGGGCACGTGCGGGAGGGGGGAGGCGGCACGTGCGGTGGAGAGGGGGTTGGTCGAGATGGGGGCGCGGCTGCGGGGGGCGGGGTGGGGGGACGAGGAGGTGCGGGGGATGACGACGACGATGCGCGCGGGATCGGACGGCGATTACGGCGACGGCGATTTCGATCCGACGGCCGCGGGGCCGCCGCTCCGGGACCGGGAGAGCGTGGCGTGGCACGTGCGGCTCCTCGCCCTCGCGCTGCGGCGCGCCGGGTGGAGCGCGGATGACGTGGCCGAGACGATGGGGGCCCCACCTTCACCGTCGGCGGCGCCGCGGGGCCCACGCGGGCGCTGACGTGGCGTGTGGACCCCGCGGGGGACCATATATCCTTATACTTGTGATTAGACCCAAAAATTAAAAAAAAAACCTAATTATAATAATCGTGATTAGTGGTAGAAAATTACAGTTTTTTTTTTCTTTTTTTTTTGCATGAAAAGATAGTTAAAATATAGTTGTCACATGAGCATTTTTTTTATATAATGATTCTATAATAATAATAATAATAATAATAATAATAATTGAGATTAAATATTTTGGACGAATAATTTGAATTCAATAAATTATTATTGTTAGCATGGAGACTTCATACATATACCAATCAGAATTATTTTTTTTATTCGATATAGAATTATTATTGTGTTACATTTTTTTTAATACGAGAATTTTTATGATATTGTCTCTTAAAGCAAGTTAAATATGAATACGCAAAACCAAATACTATTGTCAAATAGTATGTATACCATTATTTACGTGTTTTTGTTGTTGTTCGAGAAATTTTTTTTTGTTGAATATATGCACTTTAAAAAAAATGGAGGTTAGGCAACGGCGTTGAATTGATGAAATTTTTGGCCAATCCGTGTCTCAACGTGGAAAATAGACGGGAGTTAGGCAACGAAAAATTATTAGTCAAAAATTACGGGCAACTAATATAACTTACTATAGAGTTCTATATGCTATCGATAAGATTTAAAGACTGACGCTATTAAGTTTTCTATCGTTAGATTAACTCTTTTAATTATTTTTATCCGTTAGATTATACTATTTAACCAACCATCCACTTAATTCTAGAGGCCCCACACCGACCGTCCTTGCAGAAGCAGTACGCAGTGGTTGGTGCGAGATCCGAGTTCGAATCTTAGTTGATTTACATTTCAAGCTAAGTTTATTTCTTAACGAAATAAACAAAGCGGGTAGCATGCTACCTATCCCTCTCAAAAAAAAAAAAAACAAACAAACCCTAGAGGCCCTACATCATCTTAACTTAATGTTATTGATAGTATTCCAAATTTTACTCCTTACTATAATATATTCAATTAAATTTTTTTTTTGTATAAAATAGTAAAAAAAATAGGATAAACTTTAAATAGCATTTTTATGATTTTGTACTTTCTCACTTTAATATCTCATGATTTAAAATGTATCAATTTAGTACTCGTTGTTCCATTTCTCTCTATTCGTCAGTTCCTTCGTTAACATTTCGTTAAATTATATACAAAAAAATTTAAAATATCCTACCTAAGTTTATCGAAAATTTACTTTAGTATCTTTTAGTTTTAACTTTATAACGAAAATAAATTAATAGAGGGGATAATAAAAAAATAAAAATAAAACCACCGTGCATTAAATTGAGACGTTTTAAACTACAAGATACAGATGCTTAATATCCACCATATAGTTGGTGTTCGATCGTTCAAATGTGTTTCTTTTTCACTAAAAATTTTTCGTATGTAAATTGTGTGTATAAAAATTACCCCAATAATTATAAAAAGGCATGCATTTCTCTCTCAAAACATGAATAAATAAACAAATATATATAAATAAATTATGAAAAACACTATCTATCTTTATGAGTTTTGCTAGAATACTATCGGCAGTAAACGAGTCATTTTACTACCGATTTATTTTCGATGATAGAGTTTTCAAATTGACGATCGACTCCGTTGAACATGATCTATACCATTTGAAGTGTTTAGAAATCAAATTTCAAATCTTTTCGACATCATTTGCCTAATGATCAAAGGGTTTCATAATTTGTAATTTTAATGGTCGATAAGAGACGTTTTCTCGTTTAACGCGTAAAAATATTCAAATCAATTGAATTTTTGTTAGAAATTTTTTAAAACTATTTAAAACAAGATCTATACTCTTGATCTTAATTACAAGACTGCTATCATCATTTTTTAAAGAGTATTCATTTTCAGCCATTTATTTTTCTGTTTACTTGATGAATAAAAGAACAATATCGAAAGTGTGTGAAATTTGATTTCTAGGTAGTTTAAATAGGTTAGATAATATTTAATGGAGCCGATTGTTAATTTAAAAGCTCTATCATCCAAAACAAATCGGTAGTAAAACGACTCGTTTACTACCGGTAGTATTCTAGTTCAGCTCCTATCTATATAATTATAGGTGGTGTTAATTTGGGACAGGACCGGTCCGGTCCGTTTCGGTTCGGTTCGGTCCGGTTCGGTGTCCACACAACCAGGTTGCTTTTATTATTTGGTACGAATCCAAAATCCCCCACCTCGTCCTCGCTCTCGCGCTCGCTCCCTCGCCCAAACCCTCGATCCGTAGATCTCCTTCGCCCCTGCGCCGCCCTATCGCGGTGGCGCCGCCACGCCCCGCCGCTTCTTCGCCGGAGCAGTCGCCTCTCGCCGGAGGTATCGGCCTTGTCCCCCTTTCTCCCCGTCGATCGCCCCATCTCTTCCACTCTTTCTCTCTCGCTTGATCGATGCGTGTAACATGTTTGTGGAAATGTCTAATAGAGCTTAACCATAGATTAGAATGTACGGCGACAAATGGGCACTCGATTTTTGGTTTCCTTGATCTATCATCTATGTTTCTTTTTTTTCAATTATTAATTGGGGATTTTTCCGAATTTGATGGTGATTGTGTCAAATTTTACACTGTTTTTCACAGTTTTTATGCTCAATTGAACAATTAAGTTTAGCTAACACCTGATCCGATTCAGGAAACAACTCAAATCCAGCGATTTCGTATATTTTTGGGTAATTTTACACTAGTTTTTGTGTCATGCTGCTACCATATTGCATCATACATTGCCACTTTTTGGTATTTTACACACGTTTTATTGTTTGAATCATACTATACACATTCTTACATATAGTAATTCGAATGCAGGGAAGTTTTTTTGCTTTTCGTCGATTGTTCGATCGTGATGTTTGGAATTTCGTATGGGGAGCTGTTTCTTATTCTCGGGGCCACCGCTGCGCTAATCGGTACATCGCTCTTACATGAATATAATTTTCGCTCTTGCAATTATGCTCTACTCATTTGAATTTGCTCAATATTTGGTATTAGTCCTCATGAATTCATCTTGCAACATTACAGCAAAAAATGCTTGAAAAAATTCTAAATGCATTGATTGTCAGATGCTGAGAACTCTTCACTTTAATACTAAATCGTGCAATGTAGCCGAATCGAATAATATGATCTATCGCGGCGGACCGTAATACTGAGCTATAGGCTTTGGTGTTTGAAATGACTGTTGCAGAAATTTGTGGCTTGTTATATTTGTAATACTCGTCTTTTTTTCGCTTCCGTCATTGATGAACCAACTGTTTCGTATCTTTTATAGTTCATAAACTTTCGTATGGTGAATTATCTATTGCGTGATCCATTTTATCTAGGGCCGAAGGACCTGCCGAAAATTGCAAGAACTGGTGGGAGATTAGCAGGGAGAGCGATTGGGTATGTGCAGCTTGCCCGTGGGCAGTTCGAAACCGTTATGCAGCAATCGCAAGCGAGCAAGGTGCTTCTTTCTACTTCCTTTCCAGTCTAGTTTTCTCTATACGACAAATTATATGCCCCACTTGTTTTGTGTTGTCAGATGAGAAAAAGGAAATAAAATTAAGCGGCTTTTGATTCGGAACTTCCAACCAAATGGATGTTAGATATTTCACTGCACAGAAGTTGGTATCTTTTTTCGCTATGGTCGCGACGAATTCCAAAATAAGAATCGTTTAATTAGATAAGAAAAAAGGACAGTATCAAGATACACTGTTCAGTAGGGTTCTCCTGGCTCTTTTGTTCTTATTTAGTGACTTGGATACATGGTGGGAGCATACTCTTTTACTTTGAACTTGTTGATAATATTGAAGTTAGGAGCGGCCCTCGAAATATGGTTTGAAGCTCATTTAACCACATTGATTATTATGGAGTAATTTCTTTCGCTATAGGTTCACAAGGAACTTCAAGACACTATCGCTCAGTTAGAGGCAATTCGTTACGAAATCCGAAGTATATCAATCATGAACCCAGGACCATTCACAAGGAGGCTGGACGCCGCCGACCCTACACATACTAAGGGTATCGAAGAAGCTCTTTCAGTGTCTTGTTTATTTTGAATTGTCCTGCCTCTTTCTCTGTCGATTGCTCAACTAATTAAGCCATTTTTAGGATATCAGCAGATTCTGATGCAGCTGAGAAACCCGATGGAGAGATTCGCCCGACAGTGACTAACGATAAGGTCCGTGAAGTCATCTTTTCCACCTTTTCTGAAGAGAACTAAACTTTGCGACTTACAAATCATCTATTTACTTGGTAGCCCAGTCAAAATCTGAATTTTTGGTAGGAAGTTGGGGTGTCATCTAATAATTCAAGTGCGGAAGTTAAAGATTGCATGGGTCATTTGTGAAATTCTCTCGAGTTTTTGGTTGCCTTTCCGCATCTCAACTTGCGTTCTTTCCTTTTTTTGAGTCCCCCAGGATATGAATTCAACAAGTACGGTTCCTTCCGATCTTCACAGCCAAGCAGTGGCATATGCTAGGATAGCTGAAGTCCAAGCTATTAAGATGAAAACTTCAGCAGGCGGTGAAAATACAGAGAAAGTTGGAGACGAATGTGGGCCGATAACTGTTCTACCTGTCTCAGCTGAGAGCGCAGGCTTACTTCCGAAACGAAATGGTAAGGTGTATTCTGTGGTGGATTGAACTCTATCCAATGCAGCAGGCCTATGCAGTTTATGCAAAGGCTATTAAGAGTGATATAACGACGTCGAAAAGTTCATGCACTGTTTTTTTAGAACAGTTCGCCCTTGGTTAGACTCGTCCGATGCGAATGTGGTGGTTTGCACTACTTATGAACCTTTTTAAAACTTAGAAAGTCGCCTTTTCAAGCGCGGCTTTTTCACTTCGGCCTGAGAAGTCTTTATGTTGTACTCGTTGTACTTTTCTTGCTATAGAAGATGGCGGCGGTGTAACATACCCGCAGATAATTTTTGGCTGATTATATTTGCAGTATGCTCATGAAAAGTGGCTATTTGCTGTGCCAGATGAAGTACAAGGCTCTGATGTTGTCCTAGAAGCCATACTGGAAGCCGAGGTCGCAAGCAACGCCCGACAATTTTTCTCACAGCCTCAGAATCAGCTGCCTAAAGAGAAGTAGAAGTAAAACTGGTAACGATTTCAGCTCCCTCCACTTCAAACTTCTTTCTCGTCTCCATATTATTGAAACGAAAGATAACGAATAGTACGGGTGAAGGAGAGAGCAATTTACGGGGAACAATTTCCGTTCCTAAGGGTGCACAGTTTTTTGCCCCCTCTGATCAATAGAATAATTACTTTTGCTTGTTTACTTATTTAAACAACCAATGCTTTGTTTTTTTTTTTCCTTAATTAAGAGTTTAGGGAACTTAACAACAAGGTTTGAATATGGTGACGAGTCGCCGCTGAGCTTGTGCAAATGCAAATGCTTAACATGGTGCATTTTGTACCTCATTTCTTATGTTCCTGTATGTGTATGCGGGTAAAACCATTATCAAAACTCTACTCTCTACGCAACAGTGGCAACTACTATACTATATAATGGAATGTAGAGGTTGTAATTAGAAGTTTTCGCGCTATAACTGTTTGTTCATCAAATGACTAGTTCACAGGAGATGGAGGAAAATGGAAAGCTAATATTATAAGCTGAAGCACTTTTACCCAGTTCTGCTACTCAGAGATAAGTATTTTTTCTTTTTAACCCCAACAATCACTTAGCATCTATGTAAAGATGGAATTTATATTGCTGCTTCACTTGTACCCACGGGTTGCTATTTTAACATTAAAGTGTAGGATTGATAATATAGAGTTGAGCTAGAATGCTATTGATAGTAAACCGACACTTTTGCCATCTATTTATTTTCAATGATGGAACCTCCAAATTAATGATCGGCATCGTTGAATATAATTTATACCATTTGAAATATTTAAAAATCAAATTTCATACATTTTCGGTATCCATCGAGTGGACATAAAAATAAACGGCTGAAAATAAATATTTTTTAAAAAATAATGATAGGAGTCTTGTAATCAAGATCAATAGTATAGATCTTGTTTTAAATAATTTTAAAAAAATTTTAACAAAAATTCAATTGATTTGAATATTTTTACCTCGTTAAACGAGAAAATATCTCATATCGACCAGTAAAATTATAAATTTTGAAACCTTCGATCATTAGGCAAATGATATCGAAAAGATTTGAAATTTAATTTCTAAATAATTCAAGTGGTATAGATCATATTCAATGATGCTGATCGTCGATTTGGAGACTCTATCATCGAAAATAAATATGTAGCAAAAATACTGATTTGCTATCGATAGCATTCTAACTCAACTCTGATAATATAATCTAATGTTTTGGTTTTATTTTGTACATTAATGCCTGTTAAAGCCCAGTTCATTAGCTACTCAATACTTGCAAGGTTGTACCCACTATAGGATTCACAAATGTTTGGAGCTTTTCATATTACTAGGGGGAAAAAAAATTTGACTACCTCCTTGAATGATGGGGTTTAATTGAACTTTTCCCAACATGTATTATATGCCAAAATTTACACATGCGAATTGGAGAAACAATTATCAAATCACAAGATGCTATTGTAGTAAAAATTTGCCTAAAAAATTTCTGCTACCAAAAAAGAACTTTAAACAAAACAAAACACCATAATTTAGATGAAACTAATGTTGTCCGAAGAGATCAAACACTAGATATAGATTACTAAGCTTCTTAGCATGTCCATTCATTCATACTTTAAAATCATTTGATTCATAGCAAACAATCCTCACCTGGCAAACACAAGGTAACATTCAACTCCTCAAAACATCGCCGATGGAACAAAACATAGATAAGTGATAAAAAAAACAAAGACTGCGATAAATACTAACTCTGCGTAGCATTAGACAATCATCAGTCCAAGCCCCCTGAAGAAGCCTGCAGCTCCCCCCTAACCGGGCCCTTCATGCTGAAAGGTTTCCTTCTAGATTACTTAGATGAGGAGCTTCTCAATTGCATCCTGCAGTTCATTAGGGTGAGTGGATGTTATAACACTTTAGATAACATTATAACCGTGCGCTTTCGAACACGAGAAAAATATATTATTCGACCTGAGAAAATTTACTTAGTAGTCAGAACATTCTCCATAGAGAACTAAGTATAACATTTGCATTCATTTACTTTATCAAGTGGTTTGGTTCATCACCAAATGAATTATCTATTATTTTAACTATTGTTATCGTACTATGAAAAACATATATAATGGCTACGTAAGAATTTTGCGCCCAACTATTGCCATCTTTTTCTTTTCAAAATCGACCAAGTTAGGTTACCAGATACTGAAACTTTTTTTTTTTTATAACTTTACTGACCTATTAAAATACTGAACTCGCAAGTTCTAGCTGAAGATCAGAAACTCAGAGAGAGAGAGAGAGAGATATAGAGAGAGAGAGATCACCTTGAGTTGCTGAATTTGGGACTTCAACTGGCTTCCTTCATTGCTAGTCACAGAGCATGCGATGACCGGCCTCGTGACACCACATGCTCTGCCCAGAGCTTGCTTCGAAGGCACAAACACATACGGCACATTCTGTTCAGCAAACGAGTGAATTTCAGTACAAGCAGCGACATCGGCACAGTAAACTAAAAAAACGAGTGGTACAACCAGAATACAGCAACATATATAACTTAACTGAGCACCAATTCGAGCATAGTAAATAGGAAAAACTAAAACCTGGTATGAGAAATTATAAGATTTCCAAATATTATTTCATTTGCGTAAAGAAAAAAAAAGCAGAGACCGGGAGTCGACCGACGTATCGGCAACAAAAAAAGAAAATGAAAAATGGTTGGTCCTCCCAAAAGCACTCTATATCGATTCTTAGTTCTATACTACATCACAGTATTTACAGTAGCCTACTATATTCTAGTGGCAACTTCGACACTGAGAATGATACGAGAACAGTACTGGGCCTTTTGATAATGAGATGAGCATGCTTCTTTTTTCCAAATAACTAAGTAATGGAATAGTTCTACAATAAGGAAATTACTCCTAGAAGCCAATAATGCGTTTCCATCGTAAACTTGTAATAACAAATAAATTTTTTGGCAAAAGAGGATAATTACTGTACATCACAAAAATATTATCCTGATCATTCCAAGAATATGATAAGACAAATCAACTTGTGACATAGGTGGTGGTACAAAGTCCGAAGAGTGCATAAACTTCAAAAATTACGAAATGTACATTAAACATGTATCACGAAACTGCGAACTACAGTAAGCCACAATTGCTAAATTTCCAAGGTCAAATTAACGGCATCTTGTTTATATATGTTACCCCTGAAGTAACTAGCATTTTGAAAAAGGTACTTGAACCTTTAGTGGTTTTGATTTTACAACTTGATCTTACAGCATTGTTGAAGTGGGCGAATTCAAAGTTTTGGTTTTACAATCCAACTACAAAATGTTCGGAACATATTGCAAGGAATGGAATATACCTTGAGTAACAAAACATTCCACTATTAGATTATGCAATATTAAATCAACGTGGTAGGTTTCGGAGTCAAAACACCATTTAATCTATTTCGAAACGGCAATCCGATATTGTGCTATAATTCAAGTAAGGCTTGGTTTAGACAATTTTTTTTTGTTTTTACCTACAAATTAACCATGTCAAACAACTGCCTAAGTCCAATTTGAAATAAGCAAGGTGATACAATAAATTGATCACCATCACAACCTTACTATTTATGCGAAAACACAAATCATAGTTCATTGAACATTTACAGATTATATATTACAAGTTTTAAGTGCCCGTCGGCACGGGCCGTATCCACCGTGCCGTACCGTGCCAAAAAGACACCAGCACGATACAGACCCCGTGCCGATGGCACAGCTCAAAACCCTCTATCCACGGGCCGTATCCACCGTGCTCAAACATTTATGAATAAGCATTTCATCAATTCACACATGGAAGTGTGTTTGGGGTGTACACTAGGGTTTCCGAATAACAATGCTCTAGGATCAACACAAAACATACTAACAATTAATCAAACATACTAATCCTTAGTTAACAACAAACTCGTTACCTTGTCCTCTGCTAACAATGGGAGATGGAGGAGGATCTCGAGGGGCTCCGTATCCGCCGCCATCACGACGAACTCCGATATCCCCCGATTCAGCGTCTTCGTCGCTGCACAACACAACATCCCCAAAAACAAACATCAAATCCGGATCAAAACAAACGCCAAAAAATAGACGCAAATTTCTCATCAAATCAAAGGGGGAAACCTTCGTTGGCCCCCTTCTTGAGCTGCTTGTAGTTCGCGGCTTGTTGGATCAGATCGAGGATCGTGATCGTGAGCTGCGCATCGGCGAGAGGGTACGCCTTGGGATTCACCAGCTCCTGGCTCTGCGATCGAATCGAAAGAGCTCACACAGCGATCGAAGACGAAGAAAAGATCAGGAACGAGGGAGTGGAGGAGAATTTCTTACCATTTTCGGGCGATTTTTGGGGATTTTCCTTCGATCGGGGGGGAGGCGTCTGCGAGGGTCTCCGCTAGGGTTTATGTAGGGGGAGAGGGAGAAGCGATGGTGGGGGCGAGGGTTTTTGCCCTAATTTGCGGGTGCGGTGAGTTGTCCCTGCGGAGCTTTGTAGAATTAACTAGAGGCTTCTAACGGGTCGGGTCGGGTCGGGTCGGGTCGGGTCGGGTCGGTTATGGTTTTAAAGGACTTGGTCGGGTTTGGTTTGGTTCGGTTTCGGATTCAAATTGTGAGGAGCATATGATAAATAAGATAAGAAAATGCGACAAAATTTTTTTTTTCTTTTTTTTTGTACATAATATATAGGCAATCAATACTTTTTTTTTTTTTTTTGAGAATACGTAGCTACGCTACATGCTTCATTCATTGAACGGATGAATTTAGCTACAGAGGTGAGACAACGATGGCCTAAAAAAAAACAGCAACAGAAGGGGCTAGGAAAAAAAAAAAAAAAAGAAAAAAAAAGATGATCAAAGCAGCTCTTTTCGCGCAGAAAGCAAAAGCTTGAGCCTTTGAACGGCAATCAATACTGTTGATTATGAAAGATAATGTTGTTCCTAGCCTTCCAAATCTTCGACCAGAATGCGACCAAATCGGAGGGTCCATTACATTACTATATATATTATCTATTGTCCTACAGCGTGCGACCAAATCAATACATTACTATATATATTTTCTATTGGCCTTCCAAATCGTCCACTAGCATGCGACCAAATCAATACATTGCTATATATATTTTTTTATTGTCCTACTGGGTTTACTAGGTTAGATGGGTCTCAATACGAAAACAGGCCCTTAAATGGATTGGCTGGGTCGGATCTAGGGATGCAAATGGATACAGGTTGGTGGAGCTCTCCCCCCGATCCGCTAGGTATAACAGGGCGATAAGTGAGAATAAAAAATATAGAAAAATATAATTCGTTCCGAATTCGTCCTGATCCGCCAAGTAAATGGAGGCGAGAGACAGGAAGCTCTTTTCTTCCTTCAATTCGCTGATTCGTCAAAAATTCGCAAAAAATTCGCTCTCGTTCCAATCCGCCCCGCATGGTTAAGTGGGAGCCAAAAATAAAATAAAAAATAATCCGTACCGAACCTATCCCACCCGGACAAGAAATTAATGGAGCGGAAGGTGGGAGAACCCTCCCGCCCCCGGAATCCGTCCCGTTTGCATCCCTAGTTGGATCAAATTGGTTTATTTTGACTTTGATTTTAAATGGTTGGATATTACTTTGAGAAATTATAAAATCAAATATTTTTTATTTGGTTTTGGGTTGAAAATTTGAAAAACTAACCCAAACCGAAAAAAGATAAAAGTTTATACTGTATAAATATTTAAAAGAGTTTTATTTTAGTCCTTATGCTTATTTACTGAAAAAAAAATTACTATATGTACGCTTTTAAATCTTATACTCCGCTCATGCTATATAACTCTTTGTGAGTTTTTTTAGTACTAAGAAAAAAAATTAAGGGCAATAACATTTGCACATCTAAAACTTAGGTGTAAGATGTGTATATATATATATGAGGTTTCCTATGGTTATGATTTATCTACTCGTCTTATCATTTATTTTTTTGACTAAAAATTCAACCGGAGTGCTCTCTTTTTTAACATATTAGGATGGATTCGAGATTAATTATTATTATTTTCCTTAATTTTGGTCCCTTATCGCTGCTCCATTCGCGATAGATCATGGCGGGAGCTCCACTAGCCCAGATCTATTTGAATTCCTACCTCAATATGGTGTGTGCATGTAGCATTTTTCGATAAAATATATGCGTCCACATATATTGTGACGCCCCAACTTTTCAGAGGGTCACCCATCCTAGGACTACTCCCGTCCTAACACGCTTAACTCTCTTAACCTCTCGGGTCTTGCCACCACCCAAAATGTTTAAGCTGGGTTAAGAGTTTAGCCCTATTATATCTCATATATAGGATTATCTGGGGTCTCACATATATCAATAATTTTTTAAAATTTTTAGTAGGTTTAATTAGTAGTTTAATGTAGAATTTGAAACTGAAAAAAAGGAAGTACAGTAGGCCAAATGAAAAATGCTTTGAAGTGCAGTAAGTACGAATGTAAGTAAGTCTTAAATTTAGTGTAAAAAAGTTGGTCTTTGAATAAAAGTAGCGTCGCATGTTCAATTAAAGTTTGGCTCACAAAGAAGCCCCAAAAAGCTTCAACTAGGACAGAGCATGTGTTACTCGAAAACTCGAGCGAAAACAAAATAAACTTAGGACGTGTTTGGTTGGTACACTTGCATGAATTTATATCTGACTATATATCTCAGAAGCATATCGCTATATACTTTCCACCCGTTGCTGCCGTTCGACAGAAGTGCGATGCAAGCTAAACACGTCGTAAAATGGAATTTCAATTGCATCTTCAAGCTTTTAGTTGAAGCTCCATTTACTTCACTAGGAGTGGATGGTGTTCAAGCGAGGAATCTGGAAAACGATGTAAAGCTACTTTGGGTCTCGTGGATGGCTAGGAAAGAACAGCATAAGACGAGAAGCAGCCTATCCGAATTAGTAGGATGCTGGTGGTCCGTTTGGAAGGCAAGAAATGATTTGGCCTTTAGAAATACTCAGCCGAACCCTATGCAAGTAGTACACAAGCTTAAGCAGCTGCAGAGGAAGTGGGATTACCTTATTCCAGCAAAGCAGACCTTTTGATTGTTTTATTATTTTCGTTGTCTCTGTCGCCCTCTCGAGGCCCTGGTTGCCTCACTCATGTAGCCTAATTCATACTTTTAATGAATGAAGCAGGTAACACGTTACCTTTTTCTCAAAAAAACATTATTCAAGAAACATCCATATGTGACAATCTCATAGCTAAACACACATGTATATGCATGAAAGATCACTACACATAATTGCTAAATAAGGTGATTCATGTCCTGCCACTCACATCACAACAACTATCCAGCTTTTATTCTTTTGAAGATAACTTTTGCTGCATCATCAAGCTTCGACAGATTCTTATGCTTTGCTTTAGCACTGCTCAGGTCCACAAAGAATAATCTGAGTGGTTCCAAAATTGCTGAATCTATTCTCCCAGCATTGCAGTGGTGTTGGAATCTCACTTACAATAATGCTCTCACAGTAAATCTTGTTGATAATAATGTCATCATATCAAATCAAAAGCATTCACTTATGCTTAATGCCCCAACTAGTCAAAAGATGCAGCTATATCACCAACACCCTACTTTTTTAACCCTATTTGAGCTTTTGGAAGATGAACAGCTCTCTCATCAGTTGGCTCAAATGCAATCTAAATGCGACTCGAGTTGTTCGATGTGTAAATCCATTTATGGGACCAACAAAATGACCATGAGTTACAATTTGCTGCTTTTGTAATACAACATCACTTCCTACATTGTATAGAGTTCAACTACTTGTAATTGTAATTCTTACACCCTTCTATAAGGGATGTAGAAGGGACAATGGATTCGTCGAAACTCAAAATTTCTGGATTTCATCCAAGTGAAAACAACGACACCGCAAGAAGAAGATGATAGATTCGCATATAATTTTCTGTCCGCTTGTACAATGAAGCGACAGCAATCGCAGCGTTACCTTCGAACAGATATTCGTTAGTATCCCCGAATTTTCTTGATTAATGAAGCTAATACTTTGTCGCCGACGAGGGTCCTCAAGGATTTGATGAACACATCCTTGCGCATCTTCCCTTCCTGCAGTTACAAGTATATGTTTGAGACTTAAATGTTCTGATTTCTGGAACAGATTCTCTACTCCACAAGCAGAAGCTTAAAGAAACTGGTCTTTTGGTTAACTAGTTTTTTTTAAAAAAAATGGTTCCGAGCGTCTTGTTGCGAGTAGCTAAAAATGAGATCTCAATCACAATGAGTAAACACTCCAATTTAAAGCTTTTGCTTCTTCTGCAATGAGTAGTTGTATAGGATGCTTTAACACGCGCGACAAAAAACATTCGTGCTTCTTCGAAGAGTTGTACTCGAGCAACATATTTACAAAAGCACCAGGCAGGCAAATATATAGAGCCTTGAACAGATGTTGGGGATAAAGTGTCGAGTTAGCGTTTATAAATTTACCTTGAAATCCTTGTACCAAATCTCTAAATTTCGTGCTCCTGATGATGGAAGAATACTCCCAATCTCTGAAAATAGCTTAGGGAAGCAAAGACCAACCACAAGAGGTTTTCTCTCAGTAGTCGCTATCCTCTGTGAACCTACAAATTCAAACAGTACATCACAACCAAAAACAGAGAACATCTAACAACTTTTTTTTTTTTAATATGTTTCCCTGTAGTGAAAAAAGCGAAGATTGAGAGCATACCTTGGTGTTTGTTTGATGACCTATAGGTCACAACATACTCGGGGAGTACGTGAGTGTTCATGTGAGTGCTCCAAACAATATACCATCTAGGGTTTTTAAGGTCGTCGACTCCGCTGTCGTACTCGTCGCTGCTAGGATGGAACTGCGGCGAACCTTCTGAAACTTGCTCGGTTCTCCCCATAAGGACACGGCACAGCACGATGTGGTGCTCGCCTTTCTCGTCGGCTTCTGATAACAAGGCGCTGAAAGGAAACGAGAGAGTAAAAATGGCGTCAAAATTTGATCTTGCTAGATGGTTATAGGTACTAATAATCCTAAACTTCAATACTTTTTTCACTATTAGTTAATACTAGTATCTGATTTTTGCGATATTAGCAATAGGTGCATTTTTCAGTAACATCAAATTCGATTATCACAGAAGTGAATCAAGATCTAAAAAAACATGAGTAAAATCATAAATGTTTTAGTCACAATTTTGCATTCCTACATAGAAGTCGAGAACTAATCCGTTAAAGCAAAAAATTTAGAGACCCAAATCACAATTCATCAGAAGTCCAGGGACTATCTCTATGAACTATGAAGCATCTTACCTCGCAATTTCGTATTCCTACATAAAAGTCGAGAACTAATCCATTAAAGTGGAAAACTTAAGAGCCCCAAATCACAGTTCATCAGAAGCCCAGGGACTCTCTCTATGAATTATGAAGCATCTTACCTCACAATTTCGTATTCCTACATAAAAGTCGAAAACTAATCCATTAAAGCAAAAAATTTAGGGCCCCAAATCACAATTCATCTGAAGTCCAGGGATTATCTCTATGAATTATGAAGCATCTTATCTCGCAATTTCGTATTCCTACATAAAAGTCGAGAACTAATCCATTAAACCGAAAAATTTAGAGCCCCCCAAACCACAATTCATCAGAAGTCAAGGGACTATCTCTATGAACTATGAAACATCTTACCTCTGATACGGAGAATGCGGTGGCGTGAGATGGACGCCAACCCCATGGGCCTTGGGGCCGACCGAACCATTGTTTGGCTTTCCGAACCCGTGAGCCGCGATAGCGGCCACATCACTCGCGGACCCGCCGAACCACCCAAACTTCACATTGCCATCACCCCTCACAGCCCCCATCATCTGCGTCTGCAACTGAAAGGCTCTCAATCGGCAATTTGTCGAGCGGCTGGCATGTGAGCATTTCCGTATCGACGTCACGACGGTGTTCGGCGCTTGTCTCCGCATCCCGGCGAGAAACAGCTTCTCCACAACCTTGTAGTATCTATCCCCACCATCAAGAGCTTCCAAATTCGTCCATCTTGTTACTCTTTCTGAGGTAAGCGTGGCGGACGCCTCGGGGGACTCGTCAGACCGTTCTTGAGCGGAATTCGCTGCAAAATCTCGCTTCTTCTTGGAATTACAATCCGACGACGAAGACGACGACGACGACGATGAATCACCGGCGATTCTTATTGCAATCTCTAGCTTGGGAAAGGAGGCATCTTTCCGCTGCTCATCCAACACCATCCTCGGGAAGAAGCACTTCCCGTCAACATCAATCCACGCAATCGAATTCGCCTCACTGGTCTCCAATTCGACCCGAACCATCCTGACGAAATCGAACACACACAGCTTCCCATCAACCGAAGCTTCGACCGACGTTCTCCCGTGAACAAACCCCTGACACAATACGTCGAACACGTGGCGGGCGACGTCGACCCACCCGCCGCCGGAGAAGCAGAGGACCCTCGCGGGGGCGCCGCTCCGCCTGAAATCCCTAAATCCCCGAACCAAATCGCTCAACGACGAGCGCCCAGAAGCAAGATCCGATCCGGGGGCGAGGGGGGGCACCTCAAAGGCGCGATCTTTGGCGTCCACCGCCGACCTCCGAGTCCGCAACAGCATCGGCGCGATCTCGGCCGCGGACTCGGTCGTCGGAGCCGCTTCCCCCGCCGCGGACACGCGAAGCTCGGCTCGAATTGGATTCATGGCGCTAGGGTTTTGCGGAAGGGGAGGAGAGAGAACAGGGGATTGATTTATGCGCAATGGGGACGCATTCAAAGTAAACGGCTAGTAGGAGAAGCGCTTTTGAATTTTTCGCGCATTTATTTATAGTTTGACACCGTGAACCGACCCTTTCTAAGGACAAAGGTCGGTACACCGGGTGAAAATTACGAAAATGCCCCGGCGGGGGATACTCGTTGAATTTACTAAATTGCCCTCGCGCTTGTACGTTTCTTGGGTCGCAATTAAAATTGGTTTTTTTGACTTTGAATGTGGGTTACGTTGCGAAATTAAATTCTTAATCAAATCGTATGGACGGCTGATATTGTGACACGTGTGCATCTCTATTTAATATTATTATTTTAATTTTAATAATGAGGGAAAGGATAATGTTTGACTCCACAGGTTGATTGGGGGATAAGAAATTTCCTGAACAAGTTAAAAGATATCTAAATTTAAAAAAATAATAATTTTTTTTAAGTTTAAATTTTATTTTATTTGGACATTTTATATCATTTATATGGCACTTAACTTACAATGAAATTTAAATTTTGCCACTGAATTTAGTTTGATTTTGTAAGTTCATTTGGTCCCTGGTACTCAAACTTTCTATTAATTTTCAAAATAAAAAAAAATATCTGAAAATTCAAAACTAATGTGAACTCTAGTAACCTAAATAAACATAGATTTAAACACCTGCACGTTATTAGTGTTATTAGGTTTTCGGCCATCGGATGAAAAAATATACGGTTAAAATGATGTGGGCCTTCTAAGATACGTTGAGTGTGTTATTGGTTTAATAGTATAATCTAACGGATGAAAATAGTCAAAATATTAAATCCAATGGCGAAAAATTAATAACACCAAGCGACTATCAACGACATCCGACTATATATATATATATATATATATATATATATATATATATATATATATATATATATATATATATATATATATATATATATATATATATATATATATATATAGAGTTGAGCTAGAATACTCTTAAAATCTGCATTTTACTCTCGAGTTGTTTTCGATGATAGAGCTTTCAAATTGACGATCGGCTCAGTTAAATATGATCTAAACCATTTAAACTACCTAGAAATCAAATTTCACGCACTTTCGATATTGTTCTTGTATCCATCTAGTGAGCAGAAAATGAATGGTTGAAAATGAATATTCTTTAAAAAATGATGATAGGAGTCTTGTAATCAAGATCAAGAGTATAGATCTTGTTTTAAATAGTTTAAAGAATTTTCTAACAAAAATTCAATTGATTTGGATATCTTTACACCGTTAAACGAGAAAACATCTCTTATCCACCATTAAAATTACAAATTTTGAAACCCTTTGATCATTAGGCAAATGATGTCGAAAATATTTGAAATTTGATTTCTAAACATTTTAAGTGGTATAGATCATGTTCAACGGAGCCGATCATCAATTTGGAAGCTCTATCATCGAAAACAACTCGAGAGTAAAATGGGCTCAGATCTTAAAGTATTCTAGCTCAACTCTATATATATATATATATAAAATCCAAGCTACTTATCTTTATTAATAGACGAAATACTTGGTCTTTATCAAGTTTTCATGATTAGATCCACCCATTTGATCATTTTCACCCATTAGATCATACTATTCAACCAACCACCCACTTAACCATAGGGGGCCCACATCATCCTCACCACACATTTCTTAATCTAATGGCTATAAACTTGGTAGCTCCAATGACTTGGTGCTATTAATAGTATAGTAGCCTAGTTCTATATATATATATAGAGTCGGACCGGGTTACTATTGGTAGTAAAATTATTTATTGTTCTTATCGGTTTTTAACCTTTGTATCATTATTTCTAATCATTTGATTAAATACTATAACCCATTGAGGACCACTCAACCCTAGGGGGACCACTCAACGCTAACTACCTAATATCATCTCGACCCTACAAATTTTCATCCGAGGGTTAAAAACTTGGTAGTTAAAAAAACGTTTTACTACTAATAGTATTCCAAATTTCTCTATATATATATATATATATATATATATATATATATATATATATATATATATATATATATATATATATATATATATATATATATATATAAAAGCATTATATAGAGCTTTTGAGTATGATGAGCGCGTCCTTTTTATTAGCACATATTTTTTAAATAATTAGTTAGTAATTGTAATCCGCGCTCTCTTAGATCCTAATTAAATTTTATTAGATTAAGGAAAGAAAAAGTTCAACTAATAAACCATCACTAAAAGAACCTAAACACACACATTTATATATATTATTTCTTAATTTTACAATAAATTGCGTATCAGATCATCAAAACAAATTAAAAGAGCACCACCTCTCACACTAGACATTTTATTACTTTACATTATCTACAGGTACAATCCCGCAGGGTCATTTTGGTCATTTCACACTGCATGTGGCGGCCACGTAAGGGGCAAAAATGTCATTTCACCCCAACCACCCACCCCCCTCTCCCCAAAAACCGCTCTTTTAATGGCGGTTTCTTTCGAGGCCCTTCTTTTGCGGCGGTTACAAATTTTTAATAAATTCCCCACATCTTTTATTTATTTTTTATTTATTCCTTAATAAATATGTATACATGAAAGGAAAAGACTTAGGGCTTAAGCTAACTCTGCGTTGTGCAAAAGCCAAAAAAAAAAGCCGCTCCTTGTAATAATAGCTTATTCACGAAGCGGATTTTGCGTGTGCATTTAATATGGACTCTATTGAGGAGAAGCACTTACTTTTTTTTTTTTTTTTTTTTTTTGGGTTGGATTCTTAGGTGCTTTTGCTTTGGCACAAAGTAATGTACAAATTGGAAGATGAAGAAGATGTATAGAAAAAGATTTGGAACAAAAGTACGAAGATCCGTCGATTATCGGTCGTTCTGAAATGCCCCCCCCTTAATTCAGTGGTGTAATTTTTACAATATTTATTTTCGAATAATGCTAGATGTACACCCCAAAAGGGATGTACATTTTACAAAGGGTAAATTGTACTATTATCCTCGAACTTTTGGCGGAGTTTCACTTTACCCCCAAACTCTTAAAATGATCATTTATCCCCCTATACTTTAATATTGCATCTTGTTACCCCTTCCGTCAGTTAAAGTTAACGGAACTGAACGGAAGTTAACGGAAGGATTAGGTTTTGACGGGAAATCTACCGCCTAAACTGTCCCTTGTTCCAACCAACTCACTTTTATTCCTTAAAAACTCTTTTTTCTCCATTTCTATGCCCTCCAACTCTTCTTCTCATAGTTTTTGCATCCAAAAAACCGCCAAAACCTAACCCTTCCGTCAACTCCCGTTCAGCTCCGTTAACTTTAACTGACGGAAGGGGCAACAAGATGCAATATTAAAGTATATGGGGGTAAATGTCCGTTTTAAAAGTTTGGGAGGTAAAGTGAAACTCCGCCAAAAGTTCAGGGGGCAACAGTGCAATTTACCCTTTTACAAATTACAACTCATCCATCCAAGGATGAGAATCTGCTTACCAGTCACATCATGTGACTGGTTAATTACACTCCACCCAAGGATGGGTGGGGTTGTAAGATGTACACCCTCTAGTATTTTCTTTATTTTTGTCCGTAACATTGTGATTATGTGTCAGTGTAATAAATTGGTTATGATATATTTCATATGGTCTCACTCAAAAAAATAATGATATTAATATTATATGGAGAGTAGGGTTACTATACTCTCATGAGTACTGGAGCCTTCGTACTCATAAGTTGTTTTCGATAATGAAGCTTCTGAATCGACGATCCACTCCGTTAAATATGATCTAGAGTATTTGAAACTTTTAGAAAATAAATTTCGTAAATTTTCGAACTCATAGTAAAGTCCATCAAACGAACATAAAATGAACGGTCAAAATCGAACGATGTCCTAAAAATGGATGAACGGATCCTTCAACTTAAGATCGAAGTTATTGATATTTATCTAGGTAATGAATAGAATTTTCTATCCAAAACTCAATAAATTCCGATTCTTTTACCGGCCGTTAAAATTTGTCAATTTTGTGACTGTTTGATCGTAAGGTAAATAATGTCGAAAAATTATAAAATTTAATTTCTAGACCTTTTAAATGCTTTAGATAACGTTTAACGGTATGGATTGTCGATTCGCAAGCTCTATTATCGAAAATAACTTATAAATTCGAGAGTGTTCGTACTTATAATAGGAACTAGGCTACTATGCTATTAATAGCACCAAGTCATTGGCGCTACCAAGTTTTTGGGCGTTGGATTGAAAAATGTGTGGTTAGGATGATGTGGATGCCCTAGGGTTAAGTGGGTGGTTGGTTGAATAGTATGATCTAACGGGTGAAAATCATCAAAGGGGTGGATCTAACGGTGGAAAACTTGACAGCACCGAGTGCTTCGTGCTATTGATAGCATAGCAGCCGGACTCCTTATAATAGTATAGTAACATACGCTAAATTTTAGAGAGAATAAATGTTTGTAACTTTAAGTGGCATTAGCCCCGACCTCTTACAATCTCAAGGGAATATAAGGGACGATATTAAATATAAAATATCGCGATGAGTCGGTTACAATATATTTTCTGCGTTCTCACCGGAAAACGCAGAAGCATATTCCAATATGCTTTTTCTACAACTCCATTTTATTTTATAGGGTTAGATAGGCCTCAATACGAATAACTCATTTGAATAACTCAAATAAATGCCAATAAAAAAATAATATAGTTGAAGGTCCCATGACAAAATCCTATGAAATTGAGGGGCTCCTAGTAAATTTTTAACCAAAAGATTCAAAGGAAGAGGAATATATAAGATTATAAATTGTAAATAATAACAATATAATTGTTTCTTTTTTATATGTATATAATATATATATATTGTGTTTGTGTGTGGTGTAAGGGGTTGGGTTTGTGGATTCCCAAGGTCAGATTTCCACTTTATGACCCTAATCTTTACACAGCTCTCTTTCCTTGTTATGCTTTATGATGGGGGCAAAATTGGAAAATCACATGGGAGGGAACTTTGCTTTCTCTCTCCTTTTCTAGAAATGGGATCAATCCTTCTCCCACTCATTGGAGATTGTGTGTGTGTGTGTGTGATAAAAAGGAGCCAATGAAAGTTGGCTAGGGCAACATTTTCACTTTAAAGGCATGTTTGGTAGATGAATAGTTAAAAAAAAAAAAAGTAAATTTTTTTAAAAGAAATTTTAGTTTTATGATTGTTTGTGTTGAAATCAGAGGGCAGCGAAAAACGTATTCAGAAATTAAAATCAGATCGAATTGATTATTTTATTAATCTTTTTGGACCGTTCTTTTCTTGATACTTTCGATCTTCCACGTATCTTGTCTTTTCTCATACATATCTTGTCTTTTAGATTGGGTTGAATTTAGGTATGTTAATGGGTATGGATATTCGAAATATTACTCGAATCCGAACCCGAATGGCGGGTTTATCCGAACTAAACGGGTATGGATTCGGTTATAGGTATAAACAATAAAACTCGACGGATATGGATACGATATAGATTTTGTATTTACCCGAAACAAACCCGAATAAATTATATATACACATAATTTATTTTTATTTATTTATATAATATATAAAATATTTAATAATTTTTATTCCTTAGATTTTTATTCAACCGTGTGCATTTTTAAAACCCACCGGGTTCGGATTTGAGTTTTTGTCGGATTTCGAGTTTTTTGTACGTTATTTTTTTATCCGAGAATAGTAGTTCTCGGTTATCCTCACCAACACATTTATTTTCTATATAAAACTATCTAATATTTTTCTTATCCTCGGAAACAACCTAATTTTCATCCAAACGTTATTTTTTTTATCCTCATACTTGTACCTATCCCTGTAATAGCTAGTTCTTGCTTATACCCGAACCAAACGGTACCCAGGGTACTAACTGTTGAAGCTTATACTTTTTTATTGACAATGAATTGGCTTATATATATATATATATATATATATATATATATATATATATATATATATATATATATATATATATATATATATATATATATATATATATATATTCTTAAATTACAATTAATTTAAATCCTAAAATTAAATTTCATCTTTTATCTTTTTCACTACTCTTTGAAAAGCCAATTATCCACTCTCTCTCCTTTTGTTTTCAGTTGACAAGGAATTTGGATTCTCCTTTGACATTTTATTTTTTTATATTTTATTTTAGGTTTTCCCTCAAGCAAGTAAGCAACTGATGATGCTTGAGAAAAAAGAAAAGAAATACTTGCTCCAGGGAATTAGGGTTTGTTTGACAAGAAACCCTTTTCAAATGAGACAGCTTTTTTAGGCAGCAGATGAGGAACTTTGAAAAGATGCAGACAATGGAGGCTTCTTCTACACCATTACACTTAATAGGGATGTCAATGGGTACGGATACCCGAAATTCTATCTGAACCTGAACCCGAACAGAGCGAATTTACCTGATGCTGAATAGATATGGTTTTCGATATTGATATCAAAAACAAAAACCCTACGGATATGAAAACGAATATGAATTTTGACTGTACCCGACCCGAACCTGATCCGAACCCGAATTTATTTTATATTATATATAATATGTATATAAAAATTTGATATTAAATTTGAATTTGTATTTTATAAATTTAAATTTAACATAATATATTTTGAAAATATTGAAAAGAGAAATAATTGTTTCGAATAAGGATTTTCGGGTTCAGATTCGAATTCGGGTTTTGAATTTTTGGTCCGTTCGGATTTGGATATAGAATTTTAAAATCCGTCCGGTTCAGGTTCGGGTTTGAATTTCGAATTTGGAGTCGGGTTCAGGTTCGGATTTTTAAAAATCTGTCCCAAATCCGACCCGTTAACATCCCTAACTACACGAACAATCGCCCTGTATCGATCATTAAAATTATTAATTTTGAAACTCTTTAATTGCTAGATAAATAATGTCAAAAATTAACACAAAGTTATATTCAAATAGTTTCAGTGCTCTACATCATATTTAACAGTATCGATCGTCACTTCAAGTGCTCTATCTAAGAGTTAAAAAAAAAGAAGTAATTAAGTTACTTCAAAAATAAAGGACATAAATAAATTCAACTTCATAAGAGCAACACATTAAAATTCACAACATCAATGACATACACAATACCAAGAAGAGAATATCATTGCCAAAAACATTTATGTGCTCTAATCATAGGATAAGGACTTGATAACTAAAAGGAAAACAATTAGTTGATGAAACTCAAATAATGGTAACATTGCAACAACTCCACAAACAAAAATTAACAAAAACAAGATGGAAAATTTGAAGCTTCTAACATAAGATTCAAACTCAGCAAAAAATAGTTTCATAGATATACCCTTTCGCGACGTATTTCGGAAATAACTTCAAAGAGAAATTACCAAATAATTATATGCAATCATCTAGAATAGAGTAATAACAGAGGCTACTTTAAAGTCCATATAGCTTATTGAGTATTCAATTGAATTAGAACAGAAATTTTCAAATTTAAACAACCCGCAAATCCCTTTCGGCCCATACCTAATTTAATTTATCCACCTTTTCATATCTCAAAGCAAGATAAAATAAGATTTATTAGTTAAATTAGTTCAGCAATAAACAATCACTCTCAATAGCACAGGTTAAGCAATGCATTTCGCGATTTGACCAACCTTTGAAACAATGAGATCCACGAAATCAAGCATCACTAACTCACAATTAAGCGTTTCCCCAAGTTCATGGATCAAAGCAATTATAAAGGTTCTCAATCTCGTCTTACAAAAGTTTAAGCACAGTTAAATCAACTCATTACAAATTGAGGAATAATAAACATGTAAAAGCATAAAAAACAAAAACTAAAGTACACACAACTAAAGTTGGAATCCATAGATTCAAGATCAGCAGACCAAAAAGAACATCATATAATGATATTCCAAACCCTAATTCTATGCATTTATTGCTTTTTTTTGTTATAAAAATTAGCACATGTTTAATTTACTGTTTTGTACATGTTTCTCAATTTTCTCATGCAATGATTCATACAGTGATAGAAAAAAGAAGCATCATTTGATAGAATGGGCTCGCATTAGTAGTTATATATCTACTCAGCAGTCACCAACACACAGTAAAAGCACTAACCCAAGCATAACATATTACATCTCCTCTTTTTTTTTTTGGTCGAGATCTTCATTTATGAGGAAAACTGGAAAAGGAGAGAGTGCCGAAAGAGTCACAACGGAGCAAGAGAAGAAATAATCAGTAAGAGATAATTGAATGAGAATTTGTGAGAGAAAGAAACCAAAGCATTGAACGAAAACAAAATCTAGACAGAGTATGTAAGAAGAGAAAGAAACTTAAAGGGCTTGAGTTCTGGTCTGAGTGTTTGGATTCAGTAAGGATGGAAAGCAAATAATAGGTTAAGATAGGGCATTTCCCCCAGAATTAGAAAATCAAAATATTAGACAATGCTGGACATCAATATATTGCTTATATCTCCTTCCTCCTGTCAGCAAATGCCTATGATCAAAGAGTTACACACCATAAGAAAAGCTTGCTATATAGAAATCAAATGGTTGTTAAGTACAATATGATTCATTACCTTCTAAACATAGTAATTTACAAACCTTAACCTTAGTACAAATAAAGAATTTAAGCTTAAGAACATAAATTTCACCTGGTACCACCAAATTAACGTGCCAAAATTATGCTCATGCTAGACTTGTATAAGCTAAACTTGCCATTTTTTCAAATAGGGAAACTATCAATGTCATAAAAAGATGCGAAAGCTACTGAATCACAGAGATTGCACTTCGCTTCAACCAAAACCAAACCATTTTAGCTGAAAAGTCAAACTTTGACAATTTAGAAGCATAAAGGGTTCAAGTAGAACAAGAAACACAATGAGATACTTCTAAGATGTTGAGCCCGTTGAATCTTTATTAAACCAATGGCAAGAACTACTACCATCTACGCAGGAAAGAGAGTAAAACTATCTTCTACGTGCATAAAATTGCTACAATTTAGTTGCAGTTAAATTCATTTAGAACTAGATTAGATAATTCAACTCACATCATGCCACTTATATGGATGTAAAATACAATTTCATTACGAAGAAGGTAACTGAGAATATATCAACTAATTTGGCCGGTAACTGGGGAAAAGAAAAACGGTAAAGAGCAAAAGGCAGATGTTCAAGCAAATAATGAGGAAATGTTAAGACTATTCTTGGACATTTCATTAGATCGATCCTTTCTTTATATGGTATCAGAGTCAATCCTAAGCCCCTCAACTCCATGAGGTTGCGGGTCAATTGCCAACTTCCACTTTTATAGGTTAATCCCCTTCCTTTACCTCTTTCACCATCTCTCCTGTCAATGCAAGTGGCATGATACACCTAATCTCTGCTGTGAATACTCAGCAGGAGAGTTTAAGACTACTCTTGAATTGTTTCCAATCACTTTGATCTTTTGGTTAATAGTAGATAAATAATTATTCTAAACAACTGCCAATGAATCGTATTTCAAGACACAAACAATCAAAAGCGAAATAGTATTCATAAAAGCAACTCCTTGTCATGTTCATGAGAGCAACAACTTTTAGCCATTCACAAAAGAATAAAAAGCACAATACCTAAGAAGGCCAACACAATATGCACACAAAAATCACACAATAATAATAACATTTGCGAATTAGACCACATTTATCTACTAAATAATCTCAAAGGCAAACAAACAATCACCTACTAAGCATATCCAAAAACCCACCTCAAAAGCTTAAAAATATGCCATTTGAGCCAATTTATGAGTCCCATTTGATAATTTTTACATCCCTACCACATTAATTTCCAAAAAACAATGAACCCAAATCAGAGAAATGGGTTAGAACAAGGATGCATGGGGCTACAACTGTTCCTCATCACTTAGACATAATGATACCAAGTTTCCACAAAATATAATCAATTTAGTGAATACCCATTTGATAATTTCCAAAGACCAACACATTAATTCCCAAAATATGAAACCAAATTGAAGAAACAAGTTAGAAAAAGAATGGAGCAGCAAGTAAAATGAACAAGTAATCTCACAGGCAAACAAACAAACACATACCAAGCATAACCACTTCAAAAATCCAAAAAAAATAAAAAATCCTCAAAAGGAAATTTGGTGAGTACCCATTTGATCGTTTCAAAAACCAACCACATTAATTGCCTCAAAAGGAAACCAAATTAGAGAAATGGGTACTGGAGCAACAAGTATTCCTCACACTTCAAATAATCCAAAAATACGCCATTTTTAACCAATTCGGCGACTACAAATTTGAACCAAATATATTAAATCCTTAAAAAAGAAACCAAATTAGAGAGATGGTCAATGGCGCAACAAGTATTCCTCATCACTTCTCACAGGAAAAACAACAAACACCTACCCGGCATATCCAAAAAAACCCACTTCAAAAATCCAAAAAAGCGCCATTTTTAACCAATTTGGTGAGAGTACCCATTTGATCACTTCAAAAACCCCTCATCCCCTAAACATACGCAATCTAAGAATACACCCAGCATAGACCGTAGTAGATTCGTATACCAAACCGTATATACCCGTATATACCTACAAATACCCCATCATACGAAGAGCTCTTCGCCTCCTCGACATTGCCTGGCTCCATCCTGTTTGCCTTAGAAGAAAAAAAAAAAGCGTATACCATGCACAGGGGCCTACATTGACCAAAATGCCCTCGGAGGGTGGGGGGAAAGGGCGAAGAGGGCGGGGGCATTGTGGTCATTTGAGAGGGGGCTCGTCGTCGTCTTCGCCATTGGAGAGGGGGAAAGAGGAGGAGAGCTTTTTTTTATTTTTTTTTTTATTTTTTTTTTGGTGGTGTGCGTGCTTTGATATGTGTGTTCACTTTTTAAAGTGGGGGAAAATGTATCAATAGTCCCTGATTTATCTATATATTACTAATACTTATTTTTTTTTAATTAAGGCCCTTCCAATTTTTAATTGGAGTTTTATAAATTTGTAATAATTCTATTATTAGTTATCAATTATTAATTAGCATCATTTTATTTACTAAAGTTTAATTAAATTTATTAAATTTATAAAAAAATACTAATAAATTTAATGAAAATTTTAAATTTATAGATTAAAATTACTCAATTTTGAAAAATTAGAATTTGAGATGTCTCAGTTAAATTAAAAAATTCAGAAAGACCTATAATTGAGCAGGTATATATATATATTTAGCATACTGTAATTTTTGAGCTTTCATATTAATGTATTTTAGCCTAACTATAAAAATAAAAAAACTTAATTTTCTTATAATATCACTGTAACTCTATATTTCTAACACATTTGTACTTATTAATTATTTTAGATATAAGGATATTCCAATTATATTCTATACAATTACGATGATTAAAACTATTTGAAATATCTAAAATATGAATTTTTATAATTTTTTATTGATCTGTATTACGAATAAAATGTCTCAAAGTAAGAAGTTATTTAGTATCGCAGAACAATCTAAATAAGCTGAACTTTTATTTTCTTCTAATTAGTTAGACCAGGAAAAAAAAACCGCAATTGAATTTAAAAAATATATATTATTTTTCATTTTCTGAGGTTTCTTAATTGGAACCATTGCCATTGTTAACCTCTTGATATGCTAAACAATTATTTTGGAAATTTGTAAAATTTTATTTTAAAAAATTTTAAATACTTTAAATTATATTTAAACTATATTAATTATTAATTCAAAAATTTTATTATAAAAACTATCTATAAATATAAAGAGTTTCAAATAATAAATTGTGGTATTTATGAAAGCAGGGAATGTTTCATTGAGTAGTACAGCAACATCAAGTTGCAATATAAATATAGTATAGGGACTATAATGACATGTGGTGTAAGACCCCAGTTTGTCCTATATATAAAATATAATATGGCTAAAACTCTTAACCCGGCTTAAGCATTTTGGGTGGTCGCAAGACCCAAGAGGTTAAGAGAGTTAAGCGTCTTTAGGACGGGAGTAGTCCTAGGATGGGTGACCTCCGGGAAGTTGGGGCGTCACGGATGGTATCGAGCCAATTTCCTGGGAAGTGTGAGATAAGTCTCGGTGAGCCGGGGTTTGGATGAGGAGCTAGCGAGACGAGTCTCACATCGCCCAGACTTGTGAGTCTGAGCCTGACGAGGACGTCAGGGCTTAAAGAAGGGGAGATTGTAAGACCCCAGTTAGTCCTATATATAAGATATAATAGGGCTAAAACTCTTAACCCGGCTTAAGCATTTTGGGTGGTGGCAAGACCCAAGAGGTTAAGAGAGTTAAGCGTGCTAGGACGGGAGTAGTCCTAGGATGGGTGACCTCCTGGGAAGTTGGGACGTCACATGTGGGCCCCACAATTGATTTTAGTACTTTATATAGGAGGTGTAAACAAGCCGAACACGAGCTCGGATCGGCTCGTGTTTGGCTCGTTTAATAAATAAGCCGAATACGAGCTGGCTCACGAACTAGCCAATGAACAATAAATTAAAAAAAATAAATTAAATATATTAAAAAAATAAATTTATAAAATCTTATTCATTAAACTTTGATCTAATAGTTAAAACTTTATATACAAATGAATTTTTTTATAATTAAGCTCGCATTTATATTTTTATTTTGCTAAAAATTAAATAATAAAAATATATATTATATATAAAAATATAAATTAAATAAATTATATAAATATAAAATATATGTATTCGAGCTGTTATCGAGCCGAACACGAGCGAGCTAACCTAGCTCATGTTCGCTCGTTTATTAAATGAATTTGAAAAATTAATTCGTGTTCGGCTCGTTTACTAAACGAGCGAGCCGATCTCGAGCTCATTTCGAGCCGAACAGGAGTTGGCTCGCGAACAACGAGCTGGATTGACACCCCTAACTCTATATTAGAAAAGTGTATCATTTTCTATATTAGAAAAGTAGAGTTGAGCTGGAATTCTATCGATAGCAAATAGGCTTTGTTGCCACCCATTTGTTTTCGATGATAGAGCATCCAAATCGACGATCGGTATCATTGAACATGATTTATACCGTTTGAAGTGTTTAGAAATCAAATTTCAAATCTTTTCGACATCATTTGCCTAATGTTCAAAGGGTTTCATATTTTGTAATATTAATGGTAGATATGAGGCTTTTTTTCGTTTAGCGGTGTAAAACTATCCAAATCAATTAAATTTTGGTTAGAAAATTCTTTAAACTATTTAAAATAAGATCTATACTCTCGATCTTAATTAAAAAATTACTATCATCACTTTTTAGAAAATATTTATTTTCAAAAAAAAAAGAATAATAATTACCTATGTATCCCTCAAAACTTCGAAAATATTTTATTTACCTCTATTTTTTTTTTTCAATATACCCTTCAAATGTTCCTCGTTATTCTAAAATATCCCTACAGTTATTACCCATTAAGTTAATTTGGGTGAAACATGAGTTAAATATTTACCACAGTTAAAAAAAAATTTAAATATCACTTTTGCCTTTAACTTAAGAGCAAATAAGAAATATTGATGATGATAAAAAAAGTATATTTAAAAAGACCAAAAATAAAATACTTTTTGTACTCCTAACTAATATAAGGGCGGATAAAAGTATATTTGTAAGGACAAAATAGTAATTTCATAGAGATATCAGAATTCATTAACAGATTTTAACTCTAATAAGAGTATATTTAAAATAAATTGGAATATAAAAAATATATTTTTAATATTAATTTTCTAAATGAAGTAAATCAGAAAGTTAAAAAATTTTCAAAAATATATAAGCAAAATCACACCCACAAAATATATATACATAAAGGCAACCTCGTTATTGTGGGGTCCCATTATTATTATTATTATTATTATTATTTTTGAGAGATAGATAGACACTATCCGCTTTATTTATTTTATTTAGAAATAAAACTTATTTCTGAATGTGAATGTTAGGATTGACTTGGATCTCGTCACCAACCAGTCTTTGCCTTGGACGGTGGTATAAAGAGATGTTGCTACATATCCATTGAATAGTGTTTGTGGAAGAAGCTTCTTTATCTTGTTGGGGGTTGAATTAATAACATTATTAATAATATTATTGTTAATTTAGTTGGGACCTTGGCCCATAAAACATTCCCTCTCATTTTTGTCCTTTGTACCAACAACCACATATGTCTCTCTCTCTCTCTCTCTCTTATATTATATATATATATACAAAAGTAGATCTAAAAATTAAGATATATATATTTTCATTCAATTTGATTTTTTACGGGTCAGATTCGGGTAGGGATGTCAACGGGTCGGATTTGGGTCGGGTTTTCAAAAACCCGAACCCGAATCCGAACAAACGAGTTTTAAAAATTCATACCCATATGCGGACCCGATCAAAAACCCGAAACCCGAACCGAACCCAAAAACCCTAATCCGAAAATCCAAACCCAAAATAATGAATTTTTTTACCATATTTTAAAATATATTATAGTAAAATCAAAATTTTAAAACACAATCAAATACAATCAAAATACATTCATGTTATATAAATAAACATAATTAAATATTTTACTATAATATTTTATATCTATTATATCTTACATAAATAAATAAATAATATAAATATAATTTTTTCGAGTTTGGGTTCGGGTTCGGGTTCGGGTTCGGTCGGGTATCTGAGAAAATCCATATCCGTACCCATATCCGTCGGGTTTTTATTTTTTATACCCATAACCAAATCCATATCCATTTAGCTCGGGTATACCCTCCCGATTCGGGTTCGGATTCGGATAATTTTTCGGGTATCCATACCCATTGACATCCCTAGATTCGGGTCAGATCTCATCGAGGTTGGTCTAATTTACTAAAAAAATCGAGTGTCAAAATGTAAGGTCTAAATCTCTCTCTTTCTTATCTACACATAGGTAGATTTAAAAAATTAAAATTAATTCAGTCGATTTAAAGTTAAGACAACTCAGATCAAATTAAAGTTATGAAAATCTCTCTATGTCTCTCTCTCTCTCGCGCATAGATAAACCTAA
The DNA here is from genome assembly GCA_025177825.1 of Aechmea fasciata. Taxonomy (NCBI): domain Eukaryota; kingdom Viridiplantae; phylum Streptophyta; class Magnoliopsida; order Poales; family Bromeliaceae; genus Aechmea; species Aechmea fasciata. Next base: position 11,549,916 of record CM045925.1, read on the forward strand.
AAAAGAATCTAGACTTCATCTAATTCATTGAAGATAAAAATATACAAAATTTACTTCAACTATATATCACTTACCTCGGTTTGATTGCCTAACATGTAAAAATTTTAATTTTATTATTTGATCTTTTAATTTGTTTGATTTGAATCATATTAGTGACTCTTTAACTTCCAAATTAACTTAAATACATCATTTATCTTTACGGATTCCGTTAGAATATTTCATGTATTTTATATAATTATAAATTTAGTAAAATAAGCAACTAATTTAAATTTTATATCAAAAGTGTCATTGAATAAATAAAACAAATTTTTAGATCTCAAAACTGATCTCTCTCTTCCTCTCTCTCTTACACCTAATCACCAAAAACCACTAGTGGTTTCATTTTTAATTTTACACAAAAAAAGATATTAGCGAGTTATCCGCTTCGTTTATTTTTAAATGTATGTGAAGTTATTATGCATTGAATTTAAAATTTTGAATGTGGCTTAACAGTTCGTAACAATTTTTAATGAAGGTATACCCCTCAAAACTTTGAAGTATTTTATTTATCTCTATATTTTTTTAATTTCAAATATACTCCTTAGATATTTTTTTTGTTATTTAAAAATATTATTGTTGTTAGTGTTGTTAAATCATCTCGGATTAAATCTGAGATAAATTTATACTATAGTTAAAAAAAATAAAAATACTTATTTTGTCTTTATATAAGGGCAAATAAAAAAAGTTAAAATAATAGAATGGTATATTTGAAATGTTAAAATAATAATTTTACAGAAATAACGATTATTATTAACGGTTCACAAATAGAATTTATCTTTAGAGTCATATATGAAAATTTTTGAAATATTAAAAAAATATTTTTAATATTAATCTTTTGAGAAGAATAAATTAAAAAAATTGAAAATTTATTAGCCAGTGCCCTTTTAATAAATTATTATATTTTATATTTTGAAAAACTTCGAATACCCTCCTAGTGGTTTAACTTTTTTTCATTTTAATATTATGTGGTTTAAAATATATCAAGTTAGTATTATGTGGTTTTGTACTTTTTCACTTTAGTATCCTGTGATTTAAAATGTATCAAGTTAGTACCTGTGGTTTAGCACTTTCTCATTTTAGTATTTTATGGTTTCGCAATTTCTCACTTTAGTACCCTCTGGTTTAAAAATCAAAGGGTACTAACTTAATACAAAAGTAAAACCATAGGATACTAACTTGATACAAAAATAAAACTATAGAATACTAACTTGATGCACTTTAAACCACAGGGTACTAAAGTGAGAAAGTGCGAAACCACAGTGTACTAACTTGATACACTTTAAATTAACCACATGGTACTAAAACGAAAAGTACGAAACAACAGGGGAGATTTTGAAGTTTTCCTTATATATATATATATGAAAAATGCTATATGTACACCCGCCTGGAGGTGTATAAGTTACACCCCATCCATCTAATGAGTCGGGTGATGTCCACTAGTCATATCAACTGACTAGTGTTTTTATCCTACTCTTTAGATGAATAAGGTGTAGATCTTACACTCCTGATGGGATGTACCTCTAGCATTACTTTTTATATTTTGAAGGGCCAAGAATTAAAAAAATAATAATAAAAAAAAAAACCTGGACCTCTCCTTGATTGAAGTGGTGCTGTGGTGGGTCCCACCATTTACTACTAGACAAGACCGGAAAACGACAAAAAATACGATTGGGTCCAACGCAGTTGTCCGAGGACCGACGACAATTACACGTACCCAGAAAAACTACCCCAATAACTACCCAACGTATAATAGAGTTCTTTTTAAGTGGCAATTGTTGATATGCTTCTGAAAAGTTTTTGACTTTTTGATTTATCTCTCTTAGAAGGCTAATATTGAAAATATATTTATTACGTTTCAACCTATTTCTAATATACAAAAAATATTTTGTATATTTTTAGCTATGCTTTAAATGATATTTAGGGACACTTTAAATCTTGCATTTAAGGACACTTTAAATGATATTTAACGATGCTTTAAAGCGTCGGCAAAAATAATCCCGACGCTTATAAAGTATCGTATAAAAAGTCGTTAAATAAACATGTCGGGATAAATATACCGACGTTTTAATATAGCGTCGAAAAATTTATATAAATATTTGATAAAAATATGTTTATTGGCGACACTTAATCATAGTGTCGGCAAATGCTAAATATTAAAGGCACTAAAAACACGTCGTTTAAAAAGCGTCGTTTAAAACATATTTTGTTGTAGTGTCCGTTTGGTTCGGGGTTAAGAAAAAACTAGTTATTTCAGGAATAGTGTTAAGTTTAGGGTTAAGATGGTGTTAGAGTATTTTTATGTTTAATTGAGGGTTGGATTTAGTCCAGAATAGTGAAAAATAGTGTTTGGTTGGAATAGATAGGATAAGAAGGATAGTGGGTTATTATGAATAGAAAATAATGTTTGGTTGAGTTTTGGTGGGGTTAGGTGAGGTTAGCTAAATCGGAATAACCCATTTGAGGTGGGGGGTTAGCTAACCCCATCTATTAACTCTATTATTTCTGTAAAATTACTATTTTGTCCTTTCAAATATACAATTAAACCATCACTGTCTTTCTTATTTGTCCTTAAAGTCAGGAGAAAAAAAAATATTTTGATTTTTGGTCTTTTCCAATATACCATTCTACTGTCACCAACATTTCTTATTTGCCTTTAAGTTAAGGGCAAAATTGGTATTTTAATTTTATTTTAACTATGGTAGATATTTAACTTACGTTTAACCCAAATTAACTTAACAAGAGATAATTGTAAGAATTTTTTGCAATAACATATAAGGAATATTTTAGAAAGAAAAAAAAAGTAAAAATAAATCAGATATTTTCAAACGTATGAATGGTATATAGGCAATTATCCCTATTTTAAAAGCACGGTGGTATCTGTGCTGTCAAGTCATTTCCGATGCCGAGGCTTCTGAATTGACGATCTATTTCGTTAGTCTTAATATAAATTTATTTAGAAAATAAATTTTATAAGTTTTCGATATTATTTACCAATCACTTTACTAACGTGGGATAGAGTCCGGCTTTTGTGCTTTTGAAAGCATAGTGGCATCCGTGTTATCAAGTTGTTTCCGATGCTGAGATTTCGGAATCGACGATCTACTACATTAGCGGCCTTGATCTAAAGTATTGAAAGTATTTAGAAAATAAATTTTGTAATTTTTTGATATTATTTACCAATCACTTTAGTAGCGTAGAACAGAGTTCGGCTTGTTTTCTTTTAAAAGCACAACAACATGCTGGAACTTTTGAATCGACGATCTGTTTCGCTAGTCTTGATCTAAAGTATTGAAAGTATTTTGAAAATAAATTTTGTAATTTTTCAATATTATTTACCAATCACCTTGCAAACGTAGATCAAAGTCCGACTTATATGCTTTTAAAAGCGCAGTATCATTCCTGCTATCAAGTCATTTTCGATGTTAAGAATTCTAAATCGACAATCTACGCTATTAATCTTGATTTAAAGTATTGAAAGTATTTAGAAAATAAATTTTGTAATTTTTCAATATTATTTACCAATCACCTTACTTCGGTGGAATAGAGTCGGGCTTTTGTGCTTTTAGAAGCGTAGCGACATCCGTATTATAAAGTCGTTTTCGATGCTAAGAATTTTGAATCGACGATCTGCTCTATTGACTATTACTCTTGATCTAAAGTATTGAAAGTATTTAGAAAATAAATTTTATAATTTTTTGATATTATTTACCAATCACCTTACTATCTTGAAATAGAGTCCAGCTTTTGTGCTTTTAAAAGCACGGCAACATCCGTATTATCAAGTCGTTTTCGATGCTGGGGCTTCTGAATTAACGATCTGCTCCATTAGTTATTTAGTTTTGATCTAAAGTATTTAAAGTATTTAAAAATAAATTTTATAATTTTTTGATATTATTTACCAATTACCTTACTACTATAGAACAAGGTTCGGCTTTTGTGCTTTTAGAAGCGCAGTCCCATCCGTGCTATCAAGTCGTTTTTAATACTAGGACTTCTTAATCTACGATTTGCTCCTTTAGTCTTGATCTGAAATATTAAAAGTATTTAAAAAATAAATTTTATAATTCTTTGATATTACTTACCTAAAGATTAAAAGTAAAAATCTAAGAAGTCATGATATGATATTCAAATTTTGGATAAAAGATACTGATCTTACTTTATATAATAAAAATTAATTTTCTGACACATTTTCATATGATTTGAATATTTTTACATTGGTAAATTTGTAAATAGCTCACAACGATTATTAAAATTATTAATTTTGGGCTACTTCGATCACTATAGGTAAATAATATAGAATAATTACGAAATTTATTTACTAGATATTTCAAATACTCTGAATCAAACATAACGGAGCTAATCGCCGATTCGAGAGTCCCATCATCGAAAACGATTCGATAACACAGAAGCGACCATAAAAATGCTCTTAAAAATGACAAAAAATATATTAAAAAATTATGTTCTTCTTTATAGAACAAGTAATGATAATTTGGTCATACCACCCTCTCCATTATCGTCGTAATCCCCCTGAAAATATTTCTGAGGTTTTAAAAGGACAAAATATAAATTTTTAAAATTATAAAAAATAAAAAATAAGTATTTATAGAAAGATTTTCTATAATTTTTAGCCATATATTTTTACCTAAAATTCCCACACAGGGGTCGGGCCAATATGCATATTGGATTTTCTTAATGGGCCATTTTAAATTGGGCCCATTTAAGGCCCAATATTAATTTTCAATGCTTAGCCCAATTAAAGGCCCATTAAGAGGTGGCATGTAGGTATAAATTGCCCATCATTTTTTTTTTTTTCCTTTGAAAACAAAATTTTATAGAACTATACTTAGTAAAGTTATTAGAAGAAGCACTCTCTATATTAATTTTTTTTTAAAATATTCTTTTTTCGGAAGAGAAGTAGAAAATTTAATTTAAATTTTTGTGTTTTGGAATTATGATAACATATCGATTAAACGATAGAAATATATATGCATATATGCACAAAATAATTAAGAGCTTCGGAGCACTCCGTAAAAACTAATATTATTTAAAATAGAAATGCTTTAGACAATACAGAAAAAAATATTTTTTATTTGCCAAATACTTTACTTAAAATAAATATAAAAGATGTGTTTAGTTGGGCTTTTTTTTTGCAAATAGTATCCTAATAAAAATTTATTTTATAATTGGCGTTGTGTAAAATTTATTTGTAAAAATGGCTCTACCCCGCCACGCAAGCGCCACGTCAGCGACACGCGGGTAGGGCGGAGCCAGATGTTTAAGTTGAACGTCGTGAACCATTCACCGTGTTTAGACATGGTGAATGGTTCACCGTGTCCAATACACGTAAGACCCACAAATACTCCGGACCCCGGACTTAGCCAAAATATGGCTAAGTCCGGAGTATTTGTATTGGACACGGTGAATGGTTTACCGTGTCCAATACAAATACTCCGAACTTAGTTGTATTGGACACGGTGAATGATTTACCGTGTCCAATACAAATACCCCGGATGCATTAGTATTGGACACGGTGAATAGTTCACCGTGTCCAATACAAATATCCTGGTCCGGCCCCGCCCGCGTGGCGTTGACGTGGTTCTTGCGTGGTGGGAGTAGGACCATTTTTACAAATAAATTATACACATGGCCAATTGTAAAATAAATTTTTGTTAAGAGACTATTTGCCAAAAAAAAAAAAAAAAAAAAAGCCTAATCCTATAAAATTATATTTTACGACTTACAACTAAACACCCCCTAATCCTATAAAAATATAGGTTTATGCTTTCCGAGATTGTGTGATCCACGAACGAAAGGGAAATAGGATCCGACCCGACATGAGGATGACACGTGTGCCAAATTTAATTTCTCGAGAAATTAATGAAACAAATATATAATATATATATAATATAAAATATATATAATAAAAGAATAAATAAAATCCAACACTATTATAATAAGATGACATTTGTACTTCATGTCACGTGATTAATAATTTGGATATTAGTTGTGCATTAAAAAAAGAAAAGAAACTTTTGACCAATCACTAGGTGTAATTAACAACATGTATATATTAAACATAGTATATATTAGAATACTACATGTGGGTGTGTTGTCATATTGGGTACTTGACTTAATTAGTCCTAATATCAAAAAAAAACTTTTCAATTTTAAAACCATTTTTGTTTATTCTCTCTCTCTCTCTCTTGTTATCTCAATTCATTCATATAGAGTAGATTTGTTTATATATATATATATATATATATATATATATATATATATATATATATATATATATATATTTGTATATATAGATATCTTTATATATATATATATATATATATATATATATATATATATATTTGTAAATCAAATTTGAGCTTTTGTTAATGTAGATTATTAATTCAAAATTTGAAACTCTTTTTGTTGCTTCGCAAAGCTTATTTTTGCCTTTTGAATTAATAGAATCCATAATTTTAAAAGTAGTCAAACAGTTCAGAATAATAAATTCGATCTCAATTCTAAGATTCACTTAATATTAATTAATTAACACCAAATCACCAATAATTATTGGTGTCGATAAAATATGATATTCTTCAAAAAATCAAAATCTCACCAATCTATTTTTTTTTTGGAAATTGTTATAATTTATGCTTCTAATAAAGTACTATCATAAAATCAAACAAATATATATATTACATGCATGAAGATCATCACCAATTAATGAACTTATTTAATTGGGTTTAATTAAAGGTGACAAAATTGAGGTCAAATATGAATTCAAAACGTGTGATTAACTCATATTAATTAAATAATTATTAAGCAACTTAATAACGACAAATCGATCCCTCGAGTCAACAACTTCGCAATGACTCCATGAGATCTTGGGGATCGTTTTAATTTACACACATATTTTATAATTACAACTCCGATGTTTTGGGTGTTCATGTTGGAATTTTGATTAATTTAAAATAGAAGATCACCATTTTTTATTTATTTTTTATTTGCCTTTTTTAGAAGTTGAAACTAGTAGGACATAAGTTTATTACATGACGCGACAAATAAAAATATTTTTTATGATTCTGATCACGATTCTCGAAGGGTGAGGTGTAAGCGTATCATTGGGCTTAATTATCTTAATTCGTTTTAGAATGGCTTAGCTTATCGCACTATTAATTAATTAGTGTCTGTGTGACCTGACTTTTCACTGTATATATATATATATATATATATATATATATATATATATATATATATATATATATATATATATATATATGGAAAAAAGGATTTAACTTTTGAATTTGCTATTGAATGAAAGAGAACTTTTACAATGTAGAGCTTCTTTGATTCTCTATTTTGAAATGTCATATATATAGAGCTTCTCCTAATAACTTTTCCGATCGGAGTACGTAGTGATTCGCAAGTAATATTTAAGCACTTATTTAGTAATTTGAAGATCGAACCCTAGTCGTGCATGCAACATGCGTATAGAAACTCCAGCTGGGGGGCATGCAAATCGTTAGCTTGATCTATAACGTAAAATGTCTATTTAATTCACAACTTAGTTCAAGTACGTACAATATATTTCGTCTACCAAGTTGTTGCATTGGAGCATCTCTAAAAGCTCTATACGTTAAAAATCAACTAAAATTTGATTAGCAAATGAATATAGTTACATGGTTATGAATATACATGAGCTTTGGAGATTGAGCAATTAGCTAAAGTAATTTCATTAAGGGGCCTACTACCTAAGTAATTACTCTATTTACACTACTATTTTCGAGGATTAAACTCGGTTCTTTATGATCTAGTTCACCACTTTTTAAGCATATTCTTCAAATTAACTGGTCAAAAAAACTAACATGTGTTTAAATTAAAAATCCAAAGTTAGAGAGACTAATCTTTTCGATTTCACTTGATTAATTTGTAGTTGAGATCTAGAGAGAGAGAGAGAGAGAGAGAGAGAGAAGGACTAGGTTAAAGGTATTGTGTAACAAGAGGAAGTAAATGCATGCTTCTCTTAGTTAATAATTCTCATTTTCACCTACCATTCGAAAAGCAAGTGGCAAAAGGGTTTTGCGGTTGGTATCGAGTCCTGAGTTCGAATCCTAGTTGATTCACATTTTTAATTAAGTTTATTTCTAAATGAAATAAACGAAGCAGGTAGCGTGCTACCTAGCTATCTCTCTCGAAAAAAAAAATTCTCATTTTCAACAAGTGGTTGGTATCCGAGACAAGTTCGAATCCTAGCTAGTTAATTCATATTTCTAGCTAAGTTTATTTCTAAATGAAAGAATTAATGAAGCAGGTGAGTAGCGTGCTATCTATCTCTCAAAAAAAAGAAAAAAAAATCTCATTTTCAGCAAGTGGTTGGTATTCGAGACTCAAGTTCGAATCCTAGCTAGTTAATTCACATTTCCAGCTAAGTTTATTTCTAAATGAAATAAATGAAGCAGGTGATCAGTAGCGTGCTACCTATCTCTCTCAACAAAAAACAAAAAAAAAATTCTCATTTTCACATGTATTCATATATTTTTCTTTGATTTTGGTTTTATTGTTATTATTTTCATAGCATCTCCATGTTTCGCAAGTCATAGATTTTCAATAAGCCAAGCCAAACAACAAGATATATAGATAGATATATATAAAGTCGATCGATCATTACTTTTCGTGTAGTAACTTCGCAAATTATATTAGGATCGAATTAATTCAGCTTAGGAGAAGAGCAATTAAACTACCTATGCTTTGAAATCTCCATCAAAGCAATGCATCTAACTTTTTCATTCAATTATTACCGTATATCATCGATGCACATGCTGTAGTATATACGTATACGTACGTACGTACTATACAAATCATTTGATCTGTTTGATATATCAGCGATCCACAAGAACAGTAGTGCGTATACAGAAACCCATAATATATAGTGTAGGGAGAGGAGGATGACAATTTTTTTCATGCAATATTTCCTCTATTTAAGTTGGTACGTAGATTTGTTACGACAAGCGCACAAATGAAAACAAAATAACGAATACAAAGAACAATCAAATTAACCACAAGCAGAATAAGAGAAACACACAGATTTACGTGAAAAATCTTTATCAGGGAAAAACCACGGGCGAGAGATGAGAAAACTTCACTATCAAACGAAAGGGATATACAATTAATGTTTTGATAATTTTCAACTGACCACAATCTCACCCTTCTAAGGGAAAAACGAAAGAGCTAGGAAAAACTCATTACGGGTTTCAGATCCGATCCGATCCGTACCGAGCCCTCCGCTACCCACCACAGATATTCATTTTCCTTCACAATTTTATTTTTCCAATTTGGTCGCACCATGAAACTGTCGGCGAGTCGAAAAAATCCGAACTTAAGTCGATTGACAATTTCGAGTCAAATCTAACAAGATTAAACCAAAAAAAGTTCTCCAATTCAACACTATTGCGATCGTACATATTCTAGTACAATTAATCTACAACATGGTAATGTACATGAAAAAACAAGCAATATCTTTTCATTCATTTTATGGCTTAAGCATTAATGAAAAAAACTTACTTCTGAAACTCAAATAAGAGCATTAGCTAACGCTACATCCGCTCCAAAAACTAAGTTGCAGAAATACATTAATTAATGAACAAAATGGAAGAAAAAGAATGAAAAAAAAAGAGGAAAAAGAACAACACACAAGAAATTAAACAACCAATTAACGATCGATCGACTCGTTAATTAATTTCTATGTACATGACTCACATCTTTTTCACTTGAACTGGCTAAGAGCCAAACTTAGATTCTTCACAAGATCATCAACTGTAGTAGAGAATCCCTCTTCAATCTGTACAAAGGAAACATATATACATATATATAAAAAGAGATCACAAACCAATAAGGGTCAATATATTTACTTCGACAAGGTACAACAAAACACAACAACAACAAAAACAACAAAAACGACGAATACCCCGAGTTAGTCACATACGTCAACTGGTTTTGGTACTAAAAATCACGTGTTTCACGATAATATTGTCAAGCACACAATTTATCGTATCCGCGCTTAAACACGTGCATGTGCATGCCATTGTTGTATATGTTATACCCAAAAGATCGGTCTAGAAATACATTTAACATGTGGATTGTAAGAAGCATAGTAGGTACAACACAAAAAATGGTGATTCACAAAGAAATTAACGACCTGTTTGGGTACGCAAATATCTTTTCCACACAACCTTATTTACTTATCAATAATACCGTTGTGTATATATGTATATATATGCATGCGATCTTCAAATTGTTTACTTATGATATGGCAAGTGACAAAGGGCAAAAAATAATACCGTTGTGTATATATGTATATATATGCTTGCAATCTTCAAATTGTTTACTTATGATATGGTAAATCAACTCGATCGTAGCTCCAAAGATCATGGTTATAAAGAACTTTAGAGTAAAAATCAAATTTGTTCATAGCAACTAAAGAAATACATTGTACATCGCGCAAATTATCACAAGATAATTAATCATCCTAATAACATGATGGGAATAATATGACCATTAGATAGAAAGAGATTGATCAAATAATAAGATTGTAGGTATGCATGCAAGTTAGAGGAGATCGATGACCGATATATCAACAAGTAATATTCAACATGCCTGTGCAGTCGCGGTTATGTGGAGCGAGGATCCTTCGAACGATACGACACTCGTGTTGACGACGGTAAGGGACACCTTCTCGATCTCGGACAAAATCATCACCAACACTCCTTTCCTCTTTTCACAGTGGATCCTTAAGAGAAGAGTCTTTCCCTGAATTGTGGCCTCAACCTTAGGATTAATAAGGGTCTCATGATCAGCTGATGAAGCATTGGATATTGCATGAGAACTTTTCAGGAGAATGGTGGATTCAGTGGTTTTCCTTGTGGCTTGTTCTTCTAATACCTTCACCTTTTCTTCGAGTTGCTTTAGGTAGTCGACGGCGCCTCCGAGAAGGGAGGCCTTATCGGTCTGCAATTAAAATCAATTAATGGGTGGAATTTTGGTGCTTAAATACTTGGTTTTGGTCGAAAACATTCCGATAAAAGATGTTACATTTATTGTTTTCTAATGTACATTGGCTTCAACTAGTTGTTAGTTAGCATTCATCTTTTAAAGAGTAATTTGTTTGAATCAATATATAAAGTGAATGGTAAGTTACATAATCAACAACTACATGTTTCCAAAAATTCCTCAATGTATTGACACTAAATGGAAATTTGTTGAATATTTATGTCACAAACTGTGGCATAATGCATGGATATATAGCTAGGGATTCCCTAAAACGATCGTTTCGCTCTTAATAATAATAGTGTTTAATTTCTAGGAAGATTATTACACTCAGAAGATCAACAATTTCATCTACACAAAAATAAGTTATAATATATACATGATTAATGAATGTGAATTTGTACAATTTTTACCTTTTTTAGTTCAGGGATCATTGCTGATAAGGCTATGAACTGCTGCGCGAGCTTTTCTCTTCGCTTCCTCTCTGCGATAACATGTTCTTGAGCAGTACAGTAAGATGTTCTACTACTCCCTTTGCTGCTCCTCTCTCTCTGCTGGAAATCAATAGTCTCATCCTTCCACACCACACCATGATCAGAATACATAGTAGCTGCTCCACTGTGATGATCACTAGTTAGTATTGGCCTGATCAGTAAATGATCATCCCCTCCAAATGAGAGGATGTTGGAAGATGCAGATGCAGCAGATGCTGCAGCAGTTGGGGTTCCTTCAGGCTTAACAGGATTCATGGATGGATTGAAGCGTAAACTCGTCGGCGACGACGACGAACCGCTGAAGCTGGGATCAAAGCAGTAATGATCAGGAGCATAGTTTTCTACAGGAATTAATGGTGAGTTCTCCTCATCAACAAGTGGTAGTGGATCCATAGAGCCCATATCATGAGGTTGGTACATGAAGGTTGGTTCTTCACTTTCCTGTGAAATTATGATCACCCTTGCATGTTATTTTCAAAAAAAAAAGTTACATTTTTTCTTTCTTAGTTTCTATGTAAAAGCTAGGTTCATCATTATGATGATGATAATATATATGATCATGGTTATGAGAAGTAAATAATTAAGAGTGTGTACCAGCTCAGATAACCATGATGAGAGATCCATTAATTTCTGAGTGCTTCAGTGCAAGAATATATCCTGGATCAAATTAATTAAACCCACTAAAATTAGCACTGGTGCAAATGCTTTCCAACAATAAAATTAGGAGGATATAGGGTTTTTTTTTTGGGATTTTTTAAGAACAAGGATATGGAAAATTGAAGTTGCATATATATATATACATATATATATAAAAGAGATATTGATCCTTCAATTCTGAAAACTGAAGATATATATATATAACAAGAATTAATCTCTGATAATAGAAAAAAGAGACAGGTTTGCATTATATATGAAGGTAAAAAACTAAGTCCCTAGGCTCTTGTGCTATGAAAATCTCCACAAAAGCACAGCTTAAAAAAAATAAAATCCAAGAACAAAAATAACTAGCAAAATAAGCATATATATATATATATATATATATATATATATATATATATATACTTGGGATATATTTGTTCTTAGGATATCCACATAAAAGAATGGGGGAAATTAATTGAGCATACCTTTAATGGAAAAATATTAACCCAATTAGATAATCTCTTCTTTGTTATTGCAATTGTTCTTCTCCCTCCTCCCCTTCATATACTTGGAATTAAGAAGTATTATGTATGTATGTATCCTTATATATATGTGAACACATACACATGCACTTGTATGCAATTTCTGAAGCAGCTGTTCCTATGGAGGCTCCCACACTAGACTCTCATTTTCACACCATGGGAAGAGTCTCCATTAATCAAACCCACCCCCACTTTTTGTCCTCAATGACCTAATGCTGACCTTAGAGCCACATGGAAAATTGGGGGTTATTTATTTATCTGTTTTTTTTTATTTTTTTTATTTTATAGCAATGTAATACCCCACCAATTATTCAAAAGTTGATTGTAATCTTATTATGTCCATAATTCTCTATCATCTTCTTTTTGTATTACTAAAATACAAAAAAAAAAATATTTAGCCTAAATGTTTGTGTTACAATTCTTAGATTAGATGTTTGTGTTACAATTTTTAGTCTAAGCTACCATTTGGTTTGGTTCGGAGTTAAGGAAAAACTAGTTATTTCAGAGATAGTGTTAAGTTCAGAATTAAGATGGGATTAGAGTATTTTTGTGTTTGGTTGAGGTTAGAGTTAGTCCAGGATAGTGAAAAATAGTGTTTGGTTGAAGTAGGTGGGATAAGAAGAATAGTGTGTTATTATGAATAGAAAATATTTTTTTTTTTTTTTTTTTTTTTTGTATTTTAGACATTTTTAGAACCCTTTTTATATTTGGGGATAAAAGGGGGGTTAAAGGGTTATTCCACCCCTTAACCCCCAACCAAACAGTGGCTTAAATGTTTGTGTTACAATTCTTAAAATATATAAAAATAATTTATATGAATTTTTATGTTTTTCGCGTGATTTTTAATGTAAAATTTTAAATTGATGCATTTAATTCCTCCGTCGGGACTTTACCATTATTCTATTTATTTCTTAAAATTTATACAGAAAATATTTTTAAAATAACACATTAAATTTTTTCTTTTTTATAGAAAAAATAAAAATAATTTGCTCATTTTACCATCTTTATTAATACAATAATGCTTTTGAAAATATTTTTAAATTTTTTTAAAAAACAATTTATAAATTTTTTTTAAATAAAAAAATTTTTTTTTTTTTTTTTTTTTTTTTTTTTTTTTTTGTATTTTAGACATTTTTAGAACCCCTTTTTATCATGGAAAAGAGTTAGCCATGTCATTTCAATCATTTATTTTTACTGCTAGCTTTTCAATCATGTCTGGTCTGAATTTTTGAAACAGCACTGCTGCAGATATCTCATGTGGCTGCCCCCACAGCATTATTTAATTGACAACAATGTAATTAAACTCAAAATTTTAAAATACTATAATTAAAATTTTCAACATATTATTATTAAACTTTAAATTTTAAACCTTTTATACATGAGTGCCAACACTTCAATAATATAGCGGGATATATATAGTAACATCCAAAATTTTGATTTCTCTTTTCTTTCAAGATTTAGCCGTTAAAATTTGACAAATAAGAATCTTGGAGATTAATTTACTTCTTTTTTTTTTTCCTGACAACAGTACTACAACAGAATTAGTTTATGGTAAAATATGTTTGAGTTATTTTTGTGTAAGTATCTCAGTTATAGTAAAACTTAAAAAAATATCTACTAATGACTAAATATAAAACCCAATCTAATAAAAAATAAAAGGTTATTCTACGATCAACCCACCACACCCAGCCCATTTGACTAGATTACAAATGGAAAAGAAAAAGAAAATTAATTAACATCTCCCCTTCTCCCTTCACTGAATCCACTGAAATTCTAGACGAAGAGCCATTCTTTATCGTTCATCTCTAACAAGATAGGGTATTAAATAAGTTGGTCCATGTGATATGTAGTTCTCTTAAATAAGTATTGGTAAATTAAGCGACACTCTTTTAAATTATAGCGACACTATTTAACTGTCACTATATACCTAGCGACCCCACATATAGTACTACTTTTTAAAACTATCGGTAATTTAACTAGCAATATTTTTTTTGACATGTACCTATATTTAAAAATGTCGCTATAGACCGTTTTTGTTGTAATGCAAAAAATTGAATGAGATTCCAGCTAGATTTTAATAACAAAAACTCCATTGTAAATCTTTTATATATTAGGATTCAAATTTCAAATTGCACTCTACTAGAAGAAGAATAAAGGATCAATTGCAATATATATATATATACTTATATAATTAACTCAAACCTAAACATTTAAACTCTTGTATTAAATAAGTTGGTCCATGTGATATGTAGTTCTCGAGCCCAATGCATCAATGTAAATGGTTTAAATATATATATATTTTTTGATTATTTTTTAAAGTATTATAGCATGAGTGATTTTAGTAGGTAGTTGTTTTAGGTGAGATAGGTTTGTAGAGCTAAGGGTTATGAAAGTGCAACGTGACATTTTGGAATAATTTCGAATTTAGGCATTGATTTGATGTAACCCTTGGAAATTAAGTAGAGAATTGGATTCAAGGAAAAATTAAAGTAAAAGAAGATTATTTGAAATACTTCACTTGTGAGAATGATCTCAGATGAAATCATAATTAGAGAAGTAATTAAAGAGTTAATATATGGGTACTGAATAGGAAGAAATTTAGTAAAAATTGTTAACACCTCTTCAAATATCACTATTTAAATGAGCTAAATTACAGAAAACCCCCATGTAATAACCCGCTTTTTCACTTCCCTGACATTTAAAAACCTACACTGTCCCCTTGTAAAATAAAAAATGTGCACTTCACCCCCTGCCGTTAGGGTTCCGTTAGAAAAAATATTTTTTTTTTGCCGAAAATGCCCCTCCGCCATTTCTCTCTTGCTTCGCCTCCATCCGTTTTGCCGCCTCGCCGCCGCCTCGCCGTCGCGCCGCCTCGCCGTCCTCCACTGCCTCGCCCTCCCCCACATCCCCTTCGCCCTCCTCCGCGGTGGGAATTGCGGCCGATCGGAGGTGCTGCTGAAGAAAATGAGAAAGAAGACGAAAATGGCGAAGGGCAAAATGATCATTTTACACATCGTAACCCCCATAAACATTTTTCATTTTACGGGGGGCAAAGTGTAGGTTTTTAAATGTTAGGGGGAAGTGAAAAAGCGGGTTATTACAGGGGGGTTTTCGTAATTTAGCCATTTAAATGAGTCACAACATGCATGGGGCCAAATTTTTTTTTTTTTTTTTTTTTTTTTTTGAGAGAGAGATAGATAGCACGCTACCCGCTTCGTTTATTTCATTTAAAAATAAACTTAACTGGAAATGTGAATCAACTAAGATTCGAACTTGGGTCTTGGGTACCAACCACAAAGCCCTTTTGCTCTGGGCCAAACTAGCTCCTATGCTTTTAAAAGTACCAAGTCATTGGTGCTTGTAAGTTTTTAGCCCTTTGATTGAGAAATATGTGGTTAGGATGATGTGGGCCCCTGGTTAAGTGGGTGGTTGGTTGAATAGTATAATCTACACAGATAGTGTGAAAATGATCAAAGATATCATGTAATCTAAGATGATTTGGATAATAAATTAATTGAATCGCATAAACCAAAATAAGGATAATATGTTTTTACAAGCCATAATTGTTATATATATATATATATATATATATATATATATATATATATATATATAATTGAGCTCCTATGCTTTTAAAAGTACCAAGTCATTGGTGCTTGTAACTTTTTAACCCTTGATTTTATAGATGTGAGGTTAGGATGATGTGGGCCCCCTTGGGTTAATTGGATGGTTGGTTGAATTAGTATAATCATGAGGATGAACAATTATAATTAAGGCAGAGATTGTGCTGTATATATTTACATGATAATTTAAAATTATACACTACAACAAATATATTTATATATATATATATATATATATATATGCTGGACCTCATTTTAATATGTTGTAGAGGTTAATGACACACAGATGGTGTAAAGAAGATCATGAGATATCATGCCTTTTAACTAAGATGATTTGGATAATAAATTAATTGAACTTTTCGCTTTTCGCATAAACCTTAAAATAAGGATAATATGTTTTTTAAGGGCCACGTTGTTATCACATACCTCAAATTAATGCTTCATTTTTTTTAAAAAAAAAGGTTATTCTAGTTTTCATTATTTATTAAATGGCATAGGCTAGCTAGGCAAATGGTTGAAGTTGTTATACTTAAATTATAAGGCAG
Organism: Aechmea fasciata; assembly: GCA_025177825.1. Taxonomy (NCBI): domain Eukaryota; kingdom Viridiplantae; phylum Streptophyta; class Magnoliopsida; order Poales; family Bromeliaceae; genus Aechmea; species Aechmea fasciata. Next base: position 11,566,838 of record CM045925.1, read on the forward strand.
AGATTGTGCTGTATATATATTTATATGATAATTTAATCATAGTATATACATATGAAAACCCTAACATCTCTCTCTCTCTTCTCTCTCTCTCTCTCTAGTATATATATAGATTGCAATTTATATTGTTCCTTATATGATAAATTTGATGGAAAATATGATATGTAACACATATTTAATGTGGTATCAGAGCTCAATTTCTTGAGATTTTAGATAGAAAATAGTATCGTTATAAAATTTGTGCTTTAAAGACGAGCAACTATTAAACACTATTATTAATCAGTAGCTCAAGCTAAAAAAAGTTGTTTTACGATAATTTTTCTTTCTAAATTTTTTGTCCGCGTATTGAGCCAATCACAATACTTAATTAATTCAAGTTCGACGAGGGAGATTAAATATAACATATTAACTCCCTGTTCTCTAATTAATATGCTTAAGTTTTTGAAGGAAAAATTGTCTAAAACAATTTTCTATGACGTGTACGTAACTCAATAAAAAACTTTAATAAGTCTTTTCTATGTAGGTATTCTAGTTACTTCGTTTTCCTTGCAAGTAATTTTCTATGACGTGTACCTAAGTATCATTTGGTTCGGATATAAGCAAGAATTAGCTATTACAGGAATAGATATAAGTATGGGGATAAAAAAAATAACGTTTGGATGAAAATTGAGTTATTCCCGAGGATAAGAAAAATATTAGATAGTTTTATATAGAAAATAAATGTGTTGGTAGGAATAACCGAAAATTATTATTCTCGAATTAAAAAATTAACGTTTGAATATAAAAAGAAGGATAAGGACCTATTCCTATCACTATCCCCTAACCAAACAAAGTTTTAAGAAATTACTCTTTTTTTTTCTAAAGAAATTACTTTGTGCGCGTGAACGTGGCACTTCCCATGTGCTAAAGCATTTGACCTTCAAATGAGACATACATTAACTCCACCTACCCCCCTCTCTCTCTCTCTCTCTCTCTCTCTCTCTGCGCGTTTCAGTATTATAGTCCTGTTTTCGATTTTAGAGTGTTCAAATTAACGATCCATATCTTTAAATATTATCTAAAGTATATGAAGTTCTATATATATATATATAGACTTAGGCTGGTATACTATAAATAGCACCAAACATTTGGTGCTATTAGGTTTTCGGCTCTTGGATTAAAAAATATACGATTATGATGATGTGAGCCCTCTAGAGTTGAGTAAGTTTGGTTTAATAGTATAATTTAACAGGTGAAAATAGTCAAAGGATTACATCTAACGACAGAAAACTTGATAGCACAAAATGCATGGTGCTATCGATAGTATCTCAGCCGGACTATATATATATATATATATATATATGCCAGTTGAGATACTATCGATAGCACGAAATATTTTGTGCTATCAAATTTTTTGACGTTAGATTTATTTTTTTATTGTGTTTAATCGTTAGATTATACTAGTAAACTAACCACCCTCTCAACCTTAGGAGGACATCATCATAACCGCACATCTTTTAATTTAAGAACAATAAATTTAATAACACCATTGGTACTATTAATATTATTTCAGCCTAGTTCTCTCTCTGTATATATATATTATTATAAACTCTCATAAAAAGTCCACATGGCCTCCTCATATATATATATATATATATATATATATATATATATATATATATATATATATATATACAATTATACATATTAATTATATACTCTCATAAAAGGTCCACATGGCCAATTGTGTGTACTTTTACATGTGATCTCCTCACCTGAATCGAACTTCGCAAATTTAATTAAACTACTATAAAAAGGTACACATTAATAACACAGCCAATAAATTACTCAAAAGGCCAAGTTTTAGAACGTGTTATTCGATCGATCGATTATACATATCAATGAGGATTATTTTTTCCCTAGCTAAAACTTTAAACTGTTATAGAATAATGTTTTAATTTTGTTTATATTTAACACATCATATCATAGAGATCTTGCACTTTTTTTAAAATCTTTTTTTGAGCTTGGTCTTAGTTAATTATTTCTATGTATATATACAACATATGTTGCATGCTTGCACGTGTACACGCATGATGAGTATTGTAAAGCTAAATAAACCTGCATGCTTTTTTGAGGAGAAGGTAGTACGCTACCCGCTTCATTCATTGAAATGATGAATTAGGTTAGAAAGGTGAGGCAATATGGGCCTCGAGGGTGGAAAAAAAAAAAAAATCAATCGATTCAAACCAATCGGTTTGATTTGCTGGCAGGAGGAGTTCCCAAAGCTTCAACAACTGTGTAAACTTATGGGCTGCTAAAACTAGGTCCGGTTGGATCTTTCTAAAAATTATATCATTCCTGATCTTCCAAATGACTCACCAGCAAGCTATAAGCTCAGTAAAACTGTTATGCGTGGTCTATACTCATTTTCTTCCCATCCATCTATCCCAAACAGAAGTCACATCGTCTCCTAGGTTTGCAACTTGAATACCTTGCAGCTTGAATACCTTTCACACCCGTCACAAGAAGGAATTTGTTGAATACGCACCGTGTGAACAGGTGATCCACAGTTTCCACTTCAGTCCCGCATATAGCACACAGGTTGTGTCTTCGGTCCAACCTCTGTCCAGCGGATTATTTGCTGTAAGATGTCTCTTCTTGAAGACAAGCCAACAAAATACTTTTACTTTAAGAAGTATTCGGAGTCTCCAGATTTTGCTTGCATGTGCATCCCTTGTACCCTCATTACTCAGCGCGACGTAGGTCGAATTAACCGTAAAGCACCAGTCGGGACTCCACCGCCAGAGAATCATATCCGGTCTTTACTCTACTCTGAAACCTGTGACCCTATCCATAAGAGCCGCAAGATTAGAACTCAGCCCATGTGTAATACCGGTACCGTCTCTTAGAATCCTACTCCAGTTCCATTCGTCGCTCGCGAAGCAATCCTTAACTTTTAGATTCTTGCCATCCATCATATCATACACTTTGGGAAGCGAAGTTTGCAAGATTGTCTCCCCATTCCAGCGATTGGACTAAAAGTTGATAGTGCTCCCGTTTTCTAGTTTGTAAAGATTTTTCTATTTAAAAATTTCTTAAGATTTAGGATTTGGTGGTTGGTACTCAAAACCTAAGTTCGAATTCTTGTTGATTCACATTTTCAGCTAAGTTTATTTTTAAATGAAATAAACGAAACGGGTAGCGTGTTACCTATATATCTCTCTCAAAAAAAAAAAAAAAAAATGGTAATGAGTAATTTCTCAAAATTATTGCCAAAACTTGCCAATAGTTCTACTAAATTAATTGGTCTGAGCCAAAGCTTTCACTGTTTGTGCTCTCCATTTGCACAGTTCCTTTTATTTATTTGTATTTTTAATTATTATATTCAATACTTCTCCTCACGTCAAAATTCGACCGAGACTTTTTAATAGACCCAAGATATGCGTAAATTTAAATTAAATAGAAAAAAAATTAAATAATGCTTTAATACTAGAAGCCTAATTAAGAGGATTCGAACCCAGGATATCATATTCTGATACTATGTTAATTAAAGAATATAAACTAACTATTATACTCCAAAGCAAAATTATTAGAGAACGAGATTTCAATATTTTTATTCAAAATGAATGATCTACAATAAATTAATTAACTTCTATGAACCAACAATAGAGAATTAATTAACCACGAAATGATAGTTCTTCTTTGATTCTAATCCAATTAAACTATCTAATATGAAACTCCATCAAATAGGTTTGTTTTTTTTTAAAAAAAAAAATAGTTTTTATGCATGTATATATCTTAACCTTTTATCTTTTCTATTATCCTCCATTTGTATTTAAGTTCATTATCAATAGATATTACCTATATATGAATTTTCTTATAAAAAACTTAAATAAATTATTTTTTTTTGCTATAAGAGAATCCAATGCAAATAAGTGCAAGTGATTAAAAGATGACACAAGAATACAAATCTAGTCTACAAGTAAAGTCAAAATTCAACAGGGCAATTATCCCAAGTACCAAATTTTCCTAATTAATTTGTACCTCCCTGTACTTAATTATACATTTATAATTTTATAGTTCAAAATGTATAATAAACTCTATACAATGCCCATGTTGCAACTTGTTTTTTTTTTTTTTCTCACTTAAACACTTATAGGTTCATAAACTTTGATGTAGGTGACACCTTATTACTCTCTAACCATTAAAAAAAAACCATTTGAATTAATCTTATTGTAAAATAACATTCTAAAAGTAAACGAGTTCCTTGGCCTCATTTTACAAAATCAAGGATGAAATGGACACAATATAAGATAACTTGATTTTTTGATGGTGCCTCATCGACGGAAACCTGCGATCACCTCTTCCGTGACTGCGTGTTCGTCTGTTACCTACTCTCTGTGGCGAACCTCCCGATTTCCCATCTAGCGGACCCTAGCGATGTCCGTGCTTTCTAGACCTCCTTTTCCAGCATTCATGACGCTGCAAAGAGGTCGGAAGGCCTTTCTTCTCTGGCGGTTATTTGGTGGGTTATTTGGACCGAACGAAATAATATTATCTTCAGGCCCTAGACAAAGCCATTTCCCTTGCAAAAACTTGGATGGAGCATATCTGACTCTCCCCGCCTTTTTACCTTTATCCTTTTATTTTTTCTGTAGTTACCTTTTTTTTTCTTCTTTTTTTTTAACGCTTCTTTGTACTCTATTCTTCCTCGGAGGCCCTTAGCTGCTTCCAGTATGTTCACCTAGTTCATTTCGCTTAATGAATGAAGCATGTAGCTCGCTACTTACCTATTCTCAAAAAAAGATTTTTTGATGGTGTCAAAATTAAATATAATATATGCGAAGTTAAAAAACTAGGGCATGTTTTGATGTAGGAATAAGATAAACATTAATAATACCTTATATTAGGTTATTATTATTTTTTTTTGGGGTAAAAACATGTAGAATTTACTGAACTATGAACTATTTTGTGTTGGCTATCAAATTTTTCAAAATTTTGATTTTACTATCTAATTTTTTTAATTTGTTTGATTTGAGTCGGTCAATAATATTCTAAATTATAAATTTAAGCTAATTCCTTAGTTTAATAAATTTATAATTATAAGAATTGCACGAAACATACTAAACTTATAAAGTTAAATAAGGCAGTCAAATTTAAAGTCATAATATCATTGACCGACTCAAATCAAACAACTAGAAAGGTTGGACAGGAAAATCGAAATTTTGAAAAATTGGGTAGTTGACTCAAAATTATCCATAGTTCATGTAAATTTTGTATATTTTTACTTTTTTGTGTGATTTAAAACTAGGAGTTTGTTTTTGTTGCTCGAAAGGTTTTAACATAAATATGGATAATTTATTAACTCGAATGCTAAATATATTATCAATTTTAGACATTTGATTATATATACTTCTCATCTGCCAAATACTATATGTTTTTAAATGAAATCAAAAAAAAAATACTGTATAAAAAGTCCGGCTACTATACTTTTATGAGTATTGACCCCCTTGTACTCATAAGTTTTCGGCCCTTAAATTTATTCCACTGATCATTTGCACTCGTTAGATCATACTATTCAACCAATTACCCACTCAACCCTAGTGAACCACTATTATTCTAAGTAGGGACCACCATCGTCCTATCTAGGGATGCCAACGGATCGGATTCGGGTCGGATTTTTAAAACCCCGAACCCTACTACCAAACCGGAAACCCGAACCCGAATCCGATCCGAACCCGAATCCGAACCCGATGGATTTTAAAAATCCACATCCAAACCAGAACCCGAGCAAAAACCCGAAACCCGAACCCGAGCCCGACCAAAAACCCGAACCCGATTCTAAACCCGAAAACCCGAACCCGAAAATAATATTTACCAATTATATTAATATATATATGTATTTTGGTTTAGATTACAAAAGTATAAGTTTTTTTTTATTTAGATTGAATCTTTTTGCCTTTGAATTCGGATCTAAAGCTTGAATTTTTTTATATATTATATCATATTTTTGTTCGTGTTCGGATTCGGGTTCGGGTCGGATAAAGTCAATATCCATATCCAAATCCATATCCGTCGGATTTTTATTTTTTATATCCATATCCAAATCCATATTCATTTACCTTGAATAAAATCCATATCCATCGAGTTTGGATTCGGATTAAAGTCGGGTATCCATATCCATTTACATCCCTAGTCCTATCCACACATCCCATTAATTAATGGTTAAAAATTTATAAATATAAGAGAGTTTATACTCATAAGAGTATAATAACCCTAGCCCTGTATAAAATATTCATGCATCCAAACAAGAATTAAAGTCACGACAACGCAATAGTACACAAACTATTTATACATTTTACTACTAAATGTGTAACTGTGGCTTCTCTCAAAAATTATAGTATTGTTGTGCTTATCTGTCAACAGTTTTATTTTTTTAACCTAAAATAAATTAATTGAAACCAATAGTTTGATGTATTATCAACAAGTGCATGCCAACATGTGTATCCCACCTAAGAAGCATAAACTATTTTCTATATCCAGCAAAGACATTCTCTCTTCCTAACTAATTAATCCATGTCACTTTTTTTTTTTAAAAAAAAAAAAATTTCTCCTCTCTAATCATACAAAACCATGTTGTTGTCATATGCCAATTTGGGCATAAATTTTTAGGTCAGGGTGGTTATGATGGTGTTGTTGACAAGATGTTGTTTGAATATATATATATGAAATAATTTCACAGATCTGCTGACATCTGATTACAAGAAATTAATGGGTAGCTAAATTGGTAATGAAAAATACCTGATGAATCAGTATCTAACTTATATAATAATTTTGGGCAATTGCTTATATATATACCCCGGAAAAGTTTCCGATTTTTAATTTACCCCTCTTAGAAGGCTAATATTGAAAATACTTTTGCTACGTTCAAACCTATTTCTAATATACCCCTAGAGTTAAAATCGGTTAATTAACTATGTTATCTATGTAAATTTACTATTTTGTCCTTTCATATATACCATTCCACCATTACTGTCTTTCTTATTTATCCTTAAAGTCAGGGGCACAAAAAATATTTTGACTTTTGACCTTTTCCAGTATACCCCTCTACCGTCACCAACATTTCTTATTTGCCCTTAAGTTAAGGGCAAAATTAGCATTTTAATTTTTTTTAACTGTAGTAGATATTTAACTCACGTTTAACCCAAGTAACTACAGGAGTATTTTGCAATAACGGTAAAATATATGAGGGGTATTTTAGAAAGAATAAAAAGAGTAAATCAGATATTTTCAAACGTATGAGGGGTATATAAGCAATTATTCCTAATAATTTCACTAAGTTACCTTTAAAAAAAAAATAATTTTAAAAAACTGCACACCACCTTATGTAAGTTTCTGCTACACAAAATGATGTCAACTGGGAAAAAAAATTTTAAAAAAAGAAGAAGCAATTTGATGCATGAAACACCTTCAAGATCAAATTTTGGCACCAGGAAAAGCTTCATCCCATAGCTGAGTCTCTGCATGTAACACCAAAAAGGATGAGTGGGTATAATTACAAGAGATGTAATTATTTGTGCATTTTCTGATGAAAAATTGAATAATACAAACTGATCTATGATCAACTAGCAATGCTAAAGGTCAGTTTAGCGCAGACGAAGCTGCCCACAAAATGTTATTCGAGTAGAGCAATAAACTCCAGATGATGTTATTATCAAACACTCGAACATTTTCTTCTATTCAAAATCCGAGCTAGACGGGCACTAAGTATCAGAATCGAAGCCTCAGTTTCATTTTTCGCTCGAGAAATAAGCTCCAGATGATGTTATTATCAAATGCTTAACTTTTGCTTCTACTCCTCGAGCGAAAAAAAAAGTCATTTCAGCACTAAATACCAGGAAAAGAACCAAAAAAGGATCTTTCACTTGACATGACTGATGTTGCCAGAGCTACCTTCTGTGCTAATTTCAATTACCAAAAAGGAGTTTGTACTTCTAAAGCAATTAAACAGAGGCTTCCTTTAGTATCTAAGGAGAATTGAAAAGAATGAAATGAAAAGAAGTCATTTGTAAATCTAACAACCATATTGTCTCAGGGTCCTCAGTTAGCCAGCAGTAACAACAGGAAACAGGGGGGAAAAAAAATTTTGATAAAACTAAATATGCATGCGAAAAAAATGGTTTCGAGGCCTTTTCGATGAATTTGCATCTTTAGAAACACATGAAATTAACCGAGTTTGCAATTAAAAGCCCTTTGTCGCAAACGTTAATGTAGTGTTCTCAAAACTCTAGTTAACCCAACTTGGTTAAATCCATCCTCCTATAATATATCATCACTTTTTTGGTCTGTTAACCGTCGCAGTGTTATAATGTAAGGACAAAAATCATGCATTGGATCATAAACAGCTAGAGTATAATGAGGACAAAAATCATGCATGTAAAACCTAAAATCAGATACTGGGTTGAATCTAAAACAAAGAAAAACAGCATGTTTACCATAATTCAGCAATTCTATGTAATAATTACCTAAAAAAATTAATATTTAGCAAGGAAAGGGGATCTCACATCTTACCAGTGTGCGGTCGATCATTGATTGATTGCCAGTTCTGATTCTGCAGATCAGGAACTACACGATTTCAGATTAGCTGACATTAACAACAAAACTAGCCCAATGGCGAAACCCCTGATGATGCTCTTCTCAAGTCGATGGTGAAAGTCGTCATGCATTCGCATTCGATGCTCCATCATCTGATTCACGCTAAGATCTGGTGAAATTGTCATCTGTATCTGGGCTGGCAAAGCAAGTCATATAAAGCAAGCGATTAACAACTCAGAACAACTGGTCGAGGGGCAAAGAGGCGGTAAATCATACCTGGAGTCCTCGATCTTGCATGGTAGTTTTAGTTTGGTTCCTAATTTTTTACATTTCATTAAAATATCACCTTCTTAATCATCATATAAATGTTATGCAAGTGTTCTTTTGCATTTCTCATATAATGATTACATGGATATTTCAATTCACTTGGGAAACTTCTAGAAAAGAAACAGGTAAGGTCGCAACGGAATGCAAAGATTAGATTTCTAATCGTTACAAGTGAAATATTCAGATCGAACTAAAACACCCTAAAAAGGTCTGACCATGGTTTTGGTGCAATTTATCCTTAAATGTTATATAACTCTCTTCGTTTTTCCCTGAACTTCATTTATCTATTCTAATGAATTTATAAATACAAATGCAATTTTTTATGTAAGTTCCACTCTTTTGCTGTGCACAATCGCTAGAAATAAATTCTATAAATTGTCCAAACAATATAGAAACAGAAATATAATCGGAAAAAGTTTCTTTGAAGAACATGAGAATGAGCCTGAATTGTCTGTTTAACAGTGTTTCTGAACACATCTCTCTCTCTTCCCAAAACAAAATGTTTGGACCTTCGCCATGATGCAAAGCTGGAATATAAGCCTCTACGTTGTAAAAGCAGAAGCTTTAATTTGAAACTGCTGCTTCTAATGTGCCAAAAAGTTGATCAAGAAGAGTTAACAAAATGCTATCGGAGCTTCTTCACACAGCGCTACTCAAATGGGCCAAGAAGGGCTCGAATCAATGGAAAAGCCATAATTGAAGCTCAAAGGGTCTTATTATAAACTCATGATACTATTTAAATGATGCCCCTCTCTAACTTATTCATTGCCGTAAAATTTACATTGTCAACAATGTGCTCAATATTTCAGGCAAATATTTAACAGCTGTGACAACACTAAGACATTTTCTATATTCTAACATCAATATATGGCATAAAAAAAATTCCTGCGATAAATATAAAGAAAACATGAAGTAACATGTCATAGTCTTGATGAATAAGATGTAACTTAAGATTAAGTCACAAACATGGAGCATGATCATAAACTAAAACTGATTAAAATGTGTTAGAGCACTACAATATCGTAGTTAGTTTCCCATATCTGGTCATGACAAAACTTGTTGGCCGTTCTCCATTTGGATAATTTCATCCAATTAAATTGAACATCAAATAAGGAAGTCAATTGCCGCTAGGTCCTTGGAGTCTCTTAAAGGGCTTCTCGGATAAGTTTCTCTGTGAGGGCCTTGGGAAGCCCCATCACGCTATCTATTGTCCCAACCTAGAAAAGAATACAGACAATTAGATTGCAACCATTAAATCCATAAAAAAGAAATATAGATCAAAACCTTCAAGTGTGCTATTAGAGAAAAAATATATGTATTGGGAAAAACTCACGATTGCTTCGACAAATGGTGAGGTTAAAGGATGCTCAACCATCAGGCCACCAGCAACATAAAGAACACTCCCCTCCTTAATCTGAAACAAGTATCAGAAAGTTAACTTACTATTGGTTTGTTCGCTTATTTACTTATATCACGGAGGGAAATGCAACTTAAAATGTAGAATTACCAAATTCTCAATAACCTCATCGGGCATTTTGTGAAAGTATATCTGCATATCACCAATCGGAAGAAATAACACATGGTTAAAATCATGAAGCCACAGAGAGAAAAAAAAAGGAACAAAGTAATTGGTTCCAAGAAACACACACAAGCCTTCTTGTTGCTTAGGTTTATTCTTACTAAAATCAGGTGTCCTGTTTATCTACAAGAACATGCTTAAAGATAACGCATACGAATGAACTTCTGACAGATTTTCTCTTTTTAAAAAAAAGTTGATAATTGATAACTAGTTGATGATAGAGAACCATTTACAAGGTTTAAAATTGCGAAAAAAAAGTCAAGATGAGAAGCTGAAGCTATTAGTGAAAGATTGACAATACTTCAGCTATATCCAATCCTCCCTTTTGGATACCAGTATTCAGATTTGTAACGAGCACAGATCCGACGGTCGATGCATGACCTCCAGAGTAACCTATTAGTTGAGTATCACATGTAATGGAAGTATGTTAAGTGAAGGTTAATTACTTAATTGTAATAAAGCAACTTAAAGAGAGAGAGAGAGAGAGAGAGAGAGAGAGAGAGAGAGGGAGAGAGAGAGAATTTGCCGACCTTTGATAAATTCACGTGCTTCCTCGGCACTACTCGGTTTTTCTCTAATCGCCCCACCATGGACCACAACCTCCACAAAACGCAAAAGGTATCATCATATTTATTGCTCTTAATATGATTAGATATTCCCGCCAATAGAGAGCAATACATAATCAAAGGAATACAACAACTTTTTACATTTACAAACTATGCTGAACATCTATTTGTGGTTTCTATAAACAAAAAAAAAATATATTAGTTTTTAATGTGAACAGATGATTTTTTAAAAAAAATTTCCAAGCTATCAAGATAGCATAATGTAGGACACTGCTATGAGCAAATGCTATTCTCCACTGCGAGATGAAAAATGAAGAGCGAAGTGTGAAAATTAAGGATCGGATGTCAAAAGATTCCTTCAAAGGTTGTTTCCGTATTAAGTGTTTACGCCATCTTGGATTCTCAGTAAACAAAATTTGCACATGGTTTGAGTACACCATTGATGCTTCATGTATAAGAGACAACTTAAATTCCAAAATAATTTCATTTATTCAAAAGATATAAACGAAAATTGTTAGAATAAACCAGCAGCAAGCTCCTTTAAAGTTGGTTTCTGTTCTTCAGTTGTTCTTTGACTACAAACCTATAATACAAGCAATACTCTTGTAACATGAATCGAAACAAACAATAATATTGTTATATTCTATATTTATACGTAGAAAATGTAGACATACTTGGTCAGCAGTAATCAAGAGCGTCGGCTCAGAACCACCTTGATTAAAACCGTTGCTCCGAAGCCTTGATATTATCGCATCAGCCTGCGATTAAGTATTATAAAAATGCCAATTCACATCCGATGGTAATTTCATGTAGTTAGAACTAAGAGGGTGTTGGTTCCTCAGAAAAAGAAAAAAAATTCTAGAAAACAATTTTCTGGATAGCATTCTTTTTTTGTTCATTCGGTGTGTTTGTTTCACCGACGGTGGAGAGGGGTGAAGCGGCATTCGGCCGTACATGCCCACCTCTATTGCTTGGTTCATCATTACTTCACTTTCTGTCGAAACTCACACTCCCCAAAATATCGTAATCGACTTCGGTCACACTTCCGGTTTTTACGCCACTCACTTTCAGTCAAACAAACAACTAAACTGGAGGAACTTCAGTTCCGCAACTGTACGGACAAATAGCGGAAAGGAAGTAACCTTCGCTTGAACATCCTAGTTAATCCGAAAGTCTATTTCAACCGGAACTTCACCTTCGGTGAAACAAACAATAAAAGGAAAATTCTGGAGAATTGCCTATAACATACCAATGAAGTCCTAGATTAGCAGGTTAGTACATTCAAATTTTTGAGTAATCAAATCTATTCCTCTAAAAAATTGAACTTTGCATCATATGAGCATGAATTTGAACTTCGCAAAAAGAAGTTTGTTTTAAAATTCTTTTGCCACCATATTTCATTTCTAACATCTCTATCCTCTAAACCCTAAACACTTGAACAAAAATCTTTAAAATATAATGTTTATAGCATTTTCCGCGATGCGAACGTAGCAGGGACAAATTAGCAATTTTGAAAATCAACAGGAATGCATATGCATCTAATCGAATTAATAGAAAGGATAATGCCCAAGAAAAAAAAAAAAGTATAATCCAAAATTAGTCCAAATCAAATAAAATGGGGCTTAAAAAGGGTTTTAAAAAAAGGGTGGATCCTTTACCTTAGCTTTGGCCAAAACCATCACCAAATCCTCCGCTTTTTCCCTCCGAATCTCCTTCTCATCAATATCCGCGCTCTAAAATCGAATAACCACATCCCCAAATCAACAATTTTTGTATTAAAAAAAAAAAAATAGAGCATGGCACCCAAAAATATATCAAAAAAAAAAAGAAAAAGAAAAAGAAAAGAAAGATTAGCACACCATGATAGTGAAATCGTAGCCCATCTCCGCTAGAATTTGTCGCCGCGACGCCGATGATGAGCCCAATATTATCTACAAATTCTCTTTTTCAAAACCCTAATTTTCAATAGTAACACTAATTAATAATAATAAATTCTTAATTAGAGAAAAAAGAGAACCTTGAAATCACAAGAGGTGGAGGTAGAAGAAGAAGCCATTTTTTTTTTTCTTTTTTTTTTTTTTTTTTTTTTTTTGGGGGTTGGAGTTGGGTCGAGTAATTAAAGGGTTTAAGTAACCGAATCCGAAACAGCTCCGCACGTGCGCGCACGTGCCGAAGAGTCAAATCCCTACACCTATTTTTGCCTGGACCAGCTCTAGTAGACCGAGATTTTTTTTTTTTGTTGTTGTTGTTGTTGTGGTGATGTGAGTAGGGGTGTAAACGAGCGAACACGAGTGGTGGGGTCGGCTCGTTATTAAACAATAGACGACATTTGGTTCATTAAAGTATCGAGTAAAACGAATTGGCTAAATGCTTGATTCGTTTAATAAACGAGCAGAACCAACGGCTTTCATGTGACAGGCCAAACAACGATAAATTAAAAAAATTAGATTAAATATATTAAAAAAAATAAATTTATAAAATCTTATCCATTAGATTTTGATCTAATAGTTAAAACTTTATATACAAATTAGTCATTTTATAATTAAGCTCGCATTTATATTTTTATTTTGCTAAAAATTAAATAATAAAAATATATATTACATATAATTATTTATTTATATATAAAAATATAAATTAAATAAATTATATAGATATAAAATATATGTATTTGAGTTATCGAGCCGAGCGAGCTAATCTAGCTCGTGTTCGGCTCGTTTATTGAAAAATTCGAAAATTTCTTGTTCTCGTTTACTATCTGAGGATCTCGAGCTCATTTGAGCGAGCAACAGCTGAAACTAGGTGTGAGGAGGTAGAGTATGAAGTTGTAGTTAAGAAAAATCTTATTAGACAGATATAAAAATAAAAAATAATTTGAGATTGAAATATCTATAGTTAATATGCACTTAGCAATAAATTATGAAACTGATCGATCTCCTATTATCTTGAGATGCGTGATTAGCCACGTATACGCTAGATATTTAATTCTTAAAATAAAATAAAATGCTCTAGTTTGTGTATTTTATTTTATCTCTGAACTCTGTCATAATACATTTTTTTTTTTTATAAAACATTAGTTATTTATTAATTTCTAATGTACTTCATTATAATTTATACATCAAACTCCGACTTACCAAAAATTATTATAAACTATAATACTTACAAAATTTAAGATCAAATTATTCAAATTAAAAACTAATCATATATTCTTTTTTTGAAAAATGCGTAACTATTCGAAAAATTATCTAAAGTGCTACTAATGAATTAGTAAGTAATTGTATATGACAATAAATTAGTGATTCCAAAATTTAAACTTTCAGTTGATACAAATTTATTTATTCATTAGCGATGGCTGATAGTAGAATGGAGATGAGAAAAAATCATATAGGAATATGTTTGTGTTTCGGATAGGACGGTAGAAAATATATAATGCATAAATCGATATGCGGAGACACGATACGAAAACAAACGGGATATTTTTTCACCGTATTTTATCACTGCACGTACTGCAATCTCTCCGTAATCCCAAACAAAGCCTAGGTACTTTCTTGGTTCACGGACGACGTGGTGGACAGGGTCCAAGCAATAATGTTACACCTCGTAGACCCGGCCCAAACAATAAATTTTCCAAAGAGTAAATAAAAGAAGCTTTTTGCTTCTCCTTTCTCCCAATTCCACTTCTTTTTTTTCTCTCTCTCTCAACTCCTACCCTAATCCGAAAAAGGTATGCTAATCCTATGCATCTCTTTCATTCTTAACCCAAAAAAAAAAAAAAAAAAAAAATTATTTTATTTTAATTTAGATAACAAAGAAGAAACTAAATTTTGTATTCATTGGGTATTATATAATATTGGATTGTATTTAATGTCACAATTTGTGGGTCTTGCAAAATATGTCCTACCATGTTTGAGATTTTTGGCCTCTTTTTTTGGGTTGTATACATAGGATTACAGTGTTTACAACTTTTTTTTTTTTAACAGTGATTTCAAAAAAATTTTATTCATTTTTTGATTAACACCCTGTTACCTGTAGCTATTTTGATTTGATTTATTGTCCTTAATGAGCTTTTATGCTTTGAATGTGACAAAGTGAAACCCATGAAGTAGATTTTTTTTTTTTTTTTGCTTAGTCTCAATCTTGTTAGTTATTGTCAACATTTAATTTTGCCATTATCAGTGTGATGTTATTGTCATCTGTATTTTTCCAATGTTTTGAAGCTATTCTGCAGCTGTAGAAGACAAAATAAGCTCAGGTATGATCCTCAACATGCAGTTTTTGTTGACAATCACTGCACAAAGCTTAAATGCGCTTCTCGGCTCCCATATCATATCTACTTTTCCAAATAGCTCTACTTAAACAGCAGTTCTATAGAAATCAACATGTTGCTCGATGTCACAAGATTCTTAGTGATTTAGATCTCTCTCTGGAATCTTTAGTTACTCCTGAACCGAACTCGCTCGGTAAATCAGGCCATGGCCTCCTGCAGAAAGAAGAAATCGGAGCGCGACGGTTTTCTCGCCGATGTGAGGGACCACGTCGACGAGTTCGTTCATGCATCGATGGATGAGCACAAAAGTTGCTTTCAGAAGACCATACAGAAGGTACAGTGTTCATCTTACCGCCATAAGCCCGCATAATTTCTAAAATCGGATTATCAATTTGAAGTCGAAACCTCTGCATTTCGTGTTTCAGATGTTCGGAATGTCGAAAGTTGTAGCAGAAAGAGCAGAAAGAGCTTCTGAGACGAAGGAAATCGAGAGCTCTCTGCCCCTGCAGACAACTGTTTCTCAGTAGGAAACTCTCTAGAATTAGGTTAGTGGCATCTTGTGAGATCTCATCAAATCATCAATGCGATAATCAGATTATCTTAAATGTTTTTAGGATATCATACATGGAATATATGTGGGGATTAAGCAAATAATGCATGCAACTATGTTTGTTTTAATTGACAAAACTGCGATGGTGCCTCGCCGATCCAAATAATCAATGTGATTGGTTATTTACTGAGATTCTGCAAGCAGTTGCAGTACTGTCCATAACTCTCACTTGTTGCACCAAGCTTGTAAGGCTAAACAACAAGAAAAACTCTCAACACTTTATCCCGGGTTTCGACACCATCAGTTTCAATGCTGTACTTCATCACTGTTTCGAATAAGTATAAAAATTTGGAATAACCATCGAATTCAAACACAGAATTACAAGATTGTATGGAAATAAGTCGGAGGAAGGCGATAACATTCAGCATAGTACAATCATATAAATTTCATAAGTTAGAGGCCAAAAAGACTATCTCCAAAAGAAAGAAGAAAGGAAAGTGTCATAACTGTGAAAAGTGGGGTCACTGGGCAGCAGAGTGTAGACTACCAAAGAAGCCAAAGAATAACACACCACAAAGTGAGGCTAATATGCTAATTAGTGAATCTGAACCTCAAGCCTTCATTGGAATGATGAAAATTGAAAAAGCTAGTATTTCTTCTGAGTGGTGGTTGGATAGTGACGCTACTTGTCATGCTGCAAATGACAAGATGATAACATTCAGCATCAGTTTCAATGCTGTACTTCATCACTGTTTCGAATAAGTATAAAAATTTGGAATAACCATCGAATTCAAACACAGAATTACAAGATTGTATGGAAACAAGTCGGAGGATGGCGATAACATTCAGCATAGTACAATCATATAAATTTCATAAGTTATAACGGTGTAAGATTACGACCAGGGTAAGTCGCTACAAAAATGGCTATAAAGCCTGCAACCCTCAGCTCTTGAAACAAATTGAACAGCCATACAAAAGCGAAAACAATAAGAAGAAACTCGCTTTTCTCCACCGCATTATGTACAAATATTGCAAGACTGTTTCGGAAATTCGCTTCAAGTTAGCGCAGATTAACCTAAATTAGTAACAGTTCATCTGATATGTCACCCAAATCCAGGAGGAACGTCGGGATCCTCATCGATGACACCTCCGGGCAAAGCACTCCGATCATCACTATGAGGACAGAAGCCAGGTGGTGGCTCGTCAACCATCTCCTCCTCATGTAATCGCGGCTTCTCCTCATGAAGAAGCCGCGGGCTCTCTGATTTACGATTCGTGCCACTATGCTGAACACTTGGAACGAATCCCGGCGGTTCATTTAGTTCATTCTCATCCGAAACATTTGGCTCACAATTAGAAGGTTTTGCCGGTGAATCGTGATTCTCTTGGTCACTGATTCGGTGCTTTTTTCGTGGAGAAGCATGATGAGCGTCTTTCTTTTCTGTGTTCTCCTCTGGATTCACTAACCTATTGTAGACCAGTTCCACTGTTTGTCTGATCTCTGTCTCGCTTGACTTTATAATGTTCCACACCTCATCGGAAATTTGGCCCATAATTTTGCTCCTGTGCGGAGTATCGAACAATCAGTGTAAATGAAGCTAGCAGGAAAAGAGATAACCTACTTGAGATTTTTACATAGACATCCTCGTCACATCTGAATCTTCATATTTGTCCATCAAAACTTAACTTCTTACACGGACATGCCCTTGCGCTTAAAAAAGAAAAATGCCCCCTTCCTTAAATTTCTAATACAAAACCCACTTCGACCCATGAATTGTGGACAGCCCTAAATAAGATGTGGGGTATTTCTGTATAAACTGCACTTTTGCTGGGTCCAGAGCAATATGAGAAAACTCAGATTTTACAGGAGAGCAAATGTACACATAGATGATTTGCAGGAATAGATATGTAAGAGCCCCAGTTTAGAATCCGACTTACCCAAGTTCTTGATATATAGCATCTGAAAGCTCTCTCATTTTCAGTTTTTCAGAGCCTTCTTCATTTAGTACCACCGATTGCTTCACCTCTGCCAATATGCCGTTCCGCAGTTCTTCCTGTGGCAAAATTAACTTCTTTACTAACATTATCCTTGATCGAGAATTTTACAATATATTGCAAGGTACTAGTCCAGATCTCTAAAACATCTAGAAAACGTATGATATAAATTGAAATATACTAGATCGTATAATTTACATCTTCGAGTGATGCATAATGTCTACCACCTCATGAGGAGTTCTTGCCTTTGTTAGTCTCATCCAACTTCTCCGACTACATAACTCCTAACTTAGTATAGCAAATTCTAGCATTTATCCACTCGCATGGAGAATCACAACAAAAAGATTCATACTTAGATCAAATTCAAGTAACGGAACGAATAATAAGATGAAGCTATGATGCCTTTCTCATCAATCAAAAGCACATACAATATGGTTAAAAGCAAGTAATTAAACCCTAAATTGTCCCAGCCCACTTCTCCAACTCCATAGCTCCCACTACTACCATCAAATAGCACAATTCAGGTATCGAAATGTAGCGAATTCTAGCATTTATACACAAACAAAGAGAATCGACAAAACAGGTTTCATACTTAACATCAAATTCGAGGAAAGGAGTGAAGGATCTTACATTCTCCTTGACCCTACGGGTGATCCTGAGGCGGAGCGAGTCGAAGTCGCCATCGTCCCTCAGCCTCGCGATCACCTCCTCCGCCGTGGGCCGGCGCCGCCGCCGCCGCTCCATCCCCGCCCCGCCCCTCTCCCGTTCCCTCTCTCTCTCTCTTCGATCGAGGTGGAGGATCGAGGGATCGAGGATGATGGAGACGAAGAAGACGAGGGTTCGGAGCCTCGGAGAAACCCTAACCTTAATTTGGTTTTTTCAAAAAGCGCACACACTCTCTTATTAACGGGTCGGATTTGTTTTGCCTCTCGGCCCGGTTTAATGTGGGTTGGGTCGCGTCCGGACCGGTTCAACTGGGCCGGGTTAGATGTAATTATTGAGGCCCAAGAAAAAAATCGGACCAGGCTCGAATTTTCTCTTTTTTTTTGGGTTGTTTTGTCGGAAAAAAAATTAATTAGACATTTCACCAAATACAAGGTTATTCAAGCATTTTATTTTATTTTAATTTTTTTATAACAAAAAAGTGCAAGGATAAAGTCACAATATTAGGAGTCTACAAAGACAAGAAATTAAAAAACAAAAAGCATGCTCATTCAAAAGCTTATGTTGTGACATCCTGTAATACCACATCGGATAATGTTGGAGAGCCTGTTGGGTTTATAAGTAGCGGACACACTAGACATGATAACTGAGCTTAAGCATTTGGGGACGATGGTCAGGCCCAACGAGTTATTGTTGTCAGCGGATTGGATCGTTATATTTGGTATCAAAAGCCTGACAATCAATCGAAAGTGTGAGATACATCTCACATCAAAATAGATCTCACATCATGATTAGGTCAAGCTGACGAGGACATCAGGACCTAAACGAGGGGACTATGTTTTGAGCTTTGCTTTATTTGGGGCTGGAAAATGAAAAAATGGGTGATTTAGAATGTTTTTTTTTTTAAAATTTTTTTTTTTTTTGAGATATAGGTAACACGCTACTCGCTTTGTTTATTTTATTTAGAAATAAATTTAATTAAAAATATGAATTAATTAGGATTCAAACTTGAAACCTCGGATACCAATCATCAAGTCTTTTATATATCACTTGCTTTAGGAACGATCGGTGTGGCGGTTTAGAATGTTAGTATACGTTCCATGCTCATGCATGTGCTTTATTTGCATGAATATGTTCTATTCTTGCTATATAGCTAGTGTTGTTGCATGCATCAATGGTGAGAAGGTGCATTGGAATAATTGTATGAAGGGGCATTGTATGAATAAGTGCCCCCAAATCTCTCTCTCTCTCTCTCTCTCTCTCTCTCTCTCTCTCTCTCTCTCTCTCTCTCTCTCTCTCGAGTACGCATGGAACATGTTCAAATACGTCTCCGTACTTGTTAATGTCGGATCGTTGGCGCTAATCATTAATCCCAAAAGCCTGTTAGAAATATGCAACTAATTCATTTAAAGCGTATAAAAACAGCGTCCACAGGTCTCGATTGTGACTCGGCCCACCTGGCCTTCACGCCACTTCGAACATGACTTGGCCCAACTCAGCCTCACGCCATTTCGAACATGACTCAACCCACATGGTCTCCCGCCACAGGGCAGAATGCTGGCCCATTTAAGCCAACAGTTAAGACATATAGTTTTACTCACCACACTGATAATCAAGAGATAGATATGTGAAGTTTCTCTCTCTCTCTCTTGAGTATGATAGATATTCAAGCTTGCCTTTTGTACATGTTAAAACATATAATCTTACCAATTATGCCCGTAGTTCGGAGTTAGATATGTACAAGTCTCTTTATCTCTCAAGTATGGAATATATATACTCAAACAAGTTTATTTCTGTGCCCGTTAAAAATATATAGTTGGACCAACTACGCTAGTAGAGCTAGTCAGGAGATAATCTCTCTCAAAAATGGAATCGAAAAACAGTCGAAAAATGAGTTCAATTACACGAGGACTCGAAAGAAGCAATGCATGAGTCTTAAGTCGCGATCGCTTAGTTGCATCTACTACCGACCAAATCTTCCAGAAACCGACTTCGGCACCAGGCTTATTGTGCTTGAAGATTTCTCCGACCTCGAGATCTCTTCCACGGCCTTCAACACTTCCTCGGAGTTGGTTTCAATCACCTGCCCCCCTAGTA
Source organism: Aechmea fasciata (assembly GCA_025177825.1). Taxonomy (NCBI): domain Eukaryota; kingdom Viridiplantae; phylum Streptophyta; class Magnoliopsida; order Poales; family Bromeliaceae; genus Aechmea; species Aechmea fasciata. Next base: position 11,587,450 of record CM045925.1, read on the forward strand.
TGATTTCGTCCAATATCGTATGCAACTGCATAGAAGAAACAAGAAGGACAAAATAACCTGTCACAGTAAATGAGGGCATCGATGATGTACGACGAAACATTATATGCAGAAAAAGAGTACACATATCATGCAGCAGCTTGAGACACAGCAGAACAATTATGTGAAAAATGCAGCGAAAACATGTACTACTTTACGAAACAAACAACTTCTCTACTCCAGAAAGCAATGGTTTTTGGACCCCAAGGGCAAAATCTCCAACTGAAGAATACTGATTGTGCTTCTTCGAGGTTACTCTAGTCCGACAGCAATTCCAGAGGGATCAAGCAGGCAGGTCCTACGCTTTTTATGTAATAAAGATACCCTTGCAATCAAATTTGATTTTTCCCAAATAACGAGTGCTCGACAAAATAACTTTGTAGAGTTAACCAAAGGCGTGGAAACAGTTCCAAATGAGAACAACATCGCAAACAAATATTACATTAAACCATCAAGCAGCTTCTTATTCTCCTCTCCTAGTTAGATTTCCTTAGCCCGCATTGCATGAACTTAACTATTACCTTATTCCGAAGGTTAAGCATTTCATGACCTTGTTCAAAGTTCCGTATCTTTATTCTTGATATTCTAGATTACGCCGGCACCATGTTCGAGCTTAACTCTATCTAAAATTCGCATAAAACCAATCAACCATTACTTATGCATGAATGTTAGCGAGGGAAATATCTATACAGTCCAGTATTACCTTGTTGAAATTGAATACTACGTCGAGCTCGCACACGTTCTTGAAGCATCGGTCCAATATTTCGACAAAGACTGTAAAGCAGCATATTATCATTAGAATTCACCTCTTTAAGAAGGGAGCGGTATTAGGAATTATAAATAACCGATGATGGATAATCGTGGCGATAAATCATGAAGAAACAGTAGCAAGAATACATTTATGGATATGAAAGATTCACATCAGTAAGTTTTTGGTAAAATGTTGAGAGTACCTTGTATGAGGTCAAGCACCGCGAGCTCGTTCTCGGAACTATCGAAAACAAAAATGAAATATAGTGTAGCCAAATGCTTGTATACCAGCCGAGTGCCCTACAAAAAAGATGAACTCTTCATCATTCATGTTGAAACAAATTACAAGCAAGATGGACTTTTTACAGGCATTTTCTCCCTCAAAATTTTTAAGAAGTACAAATTTTTTGTTCGCCTCCGATATTTGGCCATCTAAAACTAGCTTCTTTTTTTTGTAAAAAGATCTTTCTCCTCTTTAAAATATTTTTGGAGTATTTTTTTTTACCATCACCTCTCATTTTTAGCTTCTCTACTCTTTCTTTTACATCATGTTACGAGACTCTTACATTCATTTTAAAAATCTAAAGACAAAATATTTTATTTCAAGAGCATAACACCGTAATAGTGAAAAGTTAGCTATAACCGCACGATACTCAACCAGTTCTAAAGAATGTGAAACAACTGTTATCTTCGAAAAGCTTAGGATTCGAACTCAGAACCTCATACTCTAATAATATCATGCTAAAATAGGTGAAACAACTGTTGTTATCGAAAAGCTTAAGCTATCAAAGAACGGTATTTTTAATATTCATGTTCAACAACCAGGAGCCACAAATTCACAAGCTTTAAATTTGGGAAAATAGGTTGATAATTAAAATCTTCGAGGTACAAATGCAAATTTTCAACTACTTTGCAGGGTTATGTATTTTTCCTCTTTTTTCTTTGGTCACATATATAAAATCTGAGTGATAATTTGCATCCAAATACCAATTTGATGTCTAAAAATCTCTCCTTTTCCCCCCAATTTCACGTATTCAGCATCAAATTTACTGTAAAAAAAAGGATTTTTCCACTTTTTTGAAAAAAAAATCATAGATACAAAATCTGAGCGACAATTTGCATCAAAATACCAATTTGATGTCTAAAAACCTCTCCTTTTCCCCCCAATTTCACGTATCCAGCATCAAATTTACTGTATAAAAAAAAAACAAAAAAACAAAGGAGAAAGTAAAGAGGAAAATTTACCGGGCCGAAGATCGCATCTGCGTCGACGAAGTTGCTTACGTTCTCCGCTCTCCCCGACAAAACTACACAACCAAGATCAAACCCTAGATACCGAGAAATTGGGCACAAATCCGTGGCGACTAAAGTGGAAAATTCGTACCCGAGAAGACGCTGCGGATGATCTCCTGCTGCTTCTCCGGAGGCTGCGTCGAAACAGAGGTTAGAGATCGGCGAATTAGGGTTCGAGAGAGAGAGAGAGAGAGAGAGGGAGAAAGAAATTAGGGTTTTTGTGGGGGATTTGAGGGGGAGCGGGGGGAACCTGGAAATCGTAGAATTTGAGGAGGCGGGGTTTGCCCTGGGTGTTCATCACGATCACAGCACGAATCATGACGCACGTGATTCGGAGACGAGAGAGGTTGTGCGGCGATGAGCGACGCAACACCACCGGAGCGGAGAACGAAGCGCACACGCCCATACACTAATTATAAATTTTAATAATAATAATAATAATTATTATAATTATTATAATTATGTGGACCACCCTAATTTTAATTTATTTTAATTTTCTGCTTGCATGATATAATGTGCCATTTTAATTGTGGGCATATTTTGTATTTAGACCTGTTCAATAAAAATTTCACAAACAGCTTTATGAAATTTATAATTGCAGAGCTGGTCTTATTTCTGCCACGCAAGTATCGCGTCAACAACTGTGGAGAGTTAAGTTGAACATGATGAATAATTTATTATGTTTAAACAAGGCAAATCATTCAACGTGTTTAAACTACTGAATAGTAGTCGGGCCCTGTGGTGCAGAAGAACGCAAACAGTCTCGCAATACAGTTTAGCTTAAATATCCTAAACTATTCATAATGTCTAAACACGGCGAATGATTCACCGTGTTCAACTATACCACTATTCCAGTCAGTAGCTCACGTGGCGCTTGCATGGCGAGGATAGGACCAGTTTTGTAATTATAAATTTCGTAGGATTATTTATAAAAAAAAAAAAACTTATGAGGGGTTAAATGTAAAAAAAAATTTTAATTATTGATGTGTGATCAATCACAATACTACTATATTATTTTCACATAAGCGATTTATTAATACTTAATCAAAAACAAGAAGAGTCACCTGCCTTATAGTCTTGGGACTAATTGTGCTGCATTGTAGCCGTCAAATTTAAATTTTTTCAAATTTTTTGACTTAAAATTTTAAATTATTATAATAAGATATTGCAATACGCTTTAGCTGACTAAATATTGACATATCGCAGATACGAAAGTGATTTGACATCTTAATCACTGTCGCATTATTAATCACTGTGACGCCGCATCAGTTTCATATTAATAACACATTAATATTTAGTCAATTAAATTAGATTGAGAGACTTACTTGAAAAATATTGAAAGGATTCGAACTAGAAATTATAGTAAATTAAAAATAAGGTACCAAAATTGTCTATTAAAAAGATGGGTAAAATCAGAGTCCGGCCGGGATACTATCGATAGCACCAAGAGCTTGGTACTATCGAGTTTTCCACTGCTATATTTAACTTTTTGATTATTTTTACCCGTTAGATTATATTATTCAACCAACCACTGATTCAACCCTAATGGGCCCACATCATCCTAACCACACATTTCTTAATCCAAGGACTAAAAAATTAATTGCACTAATAATTTTGATGCTATTTATAGTATTCCAGCCTACTTCGTAAACCAATACAAAAATCATCTAAATTATGAATTTTTTTTGAAATGGCTATTCAGTTTTTAATTTATTTGATTTGAATCCGTCAATATTATTTGAGTTTCAAAATTTTAAGCTAATTAATTATTTGTTTTAATGAGATGAACATTCAAACTTTTAGTTTTATAATTTAAATTTGAATTTAAGTTTAAAGTTTAAATTATTGAAGGCGCCTGTAGCTCAGTGGATAGAGCGTCTGTTTCCTAAGCAGAAAGTCGAAGGTTCGACCCCTTCCTGGCGCGAAGAAAATTTATAATTATTTTAATTTTTCGATCCCTCAATTCTCTTATTATTAATTCATTTTCAGCCTTTTTATATAAAAAAAAAAAATTAATTTTGAGTTTTTGTGAAATTAGACCCTTTTTTTTAAAAAAAGAATTTGCTTAAATTGATAATTTTTAAATTTTTTGATCCCATATTATAATTTTTTAATTTTTCGATCCCTCAATTCTCTTATTATTAATTCATTTTCAGCCTTTTTATATATAAAAAAAATATTAATTTTGTGTTTTTGTGAAATTAGACCCTTTTTTTTTAAAAAAGAATTTGCTTAAATTGATAATTTTTAAATTTTTTGATCCCATATTAATTCTCTTAATTCGTTTTTAGCCTTTTTTAGAAACTGTGAGATGTCGCAAAAGTTCAAAAGTATGCAGATATGTCCCGTGCCTTTTGCGGGGACATATCTGCAAAATATATCCTGCAGATATGTCCCTGCAAAAGGCACGGCAGGGACATATCTGCATATTTTTGGACTTTTGGAGGGACATCTCACCTAGTTTCGCTTTTGCAGGGATATTTCCGCAATTGACTATGTTTGCAGGGACCTGTATGCATTTGACCCTTTTTTTTATAACAATAATGCTTCCAAAGCATTGAAGCCTCTTTGGTTGTTGTTGTTGTTGTTGTTGTTGTTGTGTGTTTTTGTGTGTTTACTCTTGTGTCTCCTCTTATACGTAAATAAAACAAGCTTTAGAGTAAAACTAGTTTACTTCCACGTTGTTTCTGGCGACAATGCATCCGAATCGAAGGTCGGTTGGCTATTTGAACTTCTTAGATCCCGAATCGCACGACAATGCATCCGAATCGAAGGTCGGTTGGCTATTTGAACTTCTTAGATCCCGAATCGCACGACTTTGCAGCATCATTTGTTTAGTGATCAAGTGATCTCAAATTTATTTTACAGTAGCCACTAAAAATTATCGTTTTTGAGACTCTTTGAATGTCAGACAAATGCTGCCGTAAAATCACGAAATTCGGAAGCTAAGAAGTTCATATAGCTTCTTAGAACAAGTTTAATGATACTGATCGTCAATACGGATTCTCTATTGTCGAAAATAATGCGAACCCAAATTTAGGCTTGATTTGATTATTTGATGTGGTATACATAGATGGTTAGATGTTATTTTTGTTTGATTTTAGAGAAAAGGAATAGCATAACAAAAATTGGTATTTTTTTCTTTTCAAAAATTAGGACGACTTTATTATTATACTTATTACATTATTTGCATTTCATTTATTTTTACTTGCCACATAAGTTGTATGTTGAATACTTTAATGCTTATGTTTGCCGAATCAAATTGTGTTAAATATAAAAGTGTTTAAACACCGTTCTCTAATAACTTAAGCTTTTAGAGTACAACGATTGTTTCACATGGTATCAGAACGGAAAGTCCTGATTTCGAGTCACGCTAGACTCCTAGCATATTAATTTCCTTCCATTTAATTCAAGCCCAAGTCATGAGCCGACTAAAAAGTCTCGAGCCCAGACGTGAGAGGGAGTGTTAAATATAAAAATGTTTAAACACCGTTCTCTAATAGCTTAAGTTTTTAGAGCACAACGGTTGTTTCACAAATTGGTTCGGCAAAACTCTAATTCAATCACCTGCACTGTACAGTGTATAGCGTAGTTAGTAGGTGTCCTTCTCTTCAGGTAATGCAAACTAGAAATTTGAACAACTTTTATGACCGTTCAATTGGTAATAATTATAATTTTCACAAACTCTTACGACAAAGTGTGATTAAGATAGATTAAGATAGATTTTGATAGATTTTGATTTCATGATACTTAAAAGATTGATCCAATAGAAAACAATACTTGGGTGTTATCTTACCAACTTTATAACCCCCCCCCCCCCCCCCCCTTCTCTCTCTCTCTCTCTCTCTCTCTCTCTCTCTCTCTCAATTGACTAGGGATGCAAACAGTGCGGATTTGGGAGCGGGAGTCCCGCCCCGCCTCCCACCCCGGCTAGCAAAGTCCCGTCCCGAATCCGTGACAAGTTAAAAAATATATCCCATAATCCATCCCGCCTCATAACCCGACTCCCGCCGATGCCCTGAATCTGCCCCGCCAACTAATATTTTTTATAAAATTAAAATATTATTAATATTTTATAAAATATAATTTAATAATTTTTAATAATATTATATATATATAATTTAATAATATTAATTATAAAAACAAAAAATATCAATCACAATTCAAAACAAAATTCAAAAGTTTCAAATACATTAGAAATGAAAGTACTAACTTATTTGTATTTTGAATTTTTTGTAAATATATTATTTTTTAGAAATATTCTTTTTAAGGGTTATTTACATACAGGTCTCTGCAAACATAGTCAATTGCGGAAATATTCTTACAGAAACGAAATTAGGTGAGATGTCTCTACAAAAGTCCAAAAGTATGCAGATATGTTTCTGCCGTGCCTTTTGCCTTTTGCAGGGATATATCTGCAAAATATATCCTGCAAATATGTCCCTGCAAAAGGCACGGCAGGGACATATCTGCATACTTTTGGACTTTTGTACGGACATCTCACCTAGTTTCGCTTTTGCAGGGATATTTTCGCAATTGACTATGTTTGCAGGGACCTGTATGCATTTGATCCTTTTTTTAAAATATAAATAAGTTTAGTAGCAGATCATGGCGGTGCGGATTCGGGGCGAGGCAAAATTTTTCCTGTTTCCTGTCTCGAATCCATCTCGCGTCATAAAATTCACCCAGTTTTCTGTCCCAAATCTGTTTATTTTCTCTCATTTACTGCTCCCGTCGGGACGGATCGAGACAGGAGCTCCACCAACCCGGATTAGTTTGCATCCGTACTCTCTTACTCTATCTCTTGACAAATGAGAAATGGGCTCAAGGCCTGGGCCTTATTTATAAGGATTAGGCTCAATACATAGAAGGATTGTGCTACTATTAACACTACTTTTGAGCTTCAATTGATTCTCTTTAATATTAAGTATAAATCTTACATCTTTGCATTCTAGGATTCACAAATTCTTTTTTGAATTTTAGTATATAAAACAAAAAAGTTGATAAGTATAGAGTGAGAATATAGAAGTTTGGATAGGTGGTGTATAAATCTTAGGTGTACAGATAACAATGCCCCTCGAGGTACGAGTAGTACTCTTTCCATGTAATTATACGACCAATATAAGAGAAGAAAACTGTCAGCAGTCCAGTGTGCAGGAATTTCTTTCCGTCTCACACATGGAACCTTCTCGCCTAAACTGCAAACCTCATCTCCACTTCTTGATAGTGATCTGACACCGTAAAAGTTGAATTTAGCGACGAATTTCATTTCAATAACCAACCACGTCAGCCATGGCATAAAATGTCAATATATAGTGTGGATCATTAGCGCTAATTAACTATTTTAAAAGTATGTGCTTATAGAAAGGGCGCACTTAATGCCCTTAAGGGCTAAGACAGGCTCATGGGTTTCGACCTGACTCAACTCACCTGCACAATAGATTTACTGTTAGTTATCTTTCAGTTAGGTCAATTTTGAATCACAACCCACTCAACTTATTAGTCTCCTTAGTCTATTATCACAATGTAGAAAATTGAACTTATTTCAGTCCAATAAAGAACTCAATCCCTTGCATAAGAGGGAGGAGAGAGGTTAGTGATGTTTACTTGCTTCCTATATTGTTCATGTTAACACTAGTCTACTAATCACCGATCGTCTCTAAAACAAGTGACAAAGGATTTGATGGTTGATACCTGAAGTCCCAAGTTCGAATTCTAGTTGATTCACATTTCTATTAGCTCTTGATCATGTTGTATTATCTGATCCAATCATGATCTATGAATAGTACTTCAACTTTTTACTTCCAATGACTAGCTAAAATGTAACTTATTACAAGAGGAAAAAGAAATAAATTAAAATATAATTTTAGAGTTTGTTGAGAATATGAATAGACATCTCAACCACATTGACTTGCAAATCTTGTGATTATTTCTTTCCAATTGTTGTGTGATTCATAGTATATAATAAAGCCAAATTAATTGCCCAACTTTTTGTTCTATATGTTCACACATATTTATTATTATTAGTCCAACATAATAAATATATATAGATATATAGATGTGGCAACATCTTCATAATGCAAAAAAACATTAGCTTTAAATTTCAGAGAAATATTTAATTGTGGATTTGGAAGGTACAAGATTCATTGTCCATTGATATCCCTTCATTGACTCAAACCTCTTTTTTCTATTTTTCTAAATAATTTGATAGTTTTTTCATTATAGAATTATGTTTAAATATCATATTATATGGAAGATTAATCTGATAAAAAATATGTTTATATATTTAATTATATTTTTTTTATATTTTTAAATTATAACAAAATTTATACTTAAGGACACTTTAAACAATAACTAACGATACTTTAAAGCATCGGTAAGGATAACCTCGACGCTTGTAAAAGTGTCGAATAAAGAGTCGTTAAGTAAACATATCGGAATAATCACTACAATAAAAACGGTCTATAGCGACACTTTTAAGTGTAGGTGCATGTCAAAAAAATGCTGTTAGCTAAAATTACCGACACTTTTAAAAAGTGCTGTTATATGTGGAGCCGCTAGGTATATAGTGACAGTTAAAGAGTGTCGCTATAACCAAAAAAAGTGCTGCTAATTTACCAACACTTATTTAAACATTTAGCAACCGCCGAAACTTTATCTCGTTGGCTGTAGTGACGGAGGAGAACGACAGGAAAGGCTCTTCGTCTAGAATTTCAATGGATTAAGTGAAGAGAGAAGAGTAGATGGTAATTTATTACGTTGAAGTATATATATATATATATATATATATATATATATATATATATATATATCGATAGTACGAAAGCCATTTAAGTCTTTCTGGGAGATTTTAAAGCCGTTAGATCCACCCCTTTGATGATTTTCCCCGTTAGATCATACTATTCAACCAACCACCCACTTAACCCTAGGAGTCTGTGCATCATCCCCAATACTTATCTACGATCAATAAAAAACAAGCTTGGTAGCACGATATTGAAATACTTATTAATAATGTGTACAGTTATACTCTCTATATATATATATATATATATATATATATATATATATATATATTTATTGGCGATGTTTTATCGTAATATCGGAACATGCCAAATATTGAAGACGCTAGAATAAAGTGTCGTCTAAAATATATTTTATTAAGGTGTTAGTTGTTGGCTGCTTGTAAATAGAATCTGCAGAATATCTCAGCTTGAAGCAACACCAACAAGAGAGAAAGTTCAACCATGTAAATATATATACAAGACATATACAAACATATATGTCTCTTTACGTTGAAGTATATATATATATGTGTGTGTGTGTACAAGCAACCACTCATATCCACAAAGCCATGCATGTTTAAATTATCATTTCACAATTATTTAGCTCTAGTCAAAGGAATCAAATATGCAGTTTCTATAATAAAAAAAATGGTAAAGCTAGGAATCAGCAAACATATATATAATATGATAATAATTAATCATTCACTTGAGATTAATTATTCTCTCTATGGTAAGTGATTAAGATGTAATATCTGATGCTCTAATTAATTAAGAGAGAGAGCATTTGACTATAGAGCTAGCGAAGCTGAAGCGAACAAACAGTATTACTTTTGCACTATTTTTGATGATAGAACATCCGAATTGAATCAACTGTTCTGATATGAGAAATCTTATCGAGGCTTAATTCTGTTGCTGAAAGCAGAAGCAGCGCCAGTTCGTAAGCTCTACAATAAATCGAAACAAGCACTAATATTGATACTAATTAATTTATTTCCTTATTAGTGATTCCTTTGCCTACAATAAAGAGAACCAACAACCCTGCTTGTACCAGTTGTTTGGTGCCAAACATGTGCCTTTTCACTCACATATCCTGTTGTTAGATGGATACATTCATGGGGCCTTGTTTGTTAATGCATGCCCAAGGGAACAAGCAAAACATGCACACTAGCCTTAATTAGCTAGGGTTTGTTTTGTTTCTGTATCCTCAGAGGTTGAATTCGTGATTTCGAGAAAAACCGTAAACGTTGACGTTTGTTTCGGCATCGAAGTCGTGAGATCACTCGAACTCCAACTCACAGCTGTACGAAGATCAGCCTTTCAACTTCGGTGGGATGGAAGTGAAGCCGAGCTCGCAAATATTTCATTAGGTTGAACTGGTGACTTCAGAAAAGTTATATGTGTTATATTTGGCATCAAAATCGGTTTGACAGTCGAAATTATAAAATGAGTCTCATATTGATCTTAAACTAGAATCTGAAATAAAACTCGCAACTTTTTCACTACGAGACTTTTCGCTTCCAAACAGCCCTTTTGTCCTGCTTTATATGACTAACCTGATCCTCTCACAATTTGATGGGGGCTCACTACCAACATCCATAACTCCAAACGGGTGGAAACGTACCAAACGGGTCTCTACGGTGCCCAATCTCATACTACATTACAAAAAAACGAGTGTTATGTCACTTTACAAATCCTAGTCCCATGATATTACATGTATCTCACACATCAAAAGGTTATATATATATATATAGTAGGCTCTTGCGCCTTCGAAAGCGTGTGAGTCTCCGTACTTGTAAATTATTTTTGGTCATGGGATGTTCGATTCAACGATCGGTTCCATTAGGTACGATCTATGAATGCTATCAGAATTATTTAAAAACTAAATTTTTTAATTTTTCTATTTTGTTTGCCTAATAAACGAATAGTCTCAAAAAAAAATTGCTGAAAATAAAAATCTTACAAAAAAATAGTGATAAAAGACTCAAATTTCTACTTGTAAATTATTTTTGGTGATGGAATATTCGATTCAACGATTGGCTCCATTAAATATGATCTACGCTATTAGAATTATTTAAAAATCAAATTTTATTATTTTTCGATTTCGTTTGCCTAGTGAACAAATAGTCTCAAAATAAACTGCTGAAAATAAAAATCTTATAAAAAAATAGTGATAAAAGACTCAAATTTCTACTTGTAAATTATTTTTTATGATGGAATATATATTCGATTCAATGATCGGTTCCATTAGATATGATCTACGCTATCAGAACTATTTAAAAAATTAAATTTTATAATTTTTCGACTTTGTTTGCCTAGTGAATAAATAGTCTCAAAATAAACCGCTAAAAATTAAAATCTTACAAAAAAAATAGTGATAAAAGACTCAAATTTCTACTTGTAAATTATTTTTGGTGATAGAATATTCGATTCAACGATCGGCTCCAATAGGTATGATCTACGCTATTAGAATTATTTAAAAACTAAATTTTATAATTTTTCGACTTTGTTTGCCTAGTAAATTAACGAATAGTCTCAAAATAAATTGTTGAAAATAAAAATCTTACAAAAAAAATAGTGATAAAAGACTCAAATTTCAAATCGAAAGTATTAATCTTGCTCTTGATGCTAAATAGAATTTCCTATTAAAATTTTATGTAATTTGAATTATTTTACGCCGTTGAACTTATAAACGTGGCATATCGTGTTACGGATTTTATGTTGGCATATTTCGTGAAGTTAGTTCGGAGTCTTGAAGGTTTAGAGAAGATGAGACGAAGATCGAAGACTCGCAGACTCGAAACGTAAATCCACAATGCTCGGTAAGTTCAAATACGATGATGATGATTTATATATTTTAACAAGTGTTTAGAAGACATTAGGATTGTTGAAATTGAGTTTTAACTAATTTGGTTCTTCACTCTGCATATACGGTTGAGAGGACGGTCTCCACATTGAGAGGACCGGTCCCGATAAGCACCCTCTGCGCACCTTTGCAGAGGACCGGTCTCCAACCGGAAGACGGTCCCGAGAAAGCTCCCTATGCGCAACTTTGCACGGAGAGGACCGGTCTCCACAAAGGAGGACCGGTCCCGGAGGCCGGAAATTCACATATCGTGAATAAGACCGGTCCCCTGGCATGTGAGGACCAGGTCCTCGGTGATTAATATTTTATTGCGCAAGGGAGGACCAGGTCTCGATCCGGAGGACCGGTCCTCGATACGAAATCTGTTTTAAAGATTTATTTTTTTAATCCAAATCTATCTAGAAGTCTTCTAAACCTATAAATAAGATGTAGGGGTGTTTCTAAAAGAGGATAAAGCCTAGATTATTTATGAAAAACCCTAGAAGCTTGTAGGTAGCCGTTTTCCTCATCTTCTACATCAAGCTTCTCCCAAATTGATTCTCGGTGCCCTAATTCTTAATGTTTTTCTAGAATCAATTTGAGAATTGCTTAGAGATTATTCTCATAGATCTTTAATGAGAATCTAAGCAATAAATCATCATCGATCGTATTGTTTTTGCTCGGACGGAGTGCGCTCGTGGATTCGAGTGGGCGTCGTGGATTCGGCGTGATCAAGGCTTCGTGGATTCGAAGTGGAGGCGTTTCGTGGATTCGGGACGTGGCGTTCGTGGACTCGGACGTGAGGGAGTGGACGACCCGAAGGAGGATTGCGCGGAGATCCATGGGAGAGTTAGAGAGGTCGAGTCGTGGAGTTCGGTATCACCTTGTAATCTTTTCTCTTATTGATTGTTTATTCGCGTGTTGGTCCCGTGGGTTTTTTACTCCGAGTTTGGAGTTTTCCCACGTAAATCTCGGTGTGCTTTTTATTTTCCGCATTTACTTTTATCGCATCGAGAATTTGTGGTTTTTGGCCGATACACCTATTCACCCCCCTCTAGGTGTTGTTTGATACAATCTAGATAGATCCTTGGGGCTTCCCCTAAACTAACAATTGGTATCAGAGAGGGATCTAGATATATTGTTATCTAATGGCCGAAGGTGGTAACATTAATCGACCACCGCTCTTCGACGGCAGGAATTATGCCTATTGGAAAGTTCGCATGAGAGCTTTTCTAATAGCGATCGATGAGCGGGTGTGGCAAGCGATTGAATTCGGATGGAAACATCCAATCGAAAAGGTCGATAATGTTGAAGCGCCGAAACCACGAAATAAGTGGACGAAAGATGAAAACGAGTCATCTTCGTTTAACGGTAAAGTAATTAATGCTTTATTCAAATCTTTATCGCAAACCGGGTTTACTCGCGTTTCGCTTGTAACACCGCGAAGGAAATTTGGGATACTCTACAAATTACACATGAGGGTACAAGTCTAGTAAAAATTCAAAAGCTCCAGGATGTTGACTAGTAAATTTGATTCTATTCGAATGGAGGAGCATGAATCGTTTACCGATTATTATACTAGACTTCAAGACATTATCAATACATGTGCTAATTTGGGAGAGAAAATCCCGAGTCTAAAGTAGTTAGAAAAATTCTTGAACTCTCTAGGAACGCTTTAGGGCAAAAGTTGCCGCAATTGAAACGGTAAAGCATCCGGATGAGATGAAAGTCGAAGAGTTAGTAGGTGCTTTACAAACGTATGAGATGACTTTTCCTACTAATCAATCTTCTTCCAAGTCTTTTCTAAAAGCACGGGGATTGCTCTCAAATCAACTAAGGAAGAAGACGACGACACGGATTCCGACGGAGATGTTTCGCTCGCAAATTTCGAACATCAATTGGCGCGTCTAACGAAGAAATTTCGCCGGAATTACCGAAAGAAGAACGATGCTTCATCTGCGAAGCAAAAATTATTTTCTAAATCTTCTTCATCTTCTAAATTGAAAGATAAAAAACTTGCAAAGTCCGCAAAAGAAAAGAATGAATTTGAAGGGGAGATCCAATGCTATAAATGCAAAGGCTATGGTCATATAGCACCGGACTGTCCTTCAAAGAAAAGTTACAAACAAAAAGCTTTGCAAGCAAAAACTTGGGATGATTCTACTTCGGGTGAATCAAGTTCAAGTGACGAAGAGAACAACGAAAATCTTGCGTTATTTACTAATACTTTTTTGCCTTCGTCTTCTAATGTAGCTTGTTTATCTTCAATTGTATCTAACTCAAATCTTTCTCTCTCTTCGCATGGGTCTTCGAGCGACATCGACGAAAGCGAGGAGGAATCGAACGACGAGGATATAGCCGAAGCATACAATCAACTTCTTGTTGAGTCGCGAAAGATGGCGAAACTCAATAAGAAGTTGAGGCGTCGTTTATTCGATCTTGAAGAAGAGAACAAGAATTTGAAGACAACAAATAAGACTCTTGAGGAGGAACGGGAATCGATTTTGAACAACAATTCGGTCCTCCAAAAGAAGCTAGAAGAAGCGGATTCAACGATCAAATCACATCAAGATAAGATTGGATTTTTGGAGCAACAATTTAAGGAAACCTACACATCCAATCAAGAGCTAACCAAGCAAGTTCGTCAACTTAAGTCCGACATACAACAATTTTCTTCCGGATCGAAGAAATTGGATCATATGCTCGGATTGGGTCAATCGAACAAGTTGGGTCTCGGATATGAAAGGACGTATATTGAGAAGGATCAAAAGATGACATCGAAAGTCTCAACAAGTTTGAAGGAGAAGGTGTGTCATAGATGTGGCATCAAAGGACACATCAAAAAGAGTTGCGAACAAAAATTTCAAGTCTCAATCGGCAACTTCGAAACGACAATTGGTATTAACTAACACTCGACATCCCCCACAATCAAAAGAAAAATCAAGTTAGTCGAGTACCTCGTGCAAACCGAATCACAAAACCGACCCATCAAGGGAGTTCTAATTCTAAGCCTCAACGAAAATATCAACCGAAGGTTCAAGCATCGAAACGACTAACGGTTGATCCCAATACAAGGCAAATCAAACCGAACGTCGACAAGCAAAGACAACGAAAGATCCAACAAGTGTGGATCCGGAAAGGTGATATCTTTCCTTGCTCTTCGGCCTAGTTTGTTTTTATTATGGAATGTTTTGATTGGTGCATATTGCATATTTTTCTTTCATTGCATTACATGTTTAGATGAGGTTTATTGTTTAAAATTTTGTTTTGAAAATCTTTTGAGGAAAGGTATTTGGGGAGTTTTTAATTTGATTGAAAAATTTTTGAGAATGGAGATGATTGAAAATCATAAATGTAGAGAGATTAAAGGTGTTTCAAAAAGCCTTAACCGTATTTAAAGTCAATTCAAATTGGACTAAATTCATATTAATTATCGGCTTTACTTCACTTGTTATTATTTTGACGATAATTTAATATGTGATTTCTTCTTACATACATTCATCAAAATGTTGAAATTAATTTTAATCTTTTAGTAATTAATTCATCTTGGTAGTGAATGATTGAATATAATTGATGGATATTTGCTAATTGACTAAGATTCGTCAAAATTATTTTCAATTATGAGATTGTCTAATTTAGGGGAGTTTGAATATTTTTTTAAAAAAAAAAGGAAAAACTCCTAAGTATAAAAGATGTGGAAAGAGTTACATCTGAATGGAGTGTGAAAACTACCACCACATGTAGGAAAGAGCTACCACCCCGGTCGTCCGGTACGTGTGTGAAGCTACCACATGAGAAATTATATGAAAAACCGAAAAGGTTGAAAAAATATGTATATTTGAATATTTTAATATTTTCGTGATATAAGGTGATAGTTTGAAAAAGATGCTCAAAGAGCCACTCCTGCTTTATTAGTTAAATCTCTATTTTGAATGAGTTGCGACAAATTGGTGTCAATTTGTCAAATTTCTAAAAATTATTTTTCATCAATTTCCATCTTGATGACTTTAAATCATTAGATTTTTCTTAATATCAAATTTTGATGAATTGATGTCTTTTGAAATCAAATAATATTTTATTTTCATCATAGTAATTTTTGAAGTGTAATCATTAATTTTATGAAATTAATCTAATTTGGAAGGATTTTTGAGAAAACAAGGCAAATTTTTTTTAATGAGGAGGACACGAAGTGATTTTACTTTTTTTTTAGTCTCATTATCTATGTTTTATCTTTTTTCTCTACTTTTAACTGTGACGTGACTACTTTCTATTTGCTAGTTTGTTTTTCTCTCTATTTGTGTTTCTTTTTGGCAATTTTTGACAAAAAGGGGGAGAAGAATTGGAAACTTGAATTGAATTTCAAGCGGGGGAGAGATTTTCATGAACAAAGGGGGCGAGATTGTTATTTTCATATATTAGATTTTCATGAACAAAGGGGGAGAGATTGTTATTTTCATATATTAGATTTTCATGAACAAAGGGGGCGAGATTGTTATTGTCATATATTTTCTTTACTACTGACCTTGTTTATGAACTTTGTTCGTGGAGAAAATTGTCTTTTTGCAGGTTTTTGAAATCAAAACATCAAGACTCCTTGTGTCTAAGTCATAGAGTTTGTTTAGGAGTTGCAAAATTATAATTTTGTATTTCTTTGGATCTTTCACGCGAGAAGTTCATTGTTTTGGTGATGGCAATGAATTTCATTTTTTGTGAGTTGAGCGTTGTGAGTATTTTAATGTAATTTTGGGTTTTGTCACGAAATTGCCAAAGGGGAGATTGTTACGGATTTTATGTTGGCATATTTCGTGAAGTTAGTTCGAGTCTTGAAGGTTTAGAGAAGATGAGACGAAGATCGAAGACTCATGAGACTCGAAACGTAAATCCACAATGCTCGGTAAGTTCAAATACTGATGATGATGATTTATATACTTTAACAAGTGTTTAGAAGACATTAGGATTGTTGAAATTGAGTTTTAACTAATTTGGTTCTTCACTCTGCATATCTGGTTGAGAGGACCGGTCTCCACATTGAGAGGACCGGTCCCGATGCACCTCTGCGCGCCTTTGCACGGAAGGACCGGTCTCACAACTGGAAGACCGGTCCCGAGAGCTCCCTATGCGCAACTTTGCACGGAGGACCGGTCTCCACAAAGGAGGACCGGTCCCGGAGTGAAATTCACATATCGCTGAATAAGACCGGTCCACTGGCATGTGAGACCGGTCCCTCGGTGATTAATATTTTATTGCGCAAGGGAGGACCGGTCTCTGATCTGGAGGACCGGTCCCTCGATACGAAATCTGTTTTAAAGATTTATTTTTTTTTAATCCAAATCTATCTAGAAGTCTTCTAAACCTATAAATAAGATGTAGGGGTGTTTCTAAAAGAGGATAAAGCCTAGATTATTTATGAAAAACCCTAGAAGCTTGTAGGTAGCCGTTTTCCTCATCTTCTACATCAAACTTCTCCCAAATTGATTCTCGGTGCCCTAATTCTTAATGTTTTTCTAGAATCAATTTGAGAATTGCTTAGAGATTATTCCCATAGATCTTTAATGAGAATCTAAGCAATAAATCATCATCGATCGTATTGTTTTTGCTCGGACGGAGTGCGCTCGTGGATTCGAGTGGGCGTCGTGGATTCGGCGTGATCAAGGCTTCGTGGATTCGAAGTGGAGGCGTTTCGTGGATTCGGGACGTGGTGTTCGTGGACTCGGACGTGAGGGCGTGGACAACCCGAAGGAGGATTGCGCGGAGATCCATAGGAGAGTTAGAGAGGTCGAGTCCGTGGAGTTCGGTATCACCTTGTAATCTTTTCTCTTATTGATTGTTTATTCGCGTGTTGGTCCCGTGGGTTTTTTACTCCGAGTTTGGAGTTTTCCCACGTAAATCTCGGCGTGCTTTTTATTTTCCGCATTTACTTTTATCGCATCGAGAATTTGTGGTTTTTGGCCGATACACCTATTCACCCCCCTCTAGGTGTTGTTTGATACAATCTAGATAGATCCTTGGGGCTTCCCCCTAAACTAACATATCGGTCATTAAAATAGTCATTTTTTAAATTCTTTGATCACTTGGTAAATAATATCGAAAAATTATGAAATTTAATTTCTAAATAATTTTCATAGCTGTTTCTTATCTGATTAATCTGTTGAATAATAATACTCACTAACAAGATTAATTTTACACTTGTATAATAACTAAAATTCATCTTTGCTTCATAAAATTATTGCATTAAGAACACCAACATATCCTTATCCTCAATTAATTTTGACAATTAAAGCTCCCAACAACAATAAATATAAGGTAAAGTGATTCTCCATTTCCATTGGCTTAGTACATCAGTGACTGTTTGGTCCTACTATAAGGTACAGTATAATTGAATAATGTTTTACAAAAAAAAAAATACTATAATAAAAAATTTTATAAAATTAATTTGTTTTTTTTTTTAATAGAATTAGAAGAATTAAATTGATGTTTCTGTGTCTTCGAAACACAACTTATGCTGGATTGCTAAATATTTAAAAATATTATTGCTGAAACAAAAATATCAGTGACGCAGAGTTTTAAAATCAGGTCGAACTGGTCAGCCGACCAGACATATCGTGACTTAGTCCCTAGGTAAATTTGATCCAGAAAATCTTAAAATCCGTGTTTTAAGGTCGAATAAATGAGTCAGTAAATTATTCTAATTTTAAGTAAATCATAAATTATTGATCAGATAGTTTAATCGGTTTAGTTTAGATTTTTTTAAAAAAATCACCTTTCTAAAATATATTTGCTTATTTTCTTTATTTTTATTATTTTATATATAATAAAAAGTTAATAATTTATTATTGTCACCACGACCCAAATGTTTCGAGTTTTATGTTTATAATAATAATTTGGGAAACAAATTCAAATTAAATTTGATATTTATTTAGTTTAAGATTTTTTTTTTCTTGCTATAATAAATTATTATTTATATAAGATATTTAAAAGTGGGACCCACTCTCAAACGTTCCCTAAAATGAGCGCGCCCCCACCGTCCGCGTCGTTAAATGCGTCGACGGACGTGATCTCCCGCTCCGTTCGTGACGTTTGTATCTTTCTGTGGGGCCCACGTGCAGGTGATGACGTGGATCCATTCTAACCGTTTGTAAGATACGATGGTGCGACTCGGCCCACAGCTGATGCGGGCAGCTCCAGGTGGGATGTTGCGACGCTGCCACGTGGCGCGTCCGGGGAGTTGCCGAATTTACGTAAATACCCTTTCGCGTTCCTCCGAGGCGCGAAGCATAAAAGTTGTGGGTCCCCCAAAAGCCGTTGGAGGCGTTGTCATTTTGCAAAAAGAACCCTGAGGATTCCATTCAACGGATTTTGATAGTACAATGACTAAATTGCCCCTGTCCCAAAATTAACTCAATTGTAGTTTAATGAGACACTCTAATCGACTTAGGGTATGTTTGGTTCAACGTAGAGTACGATTACGATTATATGCAAATTTAAATTTCATATATGGTTTTATACATTTGATTCAACTGATGCACACAGTTAGAGCTGTATAAGTCGACTCAATTGCAGCAACTGAATTTATGCTCATATTGACTGCAGTTCTAACTGTATAACAGTTGAAAAAAATAATTATAAACAAAAAATTATAAATTTATCTCTCTAATAATCTTTTATATAGAAAATATTTTACTTCTGTATGTATAGGGTAAACCCCACACCACCTTATATATTAAGTTATAAAATTTTATAAAATATATTTCTTAAGCGCATTAGATAGCGATATTACTGATTAGAATTTCTTATTTGCTAAAAAGTAAAATGCTGTGGTCGGCAAATTTGCTCTCGAATTTAAGTTAGAATACTTCTAAAAATAAATTAAAAAATTTACCTTTATATGCTTTCTATTTACTGTTAGAAATAATCCAGCTTAATTATTTAAATTTTGTAATTTTACGATACTAGAATTTGACATTAAGCACAAGTTAAAAAACATCGTAAAACCCTGATGTTCAATTATATAAATTTTAAACACATTAAATTATATATTTAATAGTATTAATTAATAATTTTGATGTCCAATCGTGAGAAATAATGTAAAAATAAATTATAATCTATTTTACTTCAAGGTGTAACCGACACCATTAAGACCCAAGGTTACATAGGTAATTTTACTCTTAAAAAAGAGCAAAAAATTAAAAAAAGAAAAAAAGAAAAAAGAAAAAAGAAAAAACACTCTCCTATATAAAAGATCTTCGAACCGGGGTATTATCGTAATTTCCTTGAAAACCGCGCCCCATTCATTCACCGCTTCTCCACGGACTTTTTATTTTTTATTTTGTCTTTTTTTTGTAAATTTATTAATTAAATATGAGTTGATATTTATGTTTACGTATTAATTTATATATTATTATTATTAAAGAAAAAAATAAATTTTTTTAAAAATAATAATGATATAAATATTAGGCTTTTTTGCCAAGTTTTTTTTTAATTACGCGCACACATCACCGTCGCTTTCCCGGCGATGAACGGATCGTTAGAGATAGAGAGAGAAAGTGATGTAGAGATAGAGAGAGAGAGAGAGGAGATAGAGAGAGAAAGAAGAGAGAGAGAGAACGCTCTTTAAGATAGAGAGAGAGAGAGAAAGAGGAGAGAGAGAGAGGAGGAGAGAGAGAGAGAGAGAAGAGAGAGAGAGAGAGAGGAGGAGAGAGAGAGAGCTCTTTAAAGCTAGAGCTCCTCACACCCGCGACATTCCACAAGCGCGCGCGCGCACTCTCTCTCTCTCCTCTCTCTACTTTCTCTCTCATCGGCGGCGGCGCCGGTGATGGACGGAGTGGCCCCCTCCGGCGGCGGAGGCGGCGGCTCCGGTGGAGGAGGCGGAGGGTTCCTCGCGGAGAGAACGGGGGTGCTTGGCCTCAGGATCTACGCGCTCGTCGCCATCGCCGTCGCCGCCGTCGTCGTAGCCGCAGCCGCCGCAGCGGGGCTCGTCTGGTTCCTCCGCTCCGGCGATCGCCGCCGGGGGAAGAAGCACTCCTCCCGCTTGATCCCGATTTCGTCGAAGGAGGTCCCCGCCGCCGATCCCGAGGCCCGCTGCGGAGAGGGGCCGGGGAAGGGGGAGGAGGAGGAGAAGGGGAGGGGGGCGGAGAAAGTGGCTCCGAAGGGGTCGACGGGGTCGGGATCATCGTCGTCGTCGTCTTCTTCCTCGTCCTCATCCTCCTCGGGGGGGAGGAGGGGGAACATAGGGTGGGGGAGGTGGTACACCATGGCGGAGCTCGCCGCGGCGACGGGGGGGTTCGGCGCCGGGAACGTGATCGGAGAGGGAGGGTACGGGATCGTCTACCGAGGCGTCCTCGCCGACCACTCCGTCGTCGCCGTTAAGTACCTTCTAGATAACAAGTGGGTTTGTGCTCCATAATTTTCCTTAATTTTTACTTGATTATAACTCTAAACTAGTTGAATACTTTGTTATTATGCTTGTTTAATTATCTTCTTATTAGGTTAAAATCGCTAAAATCTAGTGTTTTTTTTTTTAAATTTTTTACTGCTTGTAATTTGACCAAGTAATGCATTTTATTTCCATTTTGACGCATTTAAGCTATAGATTTAGTAAAAGAAAATTGAAATACTCAATGATTATCTAATACTTCTACGTTTGATTTGATGCAAAGAACTAATTTGGCCCACAAAGTTTAAGTTGGTGTAAAAGTGATTTAGTAATGTTAGGTAATTACTAAGATTTATATAGTTTGTATTGTTGCATTAAATCTAGTGGGTCTACACTCATGATTCTAACAATTTTGTTTATTTTATTTAGGGGTCAGGCAGAGAAGGAGTTCAAGGTGGAGGTTGAAGTAATAGGGAAAGTGAGGCACAAGAACCTGGTGGGGCTAATTGGGTACTGCGCCGAAGGGACTAAGAGGTAATTTTAAGATCCTAAACTTAGTTTATTTTAGTTGGAAATGGGATTTATGTTCTACTTAATGACTTGCTAATCCAAATTTAGGATGCTCGTATACGAGTACATTGATAATGGGAATCTGGAGCAGTGGTTGCGCGGGGAAATCGGCCGTGCGGATCCACTGACATGGGATGCGAGAATGAAAATTGCTATTGGAACAGCAAAAGGGTTAGTTTCTTATCGACTGCTACAACCTTATTAGCTGGATTCCATGTAATGGTAGTTGTTGTTTTCATCATTATGGACAGAAGTTGGATATTTCTCGTGGTATTCTTTTGTGTGCTTTGTAAAGCAGTGTGCTTGAGATGTTGAGAAACTCAATTTAGGAGGAAATTAGAGGTGTCTTTTGTGGATATAGGACCCCGAAAGTATGTGTCGAAGGAATATTGAGAAAAATTGTAAAGAGCATGCATTTCTGTTTACTAGGATATTCTTTCTATGTTTTCTTCTCAGATGGGTTCTAAGAACTAATAATGTGTGGAATTAGAAATGGTTAGTACCATTCAGTGGTGAAAGATATTGCTAGTTAATTAAATCTCAGTTGGAGTCTTCTAATTCAACCTTCACGTTACACAAAGTGAGATGCGATTGGTTGAGCTTTTTATACATTTTGCTTGAGAGTTTAAAGAAACCTATTTTAATTCACTCATAAGCCAAGATATTGTTGTCATAGGCTAAATATCTAACAATAGCAAAAATATAGAGAATTTGTTCTTAACCAATAATGCTAAATTGTCCACCGTGCCAATGAAACTTGATATTCTCGCAGCGAAATGGTTGGTTCCTCTTTAAGTTGCTCCTTGGTTATCAGTTAAATGCCATAATTGCCATTTCTCTTGCTTCATAACTGCAGCAAAAGACTCAAATAGGGTATAACCCTGTTTATTCAAAAAAAAAAATAACTGCAGCAAAAGAAAATAGGTTTCTGTTGCTTGTTAGGACGTTTGTTTTTAATGGATTTTGATCATTAATTAAGCATTTTCAATCAATTTGTTTTTGGATTTGAGGACTTGACTTTTAAGCAAAGTCGGTGGCAATCATAGGTAGGTGAAAAACGTACCAATTTCATAGACTAATCAAATATTGCATTTTGCTGGTATTCCGTACTTCGTCAGAACTATTACATGTTTGCTGCAATTGCTCTATCTGCATTCTTTTTTCTTTTTTTCTTTTTTTTGTCCGTTTGAAAATTTGTTGCCGAATTTGCAATAATTGGAACTCTTCTTGAATCTGTTATAATTGCAGAATAGCATATTTGCATGAAGGGTTAGAGCCCAAAGTTGTGCATCGCGATATTAAGTCCAGTAACATCCTTCTGGATAAACATTGGAACCCTAAAGTTTCCGACTTTGGATTAGCAAAGCTTTTGGGGTCCGGCTCAAGCTACGTAACCACACGTGTGATGGGCACATTTGGGTATGTTTATTTCTTTCAAATGTGCTTAAATAAGTACCCATCTCTTTTCTTGTTGTTACAGAGAATTTCATCCTCTTTTTTTAATGGTTTAGTTCATCAGTACAAGGCATTAAGTAAATGTACTAATTGAGTAATTAAATACACAGGTATGTAGCTCCCGAGTACGCATGCACTGGAATGCTCAACGAAGGCAGCGATATTTACAGTTTTGGGGTACTTCTAATGGAAATAATATCAGGTAGAAGCCCTGTGGATTACAAAAGGCCACCGGGAGAAGTGAGTGTTTTTGTGCATCTCTCATTTTTTATTAAAGAAAAATTATTTCTCGGACCTGGTCCACCGTATCACCCAACACGCAGCCCACAATTTCCAATCCTAGAGGCCTTGAAATCGAAAATGTAGACCATTGGATGTGTTCTTTCTCCTCTAAACAGTCTATGTATGTCAAAAATTAATTAGGCATAAAGTAATCCCAGAATATCAGTTGTGTTGAAGGGGTTTGTTTCACTTCAAGACCTCTAGAATTGAGTTTTAGGAGACCCTTCCATGGTGAACTTGTTCCAAGCAACAATTTTTTTGTGCTCAAAACATGCCTAATATTCATACAAGTGCTTCAATTCCTGTCCAGGTAAACTTGGTGGAATGGTTTAAAGGAATGGTTGGGAGTAGGCGTGTAGAAGAAGTGGTGGATCCGCTAATGGAAGTACCGCCTTCTCCGAGAGCATTGAACAGAGTGGTATTGGTTTGTCTTCGATGTATAGATTTGGATGCGCAGAAGCGGCCAAAGATGGGGCAAATTGTTCACATGCTCGAAGGAGATGAGTTTCCCTTCCGCATGGTATGATTATTCACCGAAACCACCGTTAGCTTCATCTGAGTTATATCGCAATTTCCTTTTTCTCTTAGAATAGCATTTCTCCACATCGCACCAGTCTTAGTAGACTTTATCGTATAATCCATAATTCACTACACTACATGAAAAACTCATATAGTGATGTAGAGTTGTTATACAGTTCATAGTCATCCATGTGCTTCAGATGAGCATCCAAGGAATAACCTGCAAAAAGTGATGCATATCAGGTTGTAGAGTCACCAATCGAGCTCCGAACTATGAACACGTTGATCATCGACTATGATTCTCGCCACAATACCAAGAACCGAGTTTATACCAACCACATAACTACTATAGCAAGATGCTTATGATTCTCCAGTTCCTTCACAATTCTCCAGTATTGGACTTGTTTGCTAATACCATTTTACGTATCAAATGTAGAACATACTCCTACATGTTTCTTAAATTACACAATATGTTTTGGTGTTTGGTTAAACCAATATTGTTTTCTTCAACTTTGTGCATTTTGCATTTAGGAACACCGAACGCCGCGAGAATCAAATCGAGCCACACTTCTCTCTGAGAAAATCGGGATCGCAAATTCGGAGAGGTCATTGTGGAGATGAACTAATGCAGGAAAGGTAAACTTTTTTGTATTCCTACTTGTAAATTAATTGATGTTTAATCTGCAGAATGTTTTTTATTTTTTTTTTTATTTTTTTATTTTTTTTATGTTCCTTCCTAGTTCCTGTTTCCATTTTCTCTTGAATTGCTTTATCTAGAATTGTTCCCAAACTAATCTTTTATGTATTAAATTGTGGCCATTGTAGAGACACTAAGCAGTGGTAGCAAATTTGTATTCACTTGTTTTGGATTAATTTTTTATGTTGCTTGTGTAATACATGGTTTAATTTCCATAAGTGGCTTTTTTTGTTTTTATTTTTACTTTTTATATATGTGTGTGTGTGTGTTTTCCACTTGATCATTTGCAAGATCAATTCATAATGTAACACCAATAATTCCACTTCTGATAGAAAATATAAAGCTATGCATCTTAGTAATAATAATTAGGATTTAAACATTTTGCACCGATAATTTGAGCTCAGCTATTACTAACAGTTGATATCAGAGACAAATATCAGTCGAAAGTGTGAAGTTAAATGCTCTGCGAGACAAAATACTACGTCGCGAGCCTGATAGTTTCGTCTGAGATCCGGTTTACGATCTATTGAAAATGTCAGGACGTAAAGGAAGAGAGTTTGTCATGCGCCAGTAGTCCTAAAAACAGTTGAGTCGAATCGTTACACACAACAAATTCGAACATTAAAATCATGTTTGTACTTTGCTGTTAAAATTCATCAAAATGACATGAAAATTTGGTTTGCTCGAACCGATTTTCTCTTTTCGTTTTTTTTTTTTTTTTTGAGAGAGATAGGTAGCACGCTATCCGCTTCGTTTATTTCATTTAGAAATAAGCTTTAGCTGGAAATGTGAATCAACTAGGATTCGAACTCAGATCTCGAATACTAACCACCAAGCCCTTTGTCACTTGTGCTAGGGATTTTCAACATCTGAATTCTATTATCTTTGTTGAATCAAAGGAACTCTCGAAACATTAGTTGTCGAATGAGATTGGGAAAATTATTTCTAATATTCCTAATGAAAGCTTATAATTAAAAACATGCAACACATAGATATTTAAGAAAGATGAAAGAAATAAAAGCAGCAGAGATTAAGATTTACATGAGACCAAAAAGTTTGTGATCCTTCTCTCAACTCTCTCGCAAAAAAAGGTTCAAAGTAAAAGAGATAGCAAAAACACACAGATCTACACCTTATATGATCACATAGAACAACAGTTCGTAATTGATTTAGCTTTTTCCTGCTGCGACAGCTCCTTGATAGTTCGTGATTGATTTAGCTTTTCTCTACTGCAGCAGCTCCTTGATCGTGAGCGTGCTCGGTTGCAGGTGCATCATCAGATAGGTTTCGAGCTTTCTCCTTCTCCTTCACCTCGCTGCCTTGCGACTTGTCGTACTCTTAAACCAAAGACGAAAAAACGCAACAAATTAACATTACCCAAAAAAAAAAAAAAAAAAAAAAAAAAAGAAATTCTATAAATCCCATTTGTAAGAAAAATGTATAAAACTTTTGTAAGTCATTTATCTTAGGGTAAACTTTAAATACCACCCAGATAGTTTCACACTTTCTCACTTTAATACCCTGTAGTTTAAAATATATTAATTTAGTATCTCATGATTTTATTTTTTTCTTTTCGTCGGCCTCTCCGCTAACTTTTCGTTAAATCATATGTACACAAAATACTTCAGATACCCCCCCTCTAATTTATCTTATATTCACATTAGTACCCTTTAGTTTTACCTTAAATACCAATTCAACGAAAAAAAATTAGAAGGGATAACAAAAAGAAAAAAAAATAAAACCTAGTATGAAAATGATACACTTTAAACCACAATATACTGGTACCATTTGGTTCGGGTATAAGCAAGAACTAGCTATTACGGGGATAGGTACAAATATGAGGATAAGAAAAATAGCGTTTGGATGAAAAATAGGTTGTTCCCGAGGATAAGAAAAATATTAGATAGTTTTATATAAAAAATAAAGACGTTGGTGGGAATAACGGAGAACTACTATTTTCGGATAAAAAATTAACGTTTGAGAAGAAACAGGGGATAAGAGCCTATTTCTATTCCTATTCCCTAACCAAACAGTGGCTAAAGTAAAAAGAAGTGTGAAACCACATAAATGATATTTGAAGTTCTTTCTCGATCTTACTATGAAAATATAATTCAATCAGAATACCGAAAGAGCCCGAATTTCACACGCTAAAATCAAATAAACTAACATTAAAATTTAAAAGTTATAAAAATTAAGTAGATATTTTAATAAAATAATAAATTGTAGTTCAGACTTCAGATAAGTTCCGTATATATATATATATGCGTGAGGCTACTATGCTATCGGAAGCACGGAGCCTTCCGTGCTTCCACGTCGTTTTCGATGATGCGGCTTTCGAATCGTCGATCGGCTCAGATTAAACTTGATCTAGAGTATTTGAACTATCTAGAAAATAAATTTTATAATTTTTCGATATCATTTGCCTAGTGATCGAAGGGCACAAAATTAAATAATTTTAATGGTCATAGTGAGCCGTTTGAAAGTTTAACGGTGTAGAAATATCCAAAGTACATGAAATTTTGATAGAAAATTTTTTATACTATATAAAACAAGATCAATATCTTTGATCTAAATTTTTAATGCCATATTATCGTGTTTTGTAAGATTTTTATTCTCACCATTGATTTTTAGCCCCTTCGTTCACTAGGCAAATAATATCGAAAAATCGCAAAATTTATTTTCTAGGTACTTCAAATACTCTAGATCAAGTTTAACTGAGCCGATCGACGATTCAAAAGCCACAACATCAAAAATGACGTAGAATCACGGAGTCCTCCGTGCTAAAACATAGTAGCCTTACTCTATATATATATATATATATATATATATATATATATATATATATATATATATATATATATATATATATATATATATATATATGAGTAGTAGAGCCCTACTACTCATAAGTTGTTTTCGATGATAGAGCTTCCGAATTGACGATCCACTCCGTTAAATATGATCTAGAGTATTTAAAACTTCTAGAAAATAAATTTCGTAATTTTTCAAAATCATAATAAAGTCCATCAAATGGGCATAAAATGAACGGCCGAAATCGAACGATGTCCTAAAAATAGATGATCGGATCCTTCAATTTAAGATCGGAGTTATTGATCTTTATCTAGGTAGTGAATAGAATTTTCTATCAAAAATTCAACCTATTTCAATTCTTTTACACCGTTAAACTACCAAGTATTCCATATCGGCCGTTAAAAATTGTCAATTTTGTGAGCTTTTGATCGTAAGGTAAATGATTTGAAAAATTACGAAATTTATTTTCTAGAAGTTTTAAATACTCTAGATCATATTTAACGGAGTGGATCGTCGATCTGGAAGCTCTATTATCGAACAACACATGAGTAGACTCTACTACTCATAATAGTATATATATATATATATTTGTTATGTAAAATAATATACCTGGATGGTTTGCGTGGTGTTCGGGGTCCTCTGTTGCATAGCCTGCCCCGTAGATTCCCCCAAACCCTTCCTCATCCGACCTTGTCCCGTATCCTACCCCGAACGAATGCGACATCGTATCCCTGTACGTACGTATATACGCTAAAATATATATAGACTCTATTTATAAAAATTAAAATATTATAAATATTTCTATAAACACCTGCTTCTTATTTTTTTAAAAATTTTTAAAAGAATCATATTTTATCGTCTCAAAATTTTAAGTTGACGACTATTAAAATTTACTTCATCACCGCTCTGTTCATGTTATACATACTTTATATCCAAAATATTTTTAAATAAAATTTTACGAAACCAAAAGATGAATTTTTACAAGTCAAAAAAAAAAAAAAAAAAAATTTACGGCGAAGTATTCTATATTTAACTTATTAAAAAAAAAGTAAGAGGCAAGCAAACAAATAAATAAATAAATATATGCGTAGATACATATAGATGTACCCAACAGTCTCGTGCAGGGTTCGTACTTCTTTTTGCGGTGGTGGTGGTCGTCGTTGTCGTCGTCGCGGCCGTTCTCGTCGTTCTTTTCCTTATTCTCAATCTCCTCGCGATTGCTGGGGGATGGCGCGGTGCAGAAGGCAGCGACGGTGGCTCCGCGGCGGCGCGTCGTCGTCGCCCCGAGGATGCTGATCCCAGGAGTCTTAGCAGTAGTAGCGATAGTAGTAGTAGCAGCAGCAGCAGTAGTTGTAATGCCAGTAAAACTACGCCACCGTCTGAGAAGCATTACTACAAATATTTACTGTGCACGTCTATCTCCTGCGAACGCTATCACACGTGCCCTTTTATGGTAGTCGCAAGTTAAAGGTAGTAGTCGTAGTGGTAGGAGACACGTCGACAAACGCATCGTAGCATCTCTCTTTATATAATAATAATAATATAATAATCATAATATTAAAATATAAAATTCGACGCGCTTTTCCCCTCCGCGTGGGCGCGTGGCACGTGTGCGCCCACGCGTCGAGGTCCCCACTGGCGCCTCGCACGTGTCCCACCGCCACAATTTTTTTTTACAATTTTTTTATTTTTATTTATTATTACCGGTAAACGACGCAATTGAATAGCGCGGTTCTTTTTTAAGAGAGAGAGAGAGAGAGGGTGGGGGAGAGAGAGCTCTTTAGCGACAACTCCGTAAGTAATTTTTCAAAAAAAAATTTAAATATTTTTAAATTTTAATTATTAGAAAAAAAAAGTTTGGTTGGTTTGTATAAGCTAGCTTATTACGGGGAATGAATACAAGTATGGGGATAAGAAAAATAGCGTTTGGATAAAAATTGGGTTGTTCCCGGAGATAAAAAAAGTATTAGGTAGTTTTATATAAAAAATGAAGGTGTTGGTGGGGATAACCGAGAACTACTATTTTCGAGTAAAAAATTAGCATTTGGGTATAAAGAGGGGATAAGGACTTATTCCTATTCCTATTCCTATTCCCTAACCAAACAAAGCCCAAATGAATGAAATATTCGATAGAGTTAAAACTAATACTTCAGCTACCGTTTGATTCGGAGTTAAGAAAAAAATGATTCGGAGTTAAGAAAAAAATTAGTTATTTTAGGAATAGTGTTAAGTTCAGGGTTAAGATAGGGTTAGAATATTTTTGTGTTTGGTTGGGGGTTGGAGTTAGTTCAGGATAGTAAAAAATAGTATGTGGTTGAAGTATGTGGAATAAGAAGGATAGTGGGTTATTATGAATAGAAAATAGTGTTTGGTTGGAGTTTGGTGGGATTAGCTAAGTAGGGATAATCCATTTGAGGTAGAATTAGTTAACCCCATTTATTTTTAAGGATGTTTGAAAATAATTGCATACAACTCCCAACCAAACAGGAGCTAAGTAGGGATAATTCCACCCCTTAACCCCCAACCAAACAGGAGCTTAAGACTTGACACGGGTCAATAAATAGGGTTAATAATTGCATACAACTCTCCAGTACGTAAAGTGTAAACATATCAAATATATGATATATTTTTATGAAGTTTAATTTTTTATTTTTATTACTATCCTAATATTTTTTAAATAAATCCATATTGTTAGTAAAATATTGTTAAACATAAGTAAAATACTTAATCCTGAATAGCGAATGAATTAAAAACTAAATGATATTTTAACGGTAACTAATCGGAGGGACAAATATAAATATATCCAAACTTCAACATGAATAATAAATATAAAATAATTAAAGTTTGTAAGAATATATTTATTATTCAGTATGTTTTGAAGAGCTATATACGAATAATCTTAATAAATAAGTTAATAAATTAAAATGCTTTTCTTAAGGTATCGTTTGGTTCGGATATAAGCAAGAACTAGCTATTACAGAGATGGCTACAAGTATGGGGCTAAGAAAAATAGCTTTTGGATGAAAATTTGGTTGTTCTCGAGGATAAGAAAAATATTAGATAGTTTTATATAGATGATGTGGGCCCTAGTTGAGTAAGTTATTGGTTTTATAGTATAATCTAACGGGTAAAAATAGTCAAAGAATTAAATCTAACGGTGGAAAACTTGATAGCACTAAACGCTTGGTGCTATCGATAGTATCCCACCCAGACTCCCAACTTCTGTTTACAATAATAAATTTATTATTTATAGTGTATAGATTGAAAAAAAAAAAAAAAGTCAATTTAATTGTCTCAAGATAATTTCATACAGATTCATATAAATAAATATAATGAATTATAAATATATTCTTACAAAATTTAACTTTCATATATTGTTCCTACAAAAGTCCTAATATTTTCAAATATGAATTTTCGATTTGTTGCCGTTAAAATACTATTTATTTTATAAGTGAAATAATCTTTTTACCACTACAAAAATGTCCCTCCAAAAATTTTAACTATTAATTAAAAAGGAATAAAAAGGTGAACTCATCTCATTAACTAATTAAATTTTACTTTATCTACGGTGTGAGAGACACGATTCGATGCAAAATATAGAATTTCTGCTGGTTGATCTGTGATTTGTTTGAAAAGCTTTCTGTCACAATTCGATGCAAAATAATTTTACCGACGGAATTTTAGGCGGCGGCATGCGGCGACAATAAAATATTTTTCGTGGCGATAATTTTGACTATGGTGGCGATATTTGTTACCACTAAATCTTATACTTGTAGTAATGGATTAACTAAATTTTTTCTAACGAATAAATAGGGACATACTTGAAAGAATCGGCACTTTTACAGAGACAACGTATGAAAGTTAAACTATGTAAAAATAAATTTGTAATTTAATATTGTAGGAACCTGTATAAAATTCATCCTAAAAAATTTATACATAATAGAAAATTAAAAAAAGCCGCTAAAATGTACTATATTTATAAATTATAAATTATCATCTTCGACAAGCACATGTATCCGTCGATGATATCATACGTTTACCGATTACTACTTATTTTCAGCACATATTTCAACTCTACTATTCATAAAGTAATAAGTTTTCCTAATATATATAAAAAAAAAATCTCTAAAATAAAAATAATAAATTCATAGTGTATATTATTTCCTAATATAGGGGACTTAAAGAAGAAACCAATTACATAGTTTAGAGACTGAATTAAAATTTTATTACAATATTATAGCAATATATATAAATTTAGGTGGTTACGACGAATTTGACACCACTTAATTATTTGACAAATTTTAATTATAATAATATATATATATTAGGCCGATTTAATAAAATCAATCATCAATAATATTAGGAATTGTATTCTAACTACATCTTCAAATCTCTATTATTTCTTTCTCTTCTTCTTTTGCTCTGATTCTTTTTTTCTTTTTCTCTTTTTTTCTTTTCTTTTTTTTTTAATTTACAGATGTTACACACACGAGCAAGTTTGTAAATACATGTGATTCTAAACAAATTAAGAACGAAAAAAATTTGGCCTAGAAGTGGTAAAGGGCATTTACAGCATGCATGGTTCCTAAATTGCTAGGAAAATAAAAGGGGTACTGTAGAATCCTCATCATCACATTAAGAAGGTTTATTAATAAACTCAGTCGAAGAAGATTACAAAAGGGAGTGCAAATACATTCCACCATCTTACAAGTATATAATAAGTGCGAAGCATGGACTCTTAAAAAGAAAATGTACTCCAACTAAAGGCCATACCCAAAGAGACACCGCAACGACCACTTCCTATTCCTAAAAAAACAAGTGGTAAAAAATTTAATGGTTAATTAATATTTGAGCTCTCAAATTTGAATCATAAATAATTTATATTTTCTTCTAAATAAAATAAACAAAAGCGAATAACGCGTTATCTATCTCTTATAATAAATAAAAAAAAAAAAAAAAAAAAAAAAAAAAAAAACCCGAAAATGAAAGAGAAGCCCTAATAAAAGCACATACTTCATTTTCTAATTGAGCAAAATATACAAAAGACCCCGTGTCCGCCCTGAACATTGCCATTAATCTCCACAAAACAGATGCTAATTATTGATTAATTAATTTTGGTTATTTGATTCTCTCCCAAGGTAAACATACTAATTTACATAATCCTATAAGAAAGACTTCAATATATCTGATTTAGCTCTCCTCGTTTTAATAATTAAATTAAATATAACGAGCAAAGACTTAGATTGAACCAAATTTTATTTCTTTCCTGTGTTTTTTTTTTTCTTTTCTTTTTTTTGGGTTTCAAAGGTTCATCATATATAAAACTACAGCATCAACATATACAACAAAAATAACTGAATTAACAACAAATATAATATTAGCAATTTTAATAAATTAAAAAAAAAAAGGATTTTTACTAAATCAATTCAAAGATTTAATAAAATGTCCTGTAAGTTCGGCCTTTTTCTCAGGCCCGTACTAACCCAAACCCAAAAAGAGGGAATCATCTTCTTTCCCTTCTTTTTTTGTTTCTGAGATGTGGGGATGATGATGGGGGACCTGGGGGGGTTACCACAAATAAAAACACAAAAATAAATAAGATATAGTGAACAGCCAAAGAGTGTGCGCGGCGACGATGATTTCAAAGGATCTTGGTGGATTCGAACCACCATCCTCCCAGGATTTTAGACCGGGCGCTCTTACCATTTTGAGCTTAAAGATCCACACTTCAACAAACGGTCACCAACAGATCATATGCAATGTGAATTGCAGAATGGGGGTAATCAATCCACCAGCTTTCAGTCACTTCTCTCGAGTTCAGAAATAGCTCGCAGTGACTTAGACGTGTAATTATTCAATAATAATTTACCATTACCATACTCTGCGCATTTCCACTTCACAATCGATTGTCTTAAAACATAACGGAGCTATACTATAATTTTAATTTCTATTCCACTACAGAAAAAATCAAATAACGTTCATCTTTTTCCCACATAATAGCCGATTTTAAATTTTACTCCACTTTAATAATCGATTGCTCTTGGGAAAAATAACAATAAAGAAAGAATTCTTTGCCCCATCACACAATTTTTATGTGAACATAAATAAAATTAAAAAACTTTCAACTTTCTCCAAAACCTTCAAAACCTTGTATTTTAAGTTCCACCAAATTTTTTTAAAATACTCACGAATAATAAGTACTTAAAATCAGTTTTCTGTATATCAAATCAAAAAAATTCAAAATTTAAAATAGGAAATAAAGAAAACAACATTACTCAAGACTTGAGTACATTACTATATTCTATTAATCTAAGGAACAAAAAGCAAACAAATGAGTCACCAGTGGCCTAGAAAAGGGGTGCTTCCTCAGTGCACGCTACCACAAAGAATAAAAAAATCGATTTTTAAAGACCAAATATACACAAATAATCATTCAAATCAGAGCGACAGCAATATAAATATTACAACCAACTATAAATATCAGCAGGAAACATACTAATAAAGACATAACCAAAACAAATCCGTCTAAAAAGCTTTAAACACCCACAAAATAAGATGCAAAATTAGAGGGCGCAAAATTTAAAGAATTTTAAAAATTATAGCTAGTTACACCAAAACGAAAAAGAGTGACCATCATAAAAGCCCAAAATATCAGTTTTCCATGGCAACCACCGACTACAATAAAAAAAAAAAAAGCTAAAAATTCACTTTGGAGCACCATTCTCGTACTCAATTAAGCTAACAACTTATCCTTTCTTACTTTTCTCAAACTTATTTTACTGGCCTAAAAGTGTACACTCCAAACCAAACAAATTTCCAAACATACATATATATTCTCAAACTTATTTTACTGGCCTAAAAGTGTACACTCCAAACCAAACAAATTTTCAAACATATATATATATAAAATTCTAGATGTTGGTTCAACAAATTTCACAATGGCCAGGAAAGGAGATTTTAAATGTGAGTTAACCAAACAACAAAATCCTCACCGGCCACTTGACAAAGACTACCTACCCGTGCAGTATAACTTTAACTCGCAATAGCAACATTACAAAAGAAAACCCAAAACATTTTACCCCACGTGAACAACATTAAAAAGCAACGAAGAACAAAATCCTCACCGGCCACTTGACAAAGACTACCTACCCGTGCAGTATAACTTTAACTCGCAATAGCAACATTACAAAAGAAAACCCAAAACATTTTACCCCACGTGAACAACATTAAAAAGCAACGAAGAACCAAGTGTTCATTTTAAGCTACATAAAGCTATTTAAACAAATAATAGCTTTAAACAAATAATACATTACAGAATAATGCAGACACCTAAAAGGTATCAGTACTTAAACATAACATTTTCATCACATATAACACAATATTTACTAACAAAACCATCAAAAACCAAAAATCATAAAGGAAAATGTACAGCAAAATAAGTGCAGAGGCTCAGAATTAAAATTAGGCAACTTACGTAGGCAATTAGTAGGAACAAATCAATAAGCAACACGCTCGCTGAAGAGGTACTTGCAACGAATGAATCAACAATGAGAAAACATTCCACCGCATATATACCTCAATTTAAAAATCGGTAGGGGGCAGCCGGACGGTAAGGTTACACCGGGCATCAAATACGACCAGCGAAGCAACGAGGCAGATGTATTGAGTCGATATCAGCCGGTATCTCCATGCATGAGGCAGATCGTCTTTCTCCCCTACTGAATAGAGCTACTTGCAGCACAATTGCTGAGCAGGAGGGGGACGTCAACACGGGTCGCCACTTCTCTCTTTGCCGTCGATCCTAAGGAGGAGGTTGATAAAGCAAAATACAGCTATAATACTCCTACAAATACACCACAGCAAATTTGCCACAAACCTAGCTAGCGGTTCCCCGCCATTTGGGACCTCATCACTTTACAAGGAAAAGTAAAGCGGAAACAACACCAAGAAATACAACAAGAAAGAAATAAAACAATACGTAAAGGCATAGAGACCAACTTCCAGAGAACATATAATTGGCACCAAATTTGTGCGGAACAATAGATAACAAAAAGGTAACATATAAGAGACCAACTACCAGATAACATACAACAAAACAGCGTGTGCCTAATGCTGCTGAGCACACGTGATTCGACTTGTAATGCCGCTGATATAACACTGAATGAATTGATTGGTTAGCCTCCTAGTGGTTAGCTAAAGAGAACATCATCGAATGAACGTCTACGCGAAGTTATAGTTACAGATCAGTAAATGTCTTTTATAATCAATATGAGAAAGTCGAGGGCCTCAAATATTTTAGTTCGGTTTAGATTAGGCCGTTGCAACGGAGAATTACATAATTTTTGGCAAATTTTGAAAAGGGCATGCCAAATCGAACCCTAATTCACAAAATATTATTAACTATTAAGCGATCAAAATATATCACATGGTAATACGAATATAGTTCACATAGTAAAGAGAGTTTTTGGTGCTGGAAATAATTGCATGTAAAATATTTGACTACGCTAAATACAAGCCAACAGATTTGAAAAGAAAATTTAGTGAAACCTAAATCAAACTAAGTATAGTTACGGCAAATAAGCCGTTAGAACTTAATTTGTTTAACACAAAAGAATTTAAGTTGGAATTGCTTTTATACCTCGCATATGGGGCCGCAGGGGAAATGAAATTTACCAAAACCTAAATCAGATGCAGTATATAAGCAGAGCAAATAAGCGATTAAAGGGCTCATTGTGAGAGCATTAATTTGTTCACCAAAAAAGGGATTGAAGTTGGAATTGCTTTTATACCTCACAGATGGGGTCGAAGAGGAGCTCGTCAGGGATACCATTGCGTAGTGTTTTTATCCAGGTCACTGAAAATAGTAAGCGCCGAGGAAGAGGCAGGAGAAGAGTTCGAGAACGCATAAGAAGCAGAAGCCAAAAATGGGGAGAACCCGGGGAACAAAAACACCCCGTGCGTTCTCCTCCCAAGGCACACAAAAAAGAAAACTTTTTATTAGGATTTTTGACCTGCCATGCGAGCGCACCCAACATGGCAAAGGCCTACGTAGAACAACAACAAGCATCACCATACCATACCATTCCACAGACGATCACCAAGTGTAGAACCCCCACCACCCCTTTCCATGATTCGATGTGATCGATTCCCCCCCCCCCATAACATCTCTTACACGTAGTTTCTTTTTATCACAAGAGACATCAGGTGAGATATACCAACAACAGGTGATTGGATCGGAACTCTTCTCGGCAAAATCTCCAGATCAGGAGCATCGTCGACCTCGATCTGCATAGAACTCGAGAAATGGAACACGAACTCCACCCGATCTCCATGGATGTCGATCTCGGACGCCGAATCCCGCAATGGATCTCAGATCGTCTCCGATCCACCATAGATGTGCACCATCAGAGCAGCTACAACAGATCTGCGAAGGCAAAAACATAGCAGATCTACAAAATAGAAGACGAACAACAAAATCTCCTCCGACGAGAAAAAAAAACCCTTCAAAATTTTACAAATCGTTGAATCGTCAGATTACTTGGCAAAAACAATCCCTAAAAATTAAAAAAAAATCGTTCTAATCATCAAATCGACCATCAAAATAGATCCGAGTTGTGAAATCGTCACAGAGATGAACCCAATTTCAGAAATCTCTCAGCGGAAACAAAAATCGGAAAAAAAAAATCGATTCTAACACAACCTTAAACCAAAAAATCGATCAAAAGCAGTTCAAAAAATAAAAACTATATCGATCAATTATTATTAGATAAATAATAAATAAATAAAAGGATGGATCAAAGAGCGAGAGAGAGAGAGAGAGAGAGAGAGAGAGAGAGAGCCGAGGCGGCGAAAGAGGGGAAAGGAATGAAAACCCTAAAACGTAAGAGGAAAAGGGAGAGGGCGAGGCTATTTATTGAGAGCGGAGACGAGATCGACGGCTACCCAATAGTCGGTGCTTTTTTCGACGGTCCTGATGCCTACACGTGTAGCCTTGTAATTGGCGGTGACAGCTGTAATGGTGGTGGAGACAACGTGTCGGCACCGTGCGCCTCGTTGTTATCGACGTGACGTCATTGCTTGCGTCACGGGGATAACGACTCGTTCTTATCGGGTTGTAGCGAGCGAGCGAACGGGTGACGGGTCGTGCGGACACGTTCGACCGTGGATCCGCCGTTCGCTTGGAACCGAAGGAAATCGCAACCGTCCACTTATGGTCGGTTGAGGCAACGAATCCGGGCCGTCGAATTTCGTAGGGCGGTGTGGTTAGATGCACCTGGGTTTAGACCGGGCCGTTACTGAACCGCACCGGTTCGGCCCAATTACATGGGCCCTACTCGGCCCAATTACTGAGTCGGACCAACTGGGTCGAATTTTCTTATCTGGCTAAGTTGGGTTCTTGGGTTGGGTTGGGTTGATGGGCCAAGTTGGCTTCTTTTTCAAAAAAATAAAATTAATTTAAAATTAATTATATAAGACCCATCTAACACTTTCATATAAATATAAATATAACAAGTCACTTTAATCTGTCACGCCCCGGGGTCTCTTTGTAGTTAAAAACACAGCAAAATTATTATTATTATTATTATTTTTGAAAACCTGACCCTAGGATATGCCAGATCCGCCACAAATATAGGGAGTCTACTGTTCACACGGACAGAGTCTTTCCTATATTTGCACGGTGTCGCACAAGTACAAGATATATATCCAGAAATACAACCACAGCTAAATGAACATATAACCAATGTACATTCCTACACCAATCATCATAGATTCATATTCATTTGTTAAATCATAAATCCACATAAAACCTTTTAAAACTGTTTCCTACATAAGAACTCTTTATCTTTTGAAAACACTACCACGAGGGGTAGAAAACTTTTTCATTTTACAAAATCCAAAAATTATTTTACTACAGTCATGAAAATCCACATAGTCAAATATAATAAAAACACTAAACCATATAACCAGTCTACGCTATATCAACAGAAATAAAGTAGAAACTAAACCGAATAACCTGGGTCGGAAGCTCTATCGACCGCTACAAGAAACTACTCATTAGCAGTAACAATTGGTTCCTACCAAACATGCCCTAAATGCTTAAATCTGGTTATTAAGATTAATTTTTCTCATCCTTATATTCTTAATCGCAATTTTTTTCTCATCTAATGTGGAATTATTAAGGAGTCGTATTAGGGCGTGTTTGTTTCACCGAAAGTGGAGACCCAAAAAATATCAAGTGAGTGGAATTGTTGGCTTCTCAATTCACTCATTCTGCACCTAGAAAATACCACGCAAATTTACGCTCGTTCACCTGCGGTTTTACAGTAACTTCAGCTTTAGACCAAAACATGAACGGTGGATTCACGAAGAACTGTTGAATATCTATTCTGCAACATCTCAATCGAGAAAAAGAAAATTTATGTAAGCGTGCAGGATCCAACCGCACGCACTGCTACAAAACACTAAGCCCCCGTTTGGTTAGGGGTTAAAGAGTGGAATAACCCTTTAACCCCCATATTATTTCCAAACACTTTAAAAATACTCTAACCTCATCTTAACTCTGAACTTAACACTATTCCTAAAATAACTAGTTTTTCCTTAATCCCGAAGCAAACGATAGCTAAAGCAACTGTAGATTAGACGAATCAAGCATTTGAAGATCATCATTATTATTATTATTATTATTAAATATGAAGCCTTGAATGAACTAAGATCATCACCAGCTCCAACAAGGGAAGGATTGGGGTAGATTCAAAACACCACTTAAGCACAATGCACACATCATACTCAGCTCTGTTTATCTAAAAGTGCAAACTGGTCAAACTCAATTTCAAAGATTGATTGCAAATTTTGGCACATTTGGTGGATTTTTGGGGTCATGAGTAATTGGGTCTGACCTACTTTTATAGATGAAAATTTTTCCTTGCTTCTTCTAGCCCAAGGTGACTGGTGAGTAAAAACAAAAAAGTACCAACACACCTGCATCATCATTCATCTCCAAATAGGGAAATTTTGCTTGTCCCCTACACCAGGAAAAGAGATAAAAGAATCACAGTAAAAAGTAAAAAAAAAAAAAAACACAATTCTACAGCTCCAAAAATAAAATAAAAACAACCAAACCAAAAAATAAGAGCCCAGCAACTCATAACAAAAGTAACCATTTGTTGCTTTTTTACAATTAGTAACAACTACTATACTTGCCCAAACACTTCATTCAGTAGAGAATACTAAAAACTTTTCTCTCTCTCTCTCTCTCTCTCTCTCTTTCTCTTTCTTTCTTCTTCTTTTTTCACTAATAAGTAAGTAATAACTCGAACCCCAGAGAGAAAAAAAAAATCTAATTTCTAATTAAGTAAGTAATAACTCGAACCCCAGAGAGAAAAAAAAAAAAAAATCTAATTTCTAATTAATGTAGTAGGGTGGGGACTGGGGAAGAACAAAAACTATTATATATTATTATATAAATAGATATGGTGCACGGAAATTAAAGCACGGGGCATAAAAAAGATTTTGTTCAGCGCCATGCGGAGAGGGTGAGGAGGGGTCGACCGTCCCAGGCGAGGGAGAGGAAACTGGGGGCGGATTCGACGAGCGAGTATTTGGCGCTGTACTCGTAGTTCCAGAGGAGGAGCTTGGCCTGGCTCACGGCGTAGTTGCTGAAGCGCACGGGCTCGAGGCCGGTGCCCTCCATCAGAGCCCTCCATTCGTCCCGGGCGGCCATCCGCTCCGTCCGGTCCTCGCCGTCGCGTGGACCGAGGGCACCGAGGATCTTGCGGCCGAGGAGGAGGCGCTCGACGCGGACCCGGTCCGGGGAGGCCCGGTCCGCGAGGGCCGGTTCGAGGGAGTCGAAGACGGAGGAGTAGTAGGCGAGCGCGGCGGCGAACCGGTCGGCGAACCCGGCCCGGTTGAGGTCGGACTCGTACTCGCCGAGGGTGACGACGCGCGGGGCGAGGGACTTGGCGAGGCGGAGGGCGCGGCGGACCGGGTCGGGCGAGTCGGCGAGGAGGTGGTGGAGGTGGAGCATGAAGTTGACCGCGACCGACTCGTCCGGGTCGACCCGGAGCGAGTCGGGGCCGGGGTCGGCGTCCGGAGAGGGTATAAATAGGGGTGGAGATGGGGTGGAACTCGAAGGGGAGGTCGAGGAGTGCGGCGAAGGAGCGGAGGCGGGCGCCGGTGGCCGCGAGGGAGGCGGCGGCGGAGGGGCCGAGGGAGGGGGACGCGACGCCGGAGATGCGGACGAGGGAGGGTTTCCCGGCGGGGCGCGTGGCCAGGGCTTGGAGCAGCGCCGCCCACTGCACGCCCTGGACCACGCCGATGTCCACGATGTGGATGCGCGGGGACGACGCCGTCGCCTCGAGGATCGCCTGGTTCGCGGTGAGGTGGGCGAATTTGGAGTAGGGGCACGCGTCGTTTAGGGTTTTGTAGCAGAGGGTGAAGTCCTCGGGGGAGAGGAGCGGGGAGGCGGCGGCGCAGGGGAGGGGGAGGGGGAGGGGGAGGGGGAGAGGCGGCGGGAGAGGGCCTCGGCGAAGTAGAAGGCGACGCGCTCCGTGGGGTCGCCGAGCTCGGAGGTGGAGCCGCGGATCGCGGCGAGCGATCTCGCGGCGCGGTCGGGGTCGGAGTCGGCGATGCGGGCGCAGTCGAGGAGGGGTCGGAGGAGCGGGGGAGGGGACGGGGACGGGGATGGATCGGGGCCGGATTTGGGCTCCGGCGGGCGCGGCGGCGGCTGCGGCGGAGGCGGGGGATCGCAGGAGAGGGGCGGGATCGGGGGCGGGGGATCGGGGAAGAGGAGCGGGTCGAGATCGGAGGCGTCGGGGAAGAGGGGAGGGAGATCGGAGCTGTCGTCGGCGGGGGAGTCGCCGATCAGGCTCTCCATCCACTCGTCGGAGTCGAAGTCGCCGGCGACTGCCGATGCGGCGGCGGCGGCGGAGGCGGAGGCGGAGGAGGATCCGAAGTGGGAGAACCCTCCTAGTGTCCCGTCCGGGGCGAAGGGGTCAGGGAAGTGCCCCCCCGGCGCCTCGTGCAGGACGAAGGGGAAGTGGTGGTGGTGGTCGAGGCTAGGGTTTTGGTTCTCCGCCGCCGCCACCGCCGAGGTCCACGGCGGAGGAGAGTGAGAAAAGGGGATCTGCGGCGGCGGCGGCGGCGGCGGCGTCAGAGGGTGGTGGCGCCGCTGCTGCTGTTGCTGCTGCTGCTGCTGCTGCTGTTGCTGTTGCTGCTGCTGCTGCTGCTGCTGCTGCTGCTTCTGCTGGATCACTTGCTGGGCGATCGCCATGAGATTACCACTATCCGCGCACATGTACGCCATTTCTCTCCTCTGCCCCCTCCTCTCCCTCTCTACTACTCCCCCCAAATCTCACCTATATATCTATCTATATCTCCCTTATAGTATCTATTATTATTATCTCCTATACTGCTCGGTGACGCTATTGGGTAGTTTTTCGGGTACGCATAGTGTGGACGAAGGAGAAGAGGAGGAAGAAAGATGAACTGGGGAAGTAACGGGGTAGAGTAGGAGACGAGTAACAGTGATGGGTTGAGTGTTTGGAGAAGCGGGGTATAGAGAGAGAGAGAGAGAGAGAGAGAGAGAGGGGAAGGGGCGAGCGTTGGGGGGAAGGAGCCGTTATAAAAGAAGAGGGGAGAGAAAACGAGATGGGATTTGATTTGGAAAAAAATAATCACAATAATAATCACAATAATAATAATCACAATAATAATAATAAGCAATTAGATTAATTAATTTACTTAATAATTAACACTCCGGGAGCAAAAAAATATACGGAAGTGGGGCCCACACGAAGCACGCAGCCCGAGGGGCGAATGCTCTTTCGCAATTTCGGAGAAAAATAACAAACACTACACAAAATTATCACAAGCGCGAAAGGGGAGAAAAGCATTAACGATGCGGAAGTTGTCGCCTGAACCCGAGGCATCGTGGACCGGGTCTGCTAAAAACTCTTTCCAATAATGCAAATATATATATATATACGGTTGAAATTATGAGTCACCTAAAATTGCATAATTAGCTTCGATCCATCTCGAACTAAAATTGAATATAATTAAATATTATAAATAATAGGGTTAATTGCATATACGTCCTTGTAAATATAGTAATTTGCAGATATATATTCCTACAAAGTTCAATTTTCAAATATATATGCATATTTTATAACTTTTACAAGAACAACTTGTAAATATTGAGTTTTGTAGGAATATATCTGTAATTCACTATGTTTGTAGGAACGTATATATAATTAACCCTAAATGATATTAGTTATATTTAAATATATTTATTTTATTATTTAATTGTTATATGAAGATTTCGTCTATAATGTTATTTTAATAGCATCAAGTCTTAAATCATGTTATTCTCCTCAATCTGTCTACTACTAAATTCTACTAGAAGATTACTATTATTTTAAACATGCATTTCTTCGGCTAGAGGCCGAAAATCTAGTAGTATAAATGACTTGGTACTATTAATAGTATTCTAGTTCAGTCTGTTATATTAATTGCATTTTGTGGTCGTCATCATTTGTTAATTTGCAAAACTTAACAATATAAGATATCAACTTTTGTTTTCTAAAAAAA
Organism: Aechmea fasciata; assembly: GCA_025177825.1. Classification (NCBI taxonomy): domain Eukaryota; kingdom Viridiplantae; phylum Streptophyta; class Magnoliopsida; order Poales; family Bromeliaceae; genus Aechmea; species Aechmea fasciata. The sequence goes on from CM045925.1 coordinate 11,630,445, forward strand.
GAAATTAAGATTTTACTTTGTATCATTGGCCCTTTTAATTTTGCTTAAATAAAATTTCTACATATAATAATTTAAGAGTGAATATTAAAATACTGATAATCCCTTATTTGTTTGATATAATAATTTAAGAGTGAATATTAAAATACTGATCACCCCTTATTTGTTTGGCAATAGAAAAAATAAAAATTTGAAAGCAATTTGAGATTAATAAATATATATTTATTAAACTAGACCAACGTGTCGACTGAATTTAATTACGACTTAAAATTTGTTTGGATAAAAAATTAGTTGGTAAATAATAATTTATTTAGTATGAAAATTTATTATTATTATTGAAAATTACGATTTTGATATTCTACTAGTTAAAAAGGTCAAAAAAAATTTCTTAAAACTTGAATATAATATATCATACCAGAGATTTGATCGCCTTTTTTATTTATCAAATATTATAAGTGATATAAAATTTTAAAAGATATATGTTAAATAAGATATGTATTTGAAGAGGTTCTCGATCTAGTAAAATTCACTCCACTTTGAGGAGAATTTTTTTTTTTTTTTCTTGTGAGATAGAAAGACATTATCGACTTCGTTTATTTCATTTCGAAATAAATTTAAATGAAAATATGAATGAATTAGGATTTCAATTTGGGTGTTGGATATTAACTACAAAATTCTTTATCATTTATTCTAAGAACAGTTGGTCATTTGAGGAGAAATGTTACTGGTATACTGATGTATATCACGTATCTCTCAATCCAAAAATTATAAATATTTTTTAAAATTTAATAAAATATAGATAAAATACTGGTCTTAAATTTACAAGGGAGGGACAGGTAAAATAGATCGTTCCTCCAATTTAAAATCTTTGCTTATATTAATTAAAAGTTAAAGGCCGGTTCTTCAACGACGTGGTGCACCAAATCCACGCAACAGTTCCCACCAAAATGAGGGAGGGGCGAAGTTTCTTCAGCCGTACTGCGTACATGACCGTGCACGAGGGCTCAAACACCGGCCGTCGAGTACGGCCCCACCCGTCAGAGCGGCACAACCGTGACATGCACCGGTTACACGCGAGTCGTCCTTTCCCCCCTCTTCTCGCTCCCGCACAAGCTGGTAACAATTGTGCGGGGATCGAGGCATCGTGGATGCGGGGGGAGAGTGCATCGGTCCGTGCGCCGTGATGACGTGTATCGCCCGAGCCCCACCGAGGTGGTCCCCACCAGAGGGGACACCACCCACCGTTTGACCCCGACACGTGGGTTTCCCCTCCCCCACCCACACCTTTTATTATTCTTCTTATTACTATGATTATATATCATTATTATTATGAAAATAAAAAATATATATATACGGAGAAACCCACTCAACTATATAGCTCATGTGAAATGGACTATATTAATTCTTTTTAGTAATATTTTAATAAAAGTAAAAGCGTAAGCCCCATCAATCGACTGCGATTTTTTTTTTTTTTTTCCCCTTTGAGACTCTCAATTTTTAATTTCATAAGAACTAATAATTTATATAGAATAAAATTAAATTTGGAAAAAAAAATTTTGTGACATCTGGCTTACTAGAAATTATTTATTTTAGAACTAGAGCATATTTAATCTTTTTAATCTTTTGGAGTAGCAATCGTCCAAAATATTATAATGTGATTAAAATATTTTGCTTAATTATATTTTTTATATATATATATATATGATTATTTTAAAATTTAAGAATGTTACATGTTTTTTTTTTAGGTCCTAATATTTTCATCAAATTCAAACACATTTAAAAGTATCAAATGTTGTAAAACTTATCTCTCGTTAGTTTTAATCGACTTTGTGAGTTGCAATGCTCTACCTGTAACGATCTCATAAGTATTAGTTGATGTGAGATTCGGTTCGCTAAACTTAGCCGATCTCGTGAGAAGTTGTTCTCCACCACAACAATCTTATAAGGATAAGATGATGTGAGACTTGTTTCGCTTACTTTAGCTGACCTTATATATAAGAGTTATGCTTCACCTACAAAGATTTCACAAGCATTAGTTAGTCTTAGACCTTATGGAGAGTTGTGCATCAGGTAATGTAGGTCTCGTCTCGCCAATCTTTATCGACCTTACAGTGAGCCATCCTCCACCTATAATGATTGTTATCTAAAAAATTACGCTCTTTTCGCTGCATGATCCGTTAGTCTAAAGAGTCGCTCGCTCTTCTTATTGTATGGCCTCGATTGGTCACAGCGATTGTTAGTCGGAGAGCCGCGCTCTCACCTCAACTCAGAATTTTAGCAATTTTGTGAAGAGCTGCGCTTCACCGGCAACAATTGTTACCCGGCGAGGTCCGCTCTTCCCGCTGCATCATCATAAAACATACATTTTCATCTTAATTATTATTTATTTAATCAATATATATCACCCCCAACCAGCGAACACCATTTTCCGAAGGGCCCCACGTGTGGAAAAATTTTAGAATGCAACGGGTATATATCTGACATGGCGTAACAAGCCAATCAAAATATTCTTTTTAAGAATATATGTCACATCATGATTGTAAAAAAATATTTTTATTATATTTTTGTTTGAAAAGAAGAAATATGATTGGGTTGTTATTGATGATGTTGTGTAAGTGTGATAGTATAGAATATCTCCCACGTGTGGGCTTTTTGCAGCTACGCGCCACGTATCCCGAACGGCGCTTCACCTATTTTTTTTTAACCTGATGACGTCACTCGTGTGAACGACATCGGGAAGCGAGAAGAGCGGTGGGGCCCAACGGAAGACGGCCGCATAAAAGAAAGCGTGCGTACGCAGCAGACCTACGCGGGAGATGGGCGGCGGATTCTTTCCTCTCCCCTCCTCTCCCGCACGGGATATCTTCTGCGGGTATCCGTAGGGAAGTGCGTTTCACGCTGTTGGTGGGTGGAGAGGCACCGAATGGACGGACGAGATCGGTTGTCACGTCAAAATTACCGCCGAGCCGTGATGGCTTCGGATGTTATTAGCTCAGGTGCGTCTCGGAGCTGTGCCACGTGGAGCACCCAATGTGGGGCCCGCACTGTCCTGCTCAACAGTCACGTCTAAGGACCGCTACAGTATAATAGAAATATCCCAAAAACATAAGTAGAAACCTAACATTTATTTATTCCTCTTTTTAGATAATTTATATATATATTTTTTTGTCCCTCAAAATATGCAAGCCTAAATACTTTCCTTCTTAAACTATAATTTATACTAATAATAATTTTTTTATTTAATAATTTTAAATTATTGCAATAAAATTTTATAAATTTATTTATCCGCTAAGTAACGACGTGTCGTTAATAAAGAAGCGATATAACAATATAATAATTGGTGGTACAATAATAATTATGATCATATTAGTTAACTAAATTAATTTGTAAGGTAATTGCTGCAATTTAGAAACTTAAAATCGAAAACTACCATAAATAAGTATTTATGGTAGTTGGGGGACCAAAAGTGTAATTTGTCTTCTTTTCTTTGGAAAAATGCGATTATAAGATTATTATTTATATGTTATATGTCATCATAAAACTAAGTGATTTTTGTCAAATAAATTATATTATAAACTATTATAAGTATTTACAAATTTTATTCATTTACAGCGAATAAAATTTATTAATTAGAAACTAATATTAATTTAATAAGTAAAGTTGAAGAGCCTTATTTCAAAAATGTCCTGTGGTTGCGTGGGATTATTTTTTTACGAAGAAATTTAGGGCGGGGCTCTTTTTGGACGGCCCAAGTAGGGCCCACTTTGCCGGGCCCACACAGAGCGATAGTGACCCCCAATATGGACGTGATCGGACGGCAGGGATGAGGTGGGCCCGACCGAAAGGGACGGCTCAGGACAGCCCCCGCGTCTCCAAAGCCGCACTGGGTCCCCCGCGCGAAACTTGCAATCGGTGGCAACTGAGTTAACTCGCGAATCGGTACGTGTTCCGTTCTACTTCCCCTAATAAATTAATATATTCTGGCACAATTGCTAAAACCCCCCTAAGGATACTAATCGTTCGCATTTCACCCCTCTTCAGCATCATAAAATATTAATTATATTGTCAAACTATTTTTATCACACAATATAAATAGTTGATATTAGAAATTAAATTCTCAAAAAAAATTCAGCGTTAAACAAAATAAAATTGATTGGCAACGGCACATAAATTTATACTAGATATAAAAACAGGTATTTCAAATTTCAATCCGTTGACAGATCTATTTTATAAAAATATAAATATAAAAATAAAAATATAATGATAAGAATAGTAACTAGTGAGAATAAATACGTAAACAAATAAGCTTTTAATAAATAATATTTTTTTATTAGATATTTTTATATCATGCAATATTCTATCTCTGTTAATCCTTATATATATATATATATATATATATATATATATATATATATATATATATATATATATATATATATATATATATATATATATATATATATGTTTAGGATATCTATTGGAAAATATTCTTCATAAGCATCTCAAAGTAGAAGTATCAAATTACTTCACATTTAATTTAAAATTTAAAATTTAATTTGATCCACTTTAGTTAAAATTTATTAATTTTTAATTCAAATTTATTATTTAAACTCAAACTTTATAGAACTATAAAATTAGTGTCGGCAATAACTATATAAATTTGAGTTATAGAATATATAGCAGTTATTTTCTAATAAAATATAGTAGATTAATTTATTTTTTAAAATAAAATTTAGATGGAAATGTGAATTAATTAGGATTTAAATTTGGGTCTCAGATAACAACCATCAAATTCTTTGCCACTTGCACTAGGACGTACAATCGATATAAGTTTTTTTTTTTTGAGATTAGTTTCGTTTATTTCTTTTAAGAAATAAACTTAGCTAAAATGTAAATCAACTAGGATTCGAACTAGAATTTTTTTGCCACTTGCGCTAGGACGTACAGTCGATATAAGTTTTTTTTTTTTTTTTTTTTAAAGATAGATAATACATTCGCTTCGTTTATTTCATTTAGAAATAAACTTTAAAATGTAATCAACTAGGATTCAAATAGGATCTAGATCAACCATTGCCCATTTGCCACTTACTACAGAGACGGTCGGTAGAGCCGATATAATAAGTTATTAATATTTTTGTTTGAGAACACCTTTGATGTGTGCGTAGGAGCGAGGAGCTATCAAATGTCTAATAATAATTAGAAAAATGTCGTCGTGTAGTGGGGCATGATTAAACACCACGGTTCATGTACTTATCTCAGTGGTGGGCTCCCACGTAAATAACCCCAATTAATGTCTCTCTCTCTCTCTCTCTCTCTCTCTCTCTCTTGTGTTTTCCCTTTTCTTTTGTAGTGTCCCTCTCTTTCTCAGGGAGGTGTAGTTCACATGGTTTTGCTCAACCGGATTGGGCAAAGCCAAAAGAGGAAGTCACTTTCTACATGAAACCGAAAGATAGGGTTTCTCTCTCTCCCTACTCAAACCCTTTTTTAAGTCTGTTTTATTCTACAAGGAAAGAAATATATATATATATTTTTAAAAAGAGGGTGATATATATATATATATATATATATATATATATATATATATATATATATATAGAGAGAGAGAGAGAGAGAGTTCTTTACGCTATCAATAAGACGTGCTCTGCTACCAAGTTTTCCACCGTTAGATCTACCCCTTTGATGATTTTCACCCGTTAGATCATACTATTCAACCAACCACCCACTTAACCCCAGGGCTCATATCATCCTAACCGCACATCTCTTAATCCAATTAAAAACTTAAGAAAGACCAATGACTTGGTGCTATTAATATAGTGCGGCTATGATGCTTATGGAAGCACGGAGGGCTCGTGCTTCCACTTTGTTTTCGATGTTCGGACTTTTAAATCGACGATCGGCTCCGTTAGACTTGATATAGAGTATTTGAAGTATCTAGAAAATAAATTTTGCGATTTTTCAATATCATTTGCCTAGTGATCAAGTGGCTCAAAATCAACTAGTGAAAATAAAAATCTTACAAAATGTGATGATACGACATTAAAATTTTAGATCAAAGTTATTGATCTTGTTTTATACGGATATTAATTTTCTATCAAAATTTCATGTGATTTGAATATTTCTACATTACGTTAAACTTGCAACTGTCAGTCATTAAAATTATTGATTTTGAGCCCTTCGATCACTAGGCAAATGATATCAAAAAATCACAAAATTTAATTTCTAGATACTTCAAATACTCTAGATCAAGTCTAATCTCGATCGTCGTTTCGAAAGTCAAACATCGAAAACGAGCAAAGACTAAGTCATTAGCATACCAAAGACAACTCTATATATATATATATATATATATATATATATATATATATATATATATATATATATATATGTAAGGGATAATTGCCTATATACCCCTCAAGCGTTTGAAAATATTCGATCTACCCCTACTTTTTTTTTCTTTCTAAAATGCCCCTCATACGTTCCACTGTTATTGCAAAATACCCCCGCAGTTATCTCCTGTTAAGTTAATCTGGGTTAAACGTGAGTTAAATATCTACCACAGTTAAAAAATATTAAAATACCAATTTTGCCCTTAACTTAAGGGCAAATAAGAAAGGTTGGTGACGGTAGAGGGGTATATTGGAAAAACCAAAAGTCGAAATACTTTTGTGCCCTTGACTTTAAAGGCAAATAAAAAAGACAGTAATGGTAGAAGGGTATATTTGAAAAGGGCAAAATAGTAATTTTACAGAGATAACAGAGTTACTTAACAGATTTTAACTCTAAGGATATATTAGAAATAGGTTGGAACGTAGGAGGTATTTTCAATATTAGCCTTCTAAGAGGGATAAATCGAAAAATCGGAAACTTTTCAGGGGTATATAAGCAATTGCCCCTATATGTAAAGGTTTCCAGGTCCATTTTTATTTACTCGCTTTGAGCACATCACTTTCACATTGACGACGCAAGTGAAAGATCACTGATCTGGACAACGCTTCGAAATTTGGCCATTATTCAGCGTTGCACTGCAAAAGTGCTATTTCAGTAAAGCCTATTTAAAACGCGACTGAACAAAATAAAGCTTCCCCTGCTTTGTCTCGCTCTCTTTACGCAACTCGTTTCACAATCTTAGCGTTTTTTATCTACAAGAAAAGAAATGAGAAAAAAGAGGGGGTGAGGCATATATATATGCAAAGGTTCCGAGGTGGTCAATTTTGATTACTCACTTTGAGTACATTTCTTTCGCATTGGCGACGCAAGTGGAAATTATTTTGGCCATTATATATCTAACGTTGCAGTACTGCAAAAATACCATTTCAGTAAATAAATCTATTCCAATAAAATAAAGTTTCCGCTATTTCATCGATCACCATCTCTTTCTCTCTACACAACTCTTTAATTTCTAGTGTATTTAATTTACATGAAAAGAAGTTTTTTTAAAAAAAAGAGGGGTGAAATATGTTTGAAACGTTTTGGAGGTCATTTTTTTTTTTTTTTTTTTTTTGAGGGATAGGTAGCACGCTATCCGTTTCGTTTATTTCATTTAAAAATAAACTTAGCTGAAAATATGAATCAACTAGTATTCGAACTTGGGTCTCGGGTAAGGTCGGTTTTATTTAATAGGTAGCACGCTACGGATTTCGTTTTATTTCATTTAGAAGTAAACTTAATTAAAAATATAAATTAATTATAATTCGAATTTAGGTCTCCACTCTTCTGCGACGGTCTCTGGTGTTTCGAGGTCAATTTTGATTACCCGCTTTGGGTACATTCTTTTCACATCAACAATAGTACAAGGGAAAGGTCATTGATCTCAACAATTAATACATAAAAAATTTTGACCATTATCTAGAATTGCAGTGCAAGAGTATGATTCTAGTAAATCTATTTGAAATAAAAATAAATAAATAAACAAAACTTCTGCGACGCCGAGAAATTTTTATTTTCTTATTTTTAAAAAGTTAGTGTAGCCATGTGGATCCGATTTGGATTTCTGAATACGTTGGCTATCCGGTTTGTAAGTTTTTACTGTCCTAATATTTTTCAACAGTAAGAAATATAAAATATCTACGTTTTCAACTGAGATAGTTCGAACATTAATTATTAAATTCGCGTCGTACGTGAATGGCTATATGGTACTATAACTCTTGAATTATACAGCCCAAATAGCATTTCATATGCTGGCACAATGTGCATGCTCTCTAGTAGACTCAAATAATTAAGTTTAAAATCCTTTTGTATTTTTCAAATAAAGTGATTTGTTCGCAGCTTAAAATTATTATTATTATTATTTCTACTATTATTTTTGGATTCCAAAATGTCGCGATTGACCTCAAAAACTTTTTTAAATATAAAAATATTTAAACACCGTTTTCTAACAATTTAAAGTTTTAGAAGATAAATATTGTTTCATATGATATCAAAGCGAGGTCCTAAGTTCGGATCACGCTGCCTCCTAAGATATTAATTTCCTCCCATTTAATTCAAGCCCACGTCGGACCAAAAAAGTCTCGAAAGACGACGGCCTACCTCTTTAAGTTTTTAGAGTACAACGATTGTTTCGTAAACTTCTATTACAAAATGGCTTTTTTTTTTTTTCTTTTTTTTCTTTTTTTTGGCTCCCTCTCTCTCAAACCTACTCGACCAACCTTTCCTCTTTCTTGCTTCCCTCGGCTTCGGCCTTTTGTTTTTATTCGGCCAAAATCAGGCCACTAAGTTTGAATTTTCGTTTAAGTTTATCTATCGTTTTCTATAATACTATTCGTTTATAATTTTTTTTTCTACGATCGACTCTACAGTTAGGGCTTATTTGGTTCAAGAGTGAAATTAAAATAAATAATGGAATGAAAATGAATTAAAATGGTAATTGAATTGTCTCACTTCCCAACATGTTAGTTTTATTTCTGGATTGAAAATCGAAATGAATTATTCTTATTTCACTGTTTGATTGATGCAAAGTAAAATAATAGAATAACATAATACTAATTTTACTTTCAAATATAATTTTATAAAACTATCTAAAATTTATATATATATATATATAAATTAATTTATTTTACAAATTTTTATGCAAAAAAGTAAACAAAAAAAAACATAATTTTTTTGAATAAAATTATAATAAAAATAATATATCATGTTTTTTTTTTTTCAGTGCTAAGAAAAGAGTGAAGAGATTGGTATAGGAAAAAAAAAAAAAGTATGGATAAGATGGGACTTTCAATTTGTAAGCTAATGAACCATTCTCATTCTGATCTGAAATGGAAGTCTTAAATCGGTTCCTGTAAACCAAACAGAATTAGCAGAATTTGTTCAAACTAATTTTCATTCCGGATTTAAAATGTACGAACCAAACGTGCCCGTATTTAGATCTTCGTCTCCCTCAGGCGGCACCCGTTCATACCTATCTTTCGTATTGAAGGTTAGCAGACTTGACAAGAAGATCATTATGATGTGAGTTGAAGTACGAAAGTTGGACTTGAGATAGTTTGGATGATTATTTTTATTTATTTTATTTCCTATATTTTTCTATATTATATTATGATTATCGTGTTGTGAGAGGTCAGATTAAACCTACTCACGTTCGAAGTGGCGGGAGGTAGATTTGGGCCAAATCACAATCGAGACTTATGGATACTGTCTAAGTGAATTAGTTGGATCTTTTAGCCCCGTTTGGTTAGGGGTTAAGAAAAACTAGTTATTAGGGAATAGTGTTAAGTTTGGGGTTAAAGTATTTTTGTATTTGGTTGGAAGTTGGAGTTAGTCGAGGATAGTGAAAAATAGTGTTTGGTTGAAATAGGTGGGATAAGAAGGATAGTGGGTTATTATGAATAGAAAAATAGTGTTTGGTTGGGATTAGGTGGGGTTAGTTAAGCCGAAATAACTTTTTGAGGTGGGATTTGCTAACCCCACCTTTTTTTTGTGGTGTTTGAAGATAAAATGGGGGTTAAGGGGTTATTCCACCCCTTAACCCCCAACCAAACGGGAGCTTAGTAGTTCGAACTTTGGGGATTAATGGTTCGCTCCAGCGATCCAACAAATATGATTTAAATTCTTAAAATTCAAATTCATTTATAATATCAAACATTTATTTATATTATATTATATAAAATTAATTCGGATTCGGATAAAATTTTAGATAAATCAGTCCGGTGCAAATTCGGATATAAAATTTCGAATTTCTGTATTCATTGACATCTCCATTCATCCTCTCTTATGAGGGGAAAAAAAGAAATCCTATGCATATTCCAATTTACGAAAATACCCACAATGAGAATGCACAATAAGTTATTGCGACCACAAAATAAATAATTAACTAAAAGACAATAAATTGGTCTTTTATCATAAAAAGTAATAAAGTAATAATTTAAAGGTAATAAGATAAAATTTTTCATGTTCATGTCACAAATAAGACAAAGAATAAGTAAGAAGAGATTGACGTAGATTACGTAATTAAAGATGTAGTTTGGTGTGACAGTTAAAGGATTAATTATTCTAATCCCATGGCTTTTTTTGCAATGGTAATTTAGCCCCTAAGTTTTTACCATTTTCTTTTTAACGACCAAATCTTTTACTAGAACAATTAACTATTAAAGGACTGTTTGATTGCAAATAGTTATAACTGTACTTCAGTTGTAAGCGCTTGCAGATCCAATTTGATATCTGGTTTGATATATTTGAATCTAACTGCTGCAATTTGATATATGGTTTGATATATTTGAATCTAACTGCTGCAGTTAAAACTGCACAAGTGGATTCACTCGATAAAACTTTAGTGGGGAGCTCTTTAACGATGCCTCATTCGGGAGCCACCCTACCACGTGTTATTTTTTTTTTTTTTTTTTTCAGAGATAAATAGCACGTTACCCACTTCGTTTATTCCATTTAGAAATAAACTTAGCTAGAAATGTGAATCAACAAGGATTCGAACTCGAGTCTCGGATACCAACCACCAAGCCTTTTGCCACTTGCTCTAGGGACAGTCGGTTATCACGTGTTAATTTTGTTTCCATTCATTTATTTGTTGAGTGTTTTTTAGTATTAAAATTCAAACAAGTTTTTGAATTCATAAACGAAAAGATTATAATTTTTGGATAAAAATAAAAGTGACCATGACGACAGATTAGGGCTCCCCAACGACACGTAGTTGTTGGGAAGCTCCCTACTCAAGTTTTTTTTTCAAAATTCACATACAGCCGTTAAAATTACATTCAAATTGACCGCACTGAGGTAGTTAATTAGAGAGAGAAAGAGTAAATTTAAAAAGATACAACGCTTACCTCTCTAATTACCTTCTACATGATTTTTTTTTATTTTAGAAATAATTTCACCACCACATATATAATATAAAATAGAATTATGCTGAAATATTATCAATAGCACAAAACTATTTGTGCTATTGATTTTTTAACCCTTGGATTGAGAACTGGATGGTTAGGATGATGTGGGCCCTCTAGGTTGAGTAACTGGTTGGTTGAATAGTATAATCTAACAGATAAAAATAATCTAAAGATTAAATCTAACGGTGGAAAAACTCGATAGCACCAAATTCTTTGTGCTATCGATAGTACCCCAGTAGAACTATAAAACAATAAAATTTTGTAAGTGGACTTCCGTTGTAAGTGGACTTAGATTGAAGGAGCCTATTTCATCATACAATTGTATTGTAGGGGTTGATTAAAAATGGATAGAAATTAAAGTTCGAGGATCAAAGTGTCGTTCGTCTCATAATTTGTGGACCAAAAGTGTAGTTTATATATCCTAATAATAAAATGGATTAGCCTTAGCCCAAAAGGCCTAGCCTAAATTCTACACTTGGACCTTGGTCTCATGTGATTATAATAACTCTTTTATTTTGCTTATTGGGCCTATTATATAGATTTTGGGATTCAAATTTAAACTCCTATGAAATTAACCATGTTTTTTTTAAAACAATAACCTTGTTTATTTACTATATAAGCTATGGACCTAATTATGGGGTTTGGTTTCGTAGTGGTATTAATATTCTCTGGTACGATACATAAAACTGTACTCTTTAAAAGCTTAAGCTATTAGAAAATGATTCAACTCTTAGAACCCACCATCCAAAATATGAAACAACGGCAGAGAGAAACAGGAGATCTGAATCCTGATGTCGGTTTTAATCAATCTGTTTTCAAAATTCAAGTAGGCGATCTCAAATCGTGCTAAAATTCTCTTCTCTCTTTCTCGATATCTCTCTCTAGATCTCTCTCTCTCATATAAAACCCTTTTGTTGATTCATTGTGATGTAACTTTGTGAACTTTGATGGGCAAGCCCTTTTGGAAATCAACAAAGGGGAATGCAAGGGCCTGATCAGGCTCAGCTAACTCCCACCTGAAGTTCAGCACCAGATGGTGCAGGAAAATTGCCACCTCCAGTTTCGCCAGCTCCGATCCCGCGCACAGCCGCGGGCCCCCGCCATATGGCATGAAGCTATTGGCCGTCACCGCCCCGCCACTTGAGCTACCGCTCTGCAAGGGATTCTGAGCATTATATATATATACTAGTGTAGGGACCCGCGAGATGCAGCGGATAAAATTTTTTGGAATAAATAAACAAAAAATATGGAGCATAAGAAAGAAAAGGAAGAATATAAGTATATTTGATTGAAAACATGGCTGGGGCTACTATACTTATATGAGTATAGAGTCTTTTCTACTTATAAATTTTCAGCCGTTCAGATGAAAAGATGAACTGTTAAGATGAAAGCGATTGCGGTTAGGTTGATAGTAGGCCCCCTAAGGTTGAGTGGAAGGTTGGTTGAATAGTATAATCTAACGGGTAAAATTGATTAAAGGATGGATCTAATGGTAAAAAACTGGTATAAGAGGCTCTATACTCATAAGAGTATAGTAGCCGGACTCTTGAAAACATTACATATTTTCTCATAAATGGTAGAGCAAGAGCCACTAAAAAAAAGAAAGTAAATGTGAGTAAATGAAACAATAAAAAAATGAAGAGTCATTCGAAAAAATAAAATAAATATAATTTTTTATAGAAAAGAAAAAATAACTTAGGGCCCCAAACATCCCCATAGGATTTAAACACGAGAATTCATGTATAGGTAACTATAGATATAGGTATGCTTGAGTTCTAATTGAGTTCTCGTTCATTAGTTCAAATCATGGAATAAGTTGGTGGTTTTCCTTGTTAAAACACTTCATTAGTGAACTTAATTGTGTCTCTTTCACTTACCTCTATTTAAATGATATTTTTCATTTACTTTTTTTGAACACAATGAATCAGTGAATATCCAGATGTCTTAGTATTGAGATCCATACTAATAACTTAAGGATGAAATTATATAGAACTTATCTGAACTACAAATCATTTTGAATTGATTATCTAACTTTTCAAAATGTTGATTTTACTACTCAATATACATTTCAACGATACTTTGATTTTAAAGCTGCATAAAGTATATACTGACTAAACTTGTAGATATAAATAACGAATTTAAAATTTGAAATTAAAGTACCGACAACTGATTCAAATCAAATAAGTTAAAAGGTTGTATAGCAGATTCAAAATGGTCTCCTTTAAAAATACAGTACGAACACCGAAACGGAAAAAAA